>LKCN02000003.1:390271-405487 GCA_001633055.2 Ophiocordyceps polyrhachis-furcata BCC 54312 | reverse complement strand
GAGGATGAGGAAGAGACAGAATGAGAATGTATGTAAGTATGTATGTAAACGTGAGAGAGGGCGAGTATGTCGTTGAGTGAGAGAGAGAGAGAGAGAGAGAACAGAGAGAGAGACAGAGAGAGAGAGACGGAGAGAGAGATGCGGGATGTTGTTAATCACTTGCATACCACACACACACATCATTATATCAGTCTACCTACATACATCATGATACATGCATCCATATCCATCAACATGTAGCCAGCCGCATAGAGACAAGACAATGCCAACTAACCGTCTTCCACCTCAGCAAACCAAGTCCTCAAAAGGCCAGCCAACGCCCGCGGAAGCTCCTCAACCTCCCGCACAACAAGGTAGTAAGGAAAGGGGAAAGAGTCAAGGTACCGCTCGACCACGACGCTGCTCTCGCCGTCGGCGCCGCGCACGAACCGCGCCTCCTTCAGGTCGACGACGCCGCCTCGTCCGCCGTCGATGACGACGAAGACCATCATCACCCTCTCCTCCGCCGCCGTCCTGAGGAGCCGCCTGATGGACTCGTGGGCCGACGATGGCGTCAGGCCGTCCGATAGCACGACCGCCAGCTGCCAGAGTTGCGCCGAGGACGAGGAACAACAGCTTCCCCTGCGTGCTGCGCGGAGAGCCTCCGTCGTCTTCTGCACCAGCTGGGCAATGTCGGTCCTTTCCTGGCTGAAGCTTATCCTCTGCAGGGCTTCCGCGCCGAGGGGGGGGGAGGATCCGAGCTCATGGGCCGTGATGACTTCGCTTCCGAAGCCCAAGACGCCTACCTGGCCTGCTTCGAGCATCGTCAGGGAGGTAGACAGCATGACGAGGGCCTCGAGGGCCAGGGATCCGGCCGAGGTCTCGGCCATGCTCTTGCTGTCGTCGACGCAGACTAGGATCTGGTACTGGCGCTTTGTCGGGACGCTTCTCCGCATCCAGATCTTGTCTCGCTTGTAGCCGGATGCTAGGTAGGGGATGATGCGCTTGATGTTGAGGCGCTTGCCGGTGCGGTAGGAGCCGGACAGCTTCGTCGCCCGGCTTGGTCGGAGGATGAGCCGTAGCTGGCTGGTGAGCGACTGCGACAGCCCCTGTGTCTTGCGCTCCAGCTCCGTCCACTGTCGCCGGCATTCGTCCAGATCCCTTTCCGCCATGTGCGTCCGCGATAGTTGTTCCGACGCCTCCTGCACCAGCTGCTCGTCGTCGTCGTCGTCGTCCTGCTTCGGCTCCAGCGTCTGCAATTCGTCTCTGTAGCCTCCTCCTGCCTGGTGAATCCACCCGTCATCATCGCCCGCTCTGCCATCTGGGCCTTGCTCCGAGCGGCTCTCCATATCGTCCGCCCCTTTCTCTTCGTCTTCTTCTTCTTCTTCTTCTTCTTCTTCTTCTGCTTCCATCGCCTTCCTCTGTCCGTCCTCGTCATCACCGTCTATAGCCATAGACTCGTCCAAGGGCAACACCTCTTCATCACGCGCTGCGCCCATGGCCTGCGTGTCTCCCTCACTTTCGTCTTTGATATGCTCAAACTCCTTGCCAACTTGCTCTCGTGATTCCTCGACGTCGTCCGGCCTTGCATCTCGTATCTCCGCCTGCTGCCGGTGCCACTTCTCGAGCGCGTCTCCCAGTTTGCGGAAAGGGTTGCTGCCTTTGGCCTCGTCTTTGTCACCGTCCGCCGCGTCGTCCTGCTTCTCTTCCTCCAGACCCTCCGCCTGCGATCGCGATGTCGTCTCTCCTTGCTTTCCTGCGCTGGTATCCTGATCTGCCGCGCCATCGCCCATCTCCTGTCCGTCTTGCTGTGCCGCTTCAGCCTTGAACGCTCGTCCGCGTCCTTCTGATCGGCGGTTGGGTCTTGTCCAGAGCTTTTGACGTCGCTCGGAGCCGCATTCTCCTTGTCTACTTTGGCTGCATCTGCCGAGGCCGGTGCTTCGTTCTCGCCTTCTTCCTCCGCCTGCTCGTCTGCGTCCATCTCCGACTTCACTTCTTCCTGCACGTCGTCCTCTCCGCCGGTCTTGTCCGCTGCCTCGGTTTCGCTTTCCTCCCCCTCCTTAGCATCTGCCCGGTCCTCCATTGCCTCGTCCTTGGTCTCGTCGTTGTCACAGCCTTCTTCTTCACCTTCTTCTTCTTCTGCTTCTTCTTCTCCTCCTTTCTCTTCTCCTTTCGCCTCATCAACTTCCGACATGGCATCCACGTCATCGTCTGCAGAAGACGCCGATAGGCCGTCCTCAAGGTCCAAGTTCATATCATCCGGCAGCTCCAGCGTATCCTTATCCTCCACGTTCTGATCCTGTCGGTTGATCTCATCCTGCGTCGTAACGCCATCTTCCTCTGCCTCTGGCTCGTCCTCAACGTCTGTCTCCTTGGCATTTTGTTCCGCTTCCTTGTCTTCGGCCGTTTCCTCCGGAGCCATCACCGAATCGTCTTCTTGACGACCGGTTGGCTTGTTGCCTTGCTGGTCCTTCTCTGCCTTTTCATCGTCTCCATCCCACATCTTCTCGTCCACTGCTGTGGGATCCAGGTCATCGACTTCACCCGCTTCTTCCTCGACGTCATCTTCCTCCCCGTCGTCTCCGCTCTGTGACCCGTTCTCGTCGTCTTGCGCTCCGTCCACGCTGCCGAGGTCCCCTTCCAACTCCTGGTCGGCCATGTCCACCGCATCCTTCTCATCTTCCATGTCCTTCTGTTCACCCTCGTTCTTTTCCTGCGCCAGCTCGCTGAGGTCCTCGTCGGGCTGAATGTCTTTGCTGATGTCCTCGGCCCCTTCGCCCTCGCCGAGCCCCGTCCCGGACTCCAGTTGTCCGGAATCACCCGACGTCTCGTCAGACTTCTCTTGCGGTGTACAGAAGCCCTGGGAAGCTACTTGCGTAAAGGCCTTCGTCAGCTTGGCCGACATGTGAACCGTGGCGCGATGTAAGTCTACGCCGCGGCCGACGCACTGCCGACAAAGCTCCAGAAAGCTGTCGAGCACCGGGCTTGCGAGGCCAAGTATACTCGTTGTCGCCGTGCTGATCGCCTCGTCGTCAACGTCAATCTGCTGCATACGCTCCAGGCAGCGGCGGGCTCCCCTCTCGACATCTGCCATGTGAAGTTGCTGAACAGAGGCGAAGACGTCGTCGCTGTGTTTCCTCAGCCATCCAGCTTCGTCTTCCCCTGCAGCGCGCGCCGTCTTCTTCGTGCTCTCGACGGCAACCAGCACGCTGTCAACCAGGGTCGACACAGAATCAGCCCACGTCTTCAACTCCATGCAAGAAGTTGTTGCCGAGTCAAGGATTTGATCATCGATATGCGTCCACACCGAAACTTGCTGAAGAATGAACGACAAGTCCGGTCGGTTGCGATTGAGCTCATCGAGCTCCTCCCGAAGAAACCGGATGTCTCCGGTGACCGTCACTTCCAGCTGTACCTGCGCCTCGGAAGAAACCTGCCCGGGGAGTTTCCTCAAGTCGTTCGAACTGGCAACGTGAAAGTCGGCACGATCAGCCCATCTTTCAAGCTTCTGAGCCACTTCTTCGACCTCTCTCAGTCCCAGTTTCCCCTGCGCCTCGACCAGTTTGGTGGCGAACCGTAGCATCTGTGCCAGCCAGGGGAGGAGACTGAGCCAGTCTCCTTCGTGCTTGCGTCGGGATAGCTTCTGGGCGCCTCCAAGCCGTCGAAACTCTGCAGCCATGTCCTCCAGTGAAGAAAGGCGTTGGCTTGCCAGGGCGATGCTGCCTCGCTGACAAAGGGAAATTTCGATCAAGCCTTCGACCAATCCGACGCATCGACTGATCTCTGCACCGGTCAGATCCTCAGAGTGCTCTCGCATCGCATTTCTTGCCCTCGGGGCCAGATCAAGCACTTGATGAAGATGGTAATCAGCTTCTGCCAGCCCGGACAGGCTCCAAGTCTCGATCGGTGCCATCGTCGCCAAGATGACAGCGAGTGACTCTTGTGAGGCCAGCTTGTTCTGAGCCAAGTTGTGCCTGACCCCCATCATCCGCAAGTCCCTCAATGTGTCTGCCAGAAGCTTCCGCTTCCTCGTCTTGAGATGCTTGACCTGGGCTTTCGACTCGTCGCTCATGAATGCCGGCGTCTCCCGTTTCAGCTCGGCCATCGAAGCCAGTAAGCCCGACACGAAGTCGTCCACGACGCCTGCGGCATTGTCCATGACGTCCAGGCTCTGCGTCATCCTATCCAGGACTGACACCGTCGTGGCCACGTTGGCAAGCCGCCGATGGCTATCTAGCCAGGCAGGGAGCACCTCGTTCAGGGTCGTTACGTGCACGTCCAAGGCATCCGTCGCCGTGACCTTGCCGGCGCTGACGCCGTCGGAGGTGAACGTCTCTTCTGGGAGGCCTTTGCCAACAACGGCCTTCATGTCCTGACCCAAAACGCCGCGGAACTTGCGCACCAGCCTGAAGAGCTTCAAGTGAGACTTCCGAGCGCTCTCACGAAGAGCATTGATGTTGGTGTCTTTCCAGCTGGCCAGCAACAGCACTTCCTTCATCTTCTTATCGATCGGCGCTCGTCCGTCTCGAATGACTGCATCGGCAGCTGATTCGAACCGCGCAAAGTAGCTGATGAAGTTCCGAACGGCGCCGTCTATCACCGCCAAGGACGGATAGTCCCGACTCAGGAGGCGCAAATGGCTCGAAAGCTGCCGCAGCAGGCCAATGCGCGTCTTGAATTGGCCGACGAAGGATTTTGACAGGTAGTCCTCTAGGCTTCGCACCAGCGACGTTGCGTAGTCTCGCAAGCCCGACGGCGAGTCGACCAAGGACAGGGGCATGGCGACCACCACCTGGTAGGCCATAAACCACCAGGAATACGCGTCCTTCCGGCACTTCTCCTCCTCCATGTCGAAGAGCTTAGCCCACGTCATCAGCTCGAGCCGCCGCCAGCGAATAATCGTTTCGGTCAGCGCGTCGTGAAGCGGCAGCACAGCGTAGGCCTTGCTGGCCCACCCGCCAAACTGCCACTCGTAGACAACAGCGTGAAGTTGTTCCACGATGGGGATGAGTTTCGCGAGAGGCTCCGCGTGAACTTGATCGAGCAGTCTATCACACGACTCGAGAACATCTGCCAGTGGCTGCATGTGACCGATCTCGTCAACGCTTTGCAACTCTTTGAACCGTGTCTTGATCTTCTCCGCAAGCAGAACCAGCTTCCGAGCCTCGAAAAGGTTGGGATCCGTGTAGAAATTGACAGTCTTTCCCGTGCCAGACTTGTCCACAGACGTAGACTGGAGACTCTCCAGCTTCTCGCTAATGTGCAGGGTCAAGGTGCAGAGCAGTTTTGCATTGACACGACGATCAATATTCAGAGCTTCTTCAACCTCGTCAGCAATCCGTTGGCCGACGGCCATGCACGCCTCCCGAATCGCCGCGGCTGGGTCCCGTCTCTCGAGGAAGATGGCCCGATGGGCTTCCGCCACCCTCAACGAGGTGTTGCGGACATGGTCAAGAGACGCAGAACGTTTGGCCTTGGAGTCGTCTCCGTCGTATGTAGGGAACAGCTCATTGAACTCGTTCAAGTCCATCTCCTCCTCATCTTCCATCGAGCCGTGGAATCGATATAAGCTGGTCCTCGTCTCTTCTGCCTTGCGATCCTCTTCGAGTCTCTTGCACCAGTCGTCGTAGAAGCTATGAAAGCACTCAAAAATGGACTCGCGCGAGTCCAATGGCAAGCTGGTGATCCCTTCCACCGCGACAGTGGCGCTCACGAGACTGAGATACTCAAAGTTCTTCCTGTAGGGCTTCTCAACACTGGCATTCCAGCCTTTGCCGTCGAAGAAGGGTGTCGCGTTGGCGAGTTGGCGGGTGGGGGCTTGCAGGCCTTCGGCTGCCGCCGCGTCGCTCAGAGAAATTCCCACCAAGAGGCATCGCAAGGCGTTCAAGATGGTGTTCGTCATGTCCTGATACGCCGCGAATTGTGATGAGAAACGATGGACGAGGCTCTGTACATTCTGCTTCATGAATTGCAGAAGCTTGCTAGAATCATCCGCATAGTTCCATGCGCCAAGCTGTTGGAGCAGTGACGACATGCTGGTGCCAGTGACGACTTTGAGCACATTGGAACATTCGGCGTGAAGTCTGTCCAACTCGGAGACATCTGGCCGATAGACGGGGCTGACGTCTTGACGGGGCAGCGTAACTTGCTGAAGCTGCTCTTCCAATAACTCCATCCGCACGCTCGTGTCTAGTCCGCTCGACAACCGCTCCAGCGACTGCAAAGCAGACAGCCTTTCTCTCAACTGCATCTGCAAGCTCTCGAAGAACTCCTGCTCGACAAGTGGCCGGAGATGAGGATCAAAGACGCGGTCAGGGACGTATAGCTTGACGAGTCCAACGCTGAACTGCATCCAGGCCAAGGCAGAATAATGGGCTCTCCGGTCTGTGTCATGTTCGGCTGCAACAAGCCCGACCACGGCCGGAAGAAGATGATCTTTGGAAATTTGTCGGAGATGCTGGGCGTCGATCTGCTCAAGAATACCATCAAAGGAAGAACGGCTATGTCCCGGTCCGTTCGTCGTCACTGCCGGAGTCGAGACTTGGTGTTGCAGCGCCAACGTGCGTGCCGACGCTACGAAACCCTTGAGCTCAGGCTCATGAGCGCCAAATACTTCCGACAAAAGCTGCCAGAGAAGCTCATTCAACTTCATCAAGGGATCAGACGCAATCTCGGTGCCCAACTCGGATACCCACTGCCCAAGGGTCGGGATCTCAGATTCCAGAAGAGACAAGGAGCGGAGGCTGACGGTGTCCAGATTCTGTAGTCCACGCCAAACAGAGACCGCGAGCTTCCCATCCCAGGCGTGAACGTCCTGGCAGACTAAGCAATCGACAGACTGCAGAAGTGCGGGTGGCCCATCCGTGATGGCCAACATGATGCTGCTCTTGGTCGGCACATCTGATAAAACCGCCAAGTTGCCCATCGGCGTCTCTCTTTGACGATGGCCACCTGATGAAAGCATGGAAATCTGCCTCAGGTACTCAAATTCCCGGACGAAAAAAGGTTGCAGGTCGGCCGCTTGGTCCCCGATGCGTAATTCAAACGAGTCCACGGCGATTGTCAAGTCACCCACAAGCTCGTCCGCCGAGCCTCGTCCCCCGCGAACAATCGTGTAAGCCTGCTCAAACGCATCATGGGCCTGCGTGAGATTCGATATAGAGGCTTGCGCTTTCCATCGGATGGCGTCGAATCGGCTTGCCAATCTATCCAGTCCCATAGACTGATCGAAGGCAGGCTTATCAGGAAACGGGGTGGTCCGCAGCACATGCCAGAGACGCTCCATGCTGAGACCAGTTGACAGTTGAAACCCGCTTTTGAAACTGCTTCCAACGAGGCGAAGCAGGTTTCCCAAAAATTCGGAGTCTCGGAAGTCATCGAATGATGTGATAAGGGGTTGCAAGACACTGGTCCCAAGAGCCAGATGAGCTTGGAATCTTGCCTCATCAAACGTTTCTCGGCTCGAAAGGACAATCGTCTGATCCAGGTAGTGGGCAATGAAGCAGCATAGACGAGAACGCTCCTACACAAAAGAGTTAGGCATATCAAAGGACGTCCGCCAAGGCTGGTTCCCCCCTACCTTCCATGGCTCTAGAGACGGAAAGTCGAGAGCGAGGTAAGTGCGCACAGCGCCCAAAGCGGCGGAAAGGAAGACGCATAGCTTGACGGTTGAGTCTTTGGTCACGACTGCGACCCGATCGCTGATGGCGGATCGTTGCAGCCGGGTCAGTGACGGCAAGCTGCTGGAGCGCGCCTCGCCACAATGTCGCTCAACAGCGCCCTGCAAGTCATGAATAAGGCGCAAGAATTCAAACCGCAACCCAGCCCACTGCGCCTCTCCCGGCCTCGGCAGAAGCTGGGAAACCAGGAAATTGTTCAACGCATTGACAGGCTAGCAATCGGTTAGCCAAGTCGTCTTCCTCATGGTTTACTCCCAAAAACTGGTTACCTGAGTGACGGCCAGCAACGGCGCGGCTCCAGGAATATTCGAGTACAAATTCTTGACTGCTTGAAGATTGCTCGCCCCAGTCGGCGAGTGCAAAAACCCCATCAAGTCCGTCATGGCTTCGAAACAAGGCTGGTGGTCTTGAGTTTCTCCCCATGACTGTCCATTCACAAACCGCGGCAGCAGAGAGATGTCTTCCATGGACAGATTCTCACAGGCATACTGACAGGCGTACGCTGCAAGGCCGCTGGACGAGAGTGTTTCGCAATAGTCCATGGCATTCTTGAATCTTCGCAGCCCGCTTTCGATCTCAGCCATCTTGTCGAAACAAGGATGTCTGCTCCAAGACCGTGAAGGCAGGTGCACTTCGATTGCTCGATTCCTCATCGCGCGCGAAAGCTCGCCGTAGCTCGGATCCATAGTCAGGAAGACCCTGAAATCTGGATGGGGCTTGATGATCTTGGGCTTGCCGTCGGTGTCGCAATGCTCGTTGATGCATAGGAACCCATTCGGCTCAAGCAGCGAGTTGAGTCTGTCAAGAACAGAAGCGTTGCACATGTTGGCATGGTCAAGCACGAGCCACTGCCCCGTCTGCAGGGCTTTGACGATGATTCCATCGAGCCACTCGAACTTCGGATTCGCGAGGACGAGGGGTTCCCGTAACAACGTCGCAGCCTTTTGAACCCAGAGGCCCACGTTCGGATCGACCTCCGCCAATGCTTCGAGTGACTTCAGAGCAGATTGTATGTCTCCAGTGTCGCCACCGTCTC
Organism: Ophiocordyceps polyrhachis-furcata BCC 54312; assembly: GCA_001633055.2. Classification (NCBI taxonomy): domain Eukaryota; kingdom Fungi; phylum Ascomycota; class Sordariomycetes; order Hypocreales; family Ophiocordycipitaceae; genus Ophiocordyceps; species Ophiocordyceps polyrhachis-furcata. Next base: position 396,793 of record LKCN02000003.1, on the reverse strand, counting down.
CCGAGTACGCATCGAGCAGATACAGCATTCGAAATGCCTCCGGGGGCAATTCTGCGGGGGCATTAGCCACCACAGTATCTCGTAGATGGTCGCGTAGGTTGCGCAAGGTCGAATTCAACTCTCGAAGGGGGTCTGCCTGCTCGAAACCACCAACAAGGTCCATCGTGTCGATGTCTGCGTTCATAGGAAACACCACAATGGGCTTTCCCGCCAACGCAGCGACGTAAGTCAATAGAGCGGACTTTCCGCACCCCGACGGGCCGCTCAGGATGCATGGAATGTTCTTCTCCACGCATATCATGACAGACTCCAGTTCAGGGAGGACGGTGACGGTGTCCAAGCCGGGCAGCCTTTCAGGCTGATAGTCGAGGTTTCTGCGCAAGAGGGCCAGACCGACCTGGCTGAAGGAAGAGTTGACATCATGATAAAGCGAGTGTGTCCGGGGTTTCCACCCGGCGAGTTGACCGAATAGCTTCTGCACCTCGTCTCGGTCCTCCTGTGTACGGAAGCGTTGTCGGACGATAATTTGCAGGAAATCGTCAACGCGAGCTGTCCGTAGCAAGGGATCCCTCGAATTCAACAAATCCAGCCACCGAAGAACATCGCGTAAGTTGAATTCCCAAGGGCCGCCCTGCAATCCGAAAGACTTCTCGACCGAAAGTTTGTAATCGAGCTGGAAGATGAAGTCGATGACGAGACCAGCAGTTTCGGGACTCAGGTCCGGGAAGTTATGACTCGCGATGAGCTTCAGATCTTCGTCTTGGAGGACATCCGCGTAGACGACGACAAACCGATTCACGAATGACGCAGGCAGGCCCTTGCGTCCTCCGCCTTGATGATGGGGGTTCTGAGCGGCAAAAAGCCTGAAGTCGTGATGACGTTTGAACACCTGGTCGAGCTCAGAGATGTAGACCTCGCCACGATGATCGAGACAGGCGTTCAACCCCTCCAAAACAGACTGAGAGGCGAGATTCATTTCGTCGAGGAGAACCCATTCACCTTTTTGCATAGCCTGCAGGAAAGGAGCGTCTCGCCATGCAAAGTTTCCAGCCTCTTGACCTTCGACCGGCACGTCTGTTCCGAAAAGGTCCATCAAATCCGTCTGATCGGACAGGTTGATGCGCGTCAACGGACGACCGCAAGACTGTGCCAGGGCAGCGACCAGCGACGTCTTGCCAACGCCAGGGTTTCCCTCGATGAGGATCGGCTTGTGCGTGTGAAGTGCCCTCACGATCCTCATGGCGTTGAGCCTCGTTGTCGGCGCGTGGAACGCGAAGCCCGCATCGGTCACCCTGTTTGAGCAACGCGACACGCTGAACTTTCCGATAGTCAAGGAGTCGTCTGTCACGACGAGCTCAGGCTTCGATCCATACACCTCGGACACGTCGCACTCAACAAGTTCTCCGAGCTTCTTGAGGCACTCCAGTCTCTGTTGGTGGATAGCCTTGGGATCAATCATGAGCGTTGCAGAGGGACTGGCCCCGATGCTATCGACAAAGATGGCAGAGGCCCCGTGTACGAAAGACATAAACGCATCAGCCACTTCAAAGGCGTTGATGAAATGGACCCAAGCGAGCAGCTCTCGCACCGAAAAAGGCGTCGGCGCCATCGGCCGGAACGTCTGTCCAAACCACGCGGCAAATGAAACCATGCCATCGGTAAGGTGCTTAAATCCGTCACGCAACTTCGTCTGCACGATGGAATAGATATCGCGGCTTTCTGACAGCGGAGGAACCCATATTTCCGTGAAGCGGTTTCGCAAAGCAGGCGACAGTTCTTTCTTGCCGAAATCACCACCGGGATTCATGGTTGCCAGAAGCTGAAACCCGTCGGACGCCACGACGAGGGGGTTGTCCACGCCCTTTTCGGCCAGAAGCAGTGTTCTCTTGGGCTCCAGGACCGGGTTGAGTCTTTCAAGGACTGAATCATCCGCCAGTGATATTTCGTCGAGGAGAAAAAAGTGTCCCTCCCGCATCGCCTCAACCAGAGCTCCATCGGACCACTCGAACAGGGCCTTGACTCTCGTCTCGTTTGCTGAGACACGTTGAACGAGCTCTTGAGGGAGCTTTGCGATCGAGTTCTCGTCCAAAGATCGATATGCTTGAAGTTTGTCTTCGGTCGAGATTCCTATGGCCACACCAAGAGTTCCCAAAGCGGACGTGAGATCGCGGTCAAGGGCGTCGAGGATCGCGCCACGGTTGCGGATTGGCCTTTGCGAGCCAATGAGGTCTCCAGTTTCCGTATTTTGATGCGCGTTCACAATACTCAGCTGTTTTCCCACAGCCTCCGCAAGCACCTGGCAGACGGTAGTCTTTCCACAACCAGTCTCACCGACGAGAAGAACCGGCTCGTTGTTGCGAAGCGCTCTGGAGACCAGGACATACAAACGCCGCATGGCCTGAGTCCAAACCACATCTTGACAGTTGGGGGCGCCAATCAGACGCTTGAGCTCAGGCGCAGTAGTTTCCGAGTAAAGTTCATCGACGTTGATGTCGATCTTGAAGACCTTCTCAATGACCCCCTTGACAGCCAAACGCTCCTCTTCATTCCGGACCCTCTCCGCCAATAGCATGAAACCGTTAACAGCAATCGCCTGTCTCGTGTCCGCATCTCTCAGAGCCCAGCGAAATAAGTCCCGCAGAGTTGCGAAACTGTCCTTTGACTCAAAAAGTCGGCTGGACTGACGAAGTCTCGAGAGCTCCTTGTAAACAGTGACAATTCGTCGACAATCCGGAGGAGACGTGTTACGACAGCGCTGTTGGAGGATGTATTCCAGTTCGTCTTCGGGGATATCGTCAAAGTGCAGCTCCAGAAATCTGTTCCGAAATGCTCGAGAGAGCACTTTGCGACCACCATAAAGACCCGGCGGATTCTGCGTAGCAAACAGAATGAAGCTTTCGTGAGGCCTGACGACTTCTTGCGTTTCGGGAATCAGCAGTTCGCGGTTGTCGTCGAGGAGGCGGTTCAGGGCCTCGAGTACATCTGTGGGTGCCAGGTTGAGCTCGTCCAGCACAATCCAGTATCCCTGCCTCATGGCTTCGACGAGCAGGCCTTCTTGAAAGCGCAACTTGCCGTCTGGCCCCGAAACGTACGTTCCGAGATACTCCTGGAGATCGGTATGCTCGTGGTTGTTGATGCGCACAAAGTTGTTTCCAGTGAAGTTGGCCAGATACTCAATCATACTGGTTTTGCCAGCAGACGTCGGTCCCTGTATAAGGATCGGAAACCGCCGCGTTGAGGTTGCTCGCACCAGGTTCAAGAGATTCCGCTCCACAAACGGAGTGATGATGTAGTCGTCTCTCTCAATAGGAGTCTGTCCGCCTTGCAAGAGCCAGTATTGACGATCCCGGTTTCGGTTTCGGAACCTGACATACTGCTTGCCGTCTTTGGCATGCTGCGGCGTCCGCGAGAGGAGAGACTGAGGGTCTCCATGCTTATCGAGCAGGTGATGATGGATGAGAGGGAGCAGCATCGTCTCGGATGATTTATCCAACAACGTGAGAAACCCCATCGAGAATCCCTCAAACAACGCACGGCGCAGACCATAGAACGGCGCGATGGAGGTGACATAGCTCAGCACTCGCGTCAGCGTCCGCAAGCTGAAATGGGGGACCTCGTTTGCCCCGTCTACGAGTCGCTTCTCCTCCGCCATTCGCTTGGTGTTGAGATATAGTCGTGTGATGTCGTCCGCTGCCTGGTCAATCTTGGTGCTGCTGCTGCCCAGGTATGCTTTGACGATGGTGAGCAGGTCTTTGTGATCCGCGTCAGGGCTCCTAACGTAGAGCTCCGTGAATCTTGATCTAATGCCGACGGGTAGATCCTTTTTGCCAATATCCGTTGCGGGATTCATTGCGCCGAAGATGCGAAAGTTTGGATGTGCGACGACTTTCTCCAGCTCACCCGTTTCCGCGAGGAGGATAGAAGGCCGCTCGTCCGGCCCGGTCAGGAGATCGCCAATCGTCTCCAGCGTATCCGGCGAAGCGAGATTGATCTCATCCAAGAGCACCCAGTCGCCGTTTCGTACAGCCTTGACGATATTGCCCTCGATGAAAGAGAAGGCAAAGCTTCCAGACTCGCCCGATACCTGGACGTCGAACTGCTCGAGTTTGCGAGCGAAAGCGTCCCACCGCGGCCGCATCTCAATCAGAGTCTGCAACCTGGACTGCGTCTTGCGGCGCTTTGCAGGCTGCGCAGCATCGTCACGAGTTTCCGACTGCATTTGTTCGATTTCGGCGACGATCCTGATGAACATCCGCGGCGCCTCCTTCCATAGCTTCGACACCTTGGACCATTGTCCTTTGGCGAAGGACTTGCCGATTTGTTCCAGGTATCTTTGGTTTTTCGAGGCAGAGATGCCAGTAGCCGCAAAAAGGTCTTCGAACTCTTCTTTCAGTGGGACAGCTAGGCTTCGCACGTTGACAGGCTTGAAACCGCCGAGCAGATCGCCGGCTTCGCTCTGCTGCGAGAGATTCACGGCAATGAGCTTGTGTCCTAGAGACTCAGCAAGCTGTTGAACCACGGTGGTTTTACCGATGCCCGTCTCGCCGACGAGTAGGATGGGTTCTTGCAGCTTGACCGCTACGGCGATTTGCTCCAACAGCCTCTTCGCGTGGGTGGTGCTGGCGAAGGGCTGTTTCGACCTCTGCATCCGGCCCGACGTCTTCTGCTTCTGCTTCTTCTTCCGAAGCTGGACCCTCCCGATGCCAAGCCTGTGATCGCCATCTTCCAAAACGGGTATATTGGCGGAAATGTAATGTTCTGCCCTGTCTCTGGATATATGCATCTCTTCGGCAATGGCAAACGCGAGCTCCTCGCCGAGCGCAGCATCGGGGCAGTTCCCCACGAAACAGTCCAACGCTTCCATGAACATGCAATCTCGCGTGTTTTCACTAATAGGCTCATCGCCCGAGACTGATCCCTCCGACAGAAGACACTCCCTAAGCCGGCGACACCACTTGAGAAGGTCTCTGAGGCTTATTTGGCGATCCATGACGCTCCGCCCACGGGACACGAAAGCCAGGCTGCTCGTGAGCCGGGAAAGGCGCTGATGGACAGCCAGTATGCCGGCGACGAATTTATGCAGAATTGGATACGCTTGCACGATGACATCTCCCAACTCGGTCGAGGCCAGAGGCTCGATGTAGAGAGATTGCCAAAGTCGTATGCCGACCAGATGCGGCATATTCTTCCTGTCGTCCATGCTCGGAGCCGTCCGAATGGTGGCGAATAGGCGAAAACTTTGGGCGGCGCGGATCGTCTCCCCGCGAGACGGTATGAGGAGCTCCTTTCTCTCTATCAGAGGAAGAAGAATACTCAGAACCTCTGTCGGCGCCCGGTCCAGGTCCTCGATGAGCACCCATCTTCCTTCCTTGATGGCCGTCGTCAGCACACCAGGACGCCATCGGAAGCTCCCGGGCTTTGAGTTGGTCGAATAAAGGCCAATGAGCATCTTTGCGTCGGTCTGCTCATTCAGGTGCAAAGTGACCATGTCAGTATATGTGCCGAGCTGTTTCGCGAGTTCATGAACCAAAGCAGTCTTTCCCGCACCCGGCGGGCCACGGAGAAGAATGGGATCCGCCTCTCGCAGCATCGAAGCCAGGTCTTGGAGATTCTTCGTGGTCGTTACAGTCATGACCAGGGTTGACGGTTCTCCGACAGATCCTGACGGCCGTGGAAGAACGACGTTGCCGTATGGCACAACATACGAAGTCAGGGTCTGAAGAAGTGGCTCCTGAAAGGGACCCTGATCGTGCCGTTCCACATGCTCTCTCAGCGCGATGACCCGCTGAGCTCGTCGATACTCATGCAAAGACAAGAAGCCGAAATCCACCGGCGCCCCGTCAAAATCGGCTATGATGGCACGCTCGCGCCCACAGTGCTCAAGGATGAGAGTCTCAAGCTTCTTATCTGATGCACGGAGCAGCTGACAATAGATGCGAATGGCAACATATCGTACAGCTAGGCTTCCACGCCTGAACAAGGATTGGATGAACAGCGGCGACACAGCAGGTCTAAACAAGCGCAGGTCGAAGCTCAACAGCCTCCATTGCGTGATGAGAGCCAGTAGCAGTTCATCCGAATCCAGATTCCAGGGAAAGTCCTCGTCCACTGAGATCAGGTCCAGGTGAAGGGAAGAAGGCCGATCCTGGCTCGAATGATGTGGACATCTGATGAACTCGGCCAGACAAGGGGCAAAGGGCAGGATCCTGGCGAAGGCGGCGGCCACAATCAACTTTTGCTTGTCAGAGCTGGCGTTGAGAATCCATCGTGCGCAAATGTCAGGGAAGACGCCTTCAAAATGGGCGAATATCCTGTCTGTAAGTGAGGGACTCAGTGCCGTCTCTGCGACAGCGTCGACGAGAGAAGTCGATGAATGATGCCGGATAATGTCGAGTAAATCCGGCGGCAGATGATGCAAAGCGGTCGCGTCCTGTAGAAGCGACTTCGTCTGCCGTGATAGATCGAAGGAAGAAGTCATGATGGCGACTTCTAGCTCTCTCTCTCTCTCTCTCTCTCTCTCTC
>LKCN02000003.1:378732-389985 GCA_001633055.2 Ophiocordyceps polyrhachis-furcata BCC 54312 | reverse complement strand
TCTCTCTCTCTCTCTCTCTCTCTCTCTCTCTCTCTCTCTCTCTCTCTCTCTCTCTCTCTCTCTCTCTCTCTCTCTCTTACTCCCTCTCTGTATTTCTGTCGCTCCAGCTTTATATGTGTGAGCCCAAGTCGGTAGGGTTTTTCCTTTTTGGCGATATCAATTATCGGATTACGTAAGACGGAAAGAGAAGCTTTTACTTCAACTCCAAAAGACCGGACCATGGCAGCTACAAGAGACATCCGGCTTCGCTTCCCGCAGCAGAAAATGATCATACCCTGCCAATGCGCAGCTCGAAGCTGCTCCCTTCAGCTACGGTCACTCAGCCGAGTCACGAGTCGCTGCTCACAGACATGGCGGGCAACGCCAACGACAAGACGCTTCAACTCGACCCAGGCCACTGCGCCGGCGAGCCCCAAGATTGCACAGCTGGTCGAGCAAATCAGCCAGCTGACGCTACTGGAGACGGCAGATCTCGTATCAAACCTCAAAGCAAGTCACGCGACAACACGAAAAAAAAAAACCGCGCTGTGAAGCAAACTAACTCGTCGACTGCAGAGCAAGCTCAACATCCCGGACATGCCAATCGGCGGCTTCGCTGCAGCCGCCGGCCCTGCGCCCGCCGTCGTCGAAGAGGCTGAGGAGGAGGCCGCCCCCGTAGTCGAGAAGTCGCTGTTTACGCTCAAGCTGATGTCCATCGATGCGGCGGCCAAGGCGAAGATCATCAAAGAGGTTAAAGCGATGCTGGGCTTGAGTCTGGTCGAGAGCAAAAAATTCGTCGAGAGCGCGCCCAAGATGATGAAAGAAAACGTTGCAAAGGAGGAGGGCGAAGGCATCGTCGCCAAGATGAAGGAGCTGGGCGCCGTGGTTGTCATGGAGTGATGATGGAGTGAATATCCCCCTGAAGGGACGGATAGCGGCAACTGTGCATATTCATACAATCTTGTGTGTGCAAAGCCATCGATCAAGTAAAGTCCCATGGGACGTCGATGTTTGGGTCGAAACCGGGTATATAGAATACCTAGTAGCCAGCCGCTGTTCTACAAGGTAGCCAGCCATACTGTCCATGCTCATCTCTCTGTTGAAAGAATATTCCACGCGAAATATTTTTCCCCAACAAAACGCCGTCAGACGCCAGTCGCCCGCCGAATCAAGAGCGCCCCCCATTAGCGGCAGCCCGTTTGTGCGGACAAAGCTGCATAGCCATCTCCTTAGCGAAGTCCTCGGTCTCTTCAGCCAGTAAACGATCGTCGTCGTCACCAAAGTCGCTCGTCTCTTCCCAGAGCTTGTTCATCTCGGCGTCCTCTCCTTTAGGCGTGGCCCAGATGCTCTCCCTCGCACGCTTGTGCCTTTCTCGATCCTCCTCAATGCGCTGTTCTATTTGCCGCTTGTCGAGTGGCGGAGGCGCCGGCCGCTTTGGCGCCGGCCGTTGTGTGGTCTGAGATGGCGGCCCGTCCACCATGTTTACATCGCCGCCCGTGGGAGGCGAGGAGACGAGACCGAGGTCGTCGTCGTTGATTTCGCGCTCCCTCAGCACGTCATCAATCTGGCTGACAACCTGGGACTCCAGGTGGCCCTTGTCCCGGAGACCTTGTAGTACCTGTAAGCTCGGCGCGTCAGCTGGCGGCGGTCGGCGTGTTGGAGGGAGGTCCGGCTTCACCTTGCGAACGACCTTGACGTTTGCGGCACCAGAACCGTCGTCTGGGGCAACAGCATCGACGACGCGTATTATGTCGCGTGACATCATGCGAACGTAGTCGCCATGTCCCTCCTTGGCGAGGTCGAGAAAGTGTTCGATAAAGTACATGATGTTGGCTCGAGTATTCATGTTATTCTGCGGCACGGCTCAGCGGTCCTTCTTCTTCTTTCTTCTTCTCTTCCTTTACTTCTTCTTCCGAGATGTCGATGAACGCACCCGCTCGACCTGCTCGAGGATGCACGAGTGCAAGTCCTCGTCCATCTCCTTGAACTTGAGCGCATACTGAGCTGCTTTCTGGGCCGAGTTGACCGAGGCATTGAGATGCTGTAGCTGCGAGCTGAAGCGCATGCGAACTTCGAAGGGGTCCGCCATGTCTAGGGTTGTGGGCGACTGGTGCCAAAAGCTGACATCAATCAGTTCAGGTAAGAATTGTGTGTACCGGAGGAAGAGGGCCAGCATACCTCCTAGTACTGTAGAGCCCATACAGATGCCTGATGGGTCTACCTCGCGCAAACGCCGTGTCTTCCCATCACGCGCCAGGTTAATAGGCCTGACAGGCTGTCGAGTCACACCTTTCTTAAAGTTGAAGCCATAAAACAGGTTAGAAACCGCGTTAAGAAAAGGCATCTCTCGCGATGTGCTCCTGGGTCGCGGGCCGTTAATTAATCCGACTAGCCTACCCGGACGGCGTTCTTCCTAACGAAAGCCTAGCCTAAGTGGCTGACACATTTGGTGCCAGCCAAAAGGGAGGGGGGACTTGTAGTCTTTCTTTTCCACATACATATGTACATACAAACACATGCAAAGAGAGTGTTTCTTCAAACGCTCCCTTCCTTTCTCGCTTGGTGATCCTTTGGAATCGACTTTGGTGTCGTTGGGCTGCCCTCTTCTTTTGTCTTAGAGAGACGGCCAGGGTGACGGCAAAGCTCCGGTCATCGGAGTCGCCTATACGCGACAGGATTGGTATTCAGCCCCCCCGGTGGTTCCTCCAGCTTCTTTGTTCAACGGTGACTCAACCCCAAGAGCCTGAACTCTCATACATTTCAAAGCCCACGGTACTACGGATACTGCTCTCCCCGCTCAGAGACGAAAGAGGGCTCTCTCCATCCATCAACTCCCCTTCCCTCACAATGTCCTCCTCATCCCTCACAATGGCCGTCCTGGGCTGCGGTACGTGAGAGAGAAGTCTGTCTCCGCCATTGCTCACGACAATCGCAGGAACCATGGGCATAGCCATCCTCAACGGCATCGTTACATCACTCCACGAACCCAAGCCGTTGCCGACACCCTCGCCATCAGGCGATTCCAGTCCCGCCGAAGAGCTACCATTCGTCCTACCCTCTTCCTTCATCGCCTGCGTCCGCAGCGCCCACAGCGCCGAACGAGTCGCCGTCGCACTCAAGGCACACTCGTCAGTCGTGCGCGTCGTGCGCAACGAAAACGTCAAGGCCGCGACGCAGGCCGACGTCGTCCTACTCGCTTGCAAGCCCTACATGGTCGATACGGTGCTAGGCGAGCCCGGCATGAGAGATGCGCTACAGGGGAAACTCGTCATCAGCATCTGCGCCGGCTGGTCCGTCGAGCGATTAGGAAAAGCGCTGTATGGTAGCAGTGGCAATCCCTGTCACACAGTCTTCGTCCGCGCCATGTGCAACACGGCCGCCCTGATCCGCGAATCCATGACCGTCATAGGAATCAGCGACCCTCCCCTACCCCCCTCAGACAAGGTCCTCGTCACCTGGATCTTCAAGCGCGTCGGCGACGTCATCCACCTCCCCGACAGCGCCATGGACGCCACCACGGCTCTGGTCGGATCCGCGCCCGCCATGTTCTCCCTGATGCTCGAGGCCGCCGTCGACGGCGCCGTCGCCATGGGACTCACCCGCGTCGACGCCCAGCGCATGGCCACGCAGGCCATGCGCGGCACCACCGGCCTCATCCAGGCTGGAGAGCACCCGGCTGTGCTCAGGGAAAAGGTCTCTACCCCCGGCGGTTGCACCATCGGCGGGCTTCTCGTCCTTGAGGAGGGCGGTGTTCGCGGCGCCGTCTCTCGTGCCGTACGGGAAACCACCTGTGTCGCCAGCCAGCTCGGCAAAGGCGTTCAGGGGGTCAACGGGACCAGGCCTCCCTTGAAATATTGAGCGTTCCGCCCGCAGCAACTCGTCTCTCCGTCTGCATACGGCGGCGGATTATTAATTTCCTTTTTTTTTCTTTTTTTTTCTTTTTTACTGCATGGTTTGGAGGTATAGACACAATAGGCATCCGCCTGCGCGGCACTTGTCCGTCCTGGGGAGCCTCAACGCCCCTATACATAGACCAATATCATTACCTGAAGACACAAATTTGGTCCCCAAAATGAAGGCGGCGGTCCTTGTCAACCTTATGCGCTCTCGACTCTCGGCTTTTTGCTGGCTGCGTCCGTCTCGGTCTCCAGCTCATCGAGCTTACGCTTGCCGTTGGACTGCAATCGCGGTTGCGCCTCGGAGTGCTTCATGGCCCGCTCATGAGCGGCCGTCACGCGGGCGTAATCCAGCTCGACGCTGGCCAGGGTCTCGCGCAGCTTCTCGATACGCTCTCGCAGCTCGATCTGCGACAGCGCATCTCGATTGTGATGATAGAGTCTCTGTTTGACAAACAACTGCCAGATCTTCTCCAGATGCTTATCTTCCTTGATGGGCGAGGGAACGTCGGCGTCGAGGTCGAGAGTCGGCCGCACCGACAACGGCAGCTTGGACATGAGATGCATTTCTAGGACTCGCGAAAACTGGCGCGGGGCAATCTTGGCCTCTTTCCGTATGCTCACGAGCTTGTCGTTGCCGACAACCAGAGGCGGCAGGACGCCAGACTCGGGTACCTTTGCCGAGGCGTCCAGGCTGAGCTCCTCGAACTCGGGCAACGTGCGGAGGAAGGCCAGGTCGCAGATATCTCGTAAATCGTCAAAGGCCTCGCTTGGGTTCTCCACGGTGAGCTCGTGCGTCTGCGGGTGATGGTAGTAGTGGTCGAAAATTGCCTTGTACAGGCGGCTGCCGTTGCCCTTGGCTTGGAAGGGCGGGAGAATGACAAAGTGCGAGATACGGGTTCGGCACGGCAGATCGGCCAGATTCATCTGTTGCTTGGGTAACTCCCAGTCGCTTGAATGGGCTGCTGCCGGCGCGGGAGGCTGGAAGTAGAAGAAGCGATAGACAGTCGCGAAGCCAACGAAGATGTAAGATGTCTTTTCGTCATTGTCGGGGAGTTTTTCTTTTTTGTAGAGGAGGAAAACGGTCCAACGATCGGCATCAGAGAGATCAGGCTCGGCGTTGTTCGGGTCAGGGGACTGCCCGATGTAGGTGCCCCCTTCGATGAAGAGGGGGACCAAGATCTGGATGCGGTTGTTGAGCTGCTGGACGGAGAGATCGGCCAAGCTGCCCTTCCAGATTTCGTATTGGCCGTCTGTGGCGTCGACGGTGGCGTGTAGGGTGCCCGGGGGCGTCCAGTCGTCGGGGAGCTGCTTGGAGCCGGCTTCGAAGTCGGATTCCTTGACGAAGGCGACTGGCATCGAGTTAGCAAATAGGATTTGAGCTTGAAGCCTAGAGGCGAGTAAGAAGGAGTAATAACCCTGCGGCAGATGGTTCCCGTCGCGAAAGACGGCGGCTACGTCGACAGGCTCTTTCTGGCCGGCGAGAGGCTTGAGCTTCTTGTCGTGGTGAATTTGCAGATGAGGTCGCATGTCATTTGCACGGAAGCGAAGATTTATTTTGAGGCCTTCGTAGCCAAAGATCGTTTCGTCGTCGCCAAATATCGAGTAGGTGAATCTAGGATGAAACTTGTCGACCTGGCGGAGGCCATTTGCCGTAGGTGACACGAGGGAGACGGAGAGGGCATCGTTGGAGCCGGAGAGCCCTGTCGCAGCGAGTTAGCATCATGAGACAGCACACTATCTATCAGAAGGGGTAAAAAACACTGACAGTCTTCGTTTTCGGGCAGCGAAGCCATGGTGCCGTCGCAGCGTGAACGGGGGTTGAGGAGGTGGTGATTTTGAGGGGAAGCAAGCAGCTGGAAGCTACTGTGCATGCTGATTACATACGCGCACGCGTGTCAGCAAAGACGCGCCCGTGTAGAGTGGATTGGGTGCTTATGTAATCTTCAAAGGCATGATGGGAACCTGGAAGGCATGCATTTCCCAAGCAGTTGCGTCACATGTGGCAGCATATCGTTAACAAACCCCCCCCCCCCCCCCCCTAACCCTAGCCTTTTAAGCCTTGACCCCTGGAACTGCCGGACTCGGGCCCGGGACTCAATCCCCCCCCCCCCCCCCTTTCCGGTGTCTTCTTTCTCTCTTCCCTTCTGCTGTTGCGGACTTGATCAGTATCCCATGGCCTCGGCCTTCTACTCGTCGCCATGCCGCACGCCTCCAGCGCCGGATCGACCGTCTTCTGCCTCTCGGCGCTGCTCGTCATCTCTTTCGGAGTGCTACTGATACTGCGTCATTACCTCCCTCTGCGATCGACGCCGGCCTTCTATCTGGTCCCCATCTTCTTCGCCCTCTGGCTTCCGTCCATTGCCGTCATTCTCGTCCCCGTGGACCTCGCGTCGAGCGCAGCTACCGATGACGCTGCCACGAGGGGCATACGGCTTCCTCAGCGCGCCATCTTGGTGTCGTGGAGGATAACGTACTGGCTGACGTTTGCCCTGACTTGGTATTGTGCTCTCTGAGAGGTCGATGGTGTTGTCTGTTTTCCTGACAAGGGGAGCTCAGGTTCATTCTTCCCATCCTTGCCGAATTCTCCGACGCCGGCTACCGTGACCCCGACGACAAGCTACGATACTCGTTGCGACAGAATGCCCAGTTCTACGCCATCTTCGTCCTGGCCGGGCTCGCCGGCTTCGTGTACACGGCCGTCGTCTATAGCCTCGACTTTGCGTCGCTCAAGGCTTTCGTAATGGCTGCGTCGTACTGCTGGGGTCTGGTCTTTGCCATTTATCTCATGGGCCACGGACTGGTGTCGATACCGAGGCGTCTGATCCGTGGCGCCAGCATCAGTGGCAACCTGCGGCGGCTTCAGGGCCGGGCGGTCAAGTTGCACGAGCAGATGGAAGACTCGCTCGTCGCGCTTGAGGAGGTTGAGGAGGAGGTGCTCGAGGTGCGGCGGCGCAAGGTCGGCAGCTGCGTGGAATTCCAAGACTGGATCGAGGAGCTGGCCAGCCTCACAGCTAACCGAAGGCCGGCGACGGTTGACGAGACGCATACACGCAGCTTGGTCCCGGTCGTGATGACGCAAAGGTATCTGGCCGATTTGACGAGAAGATTTACACGAGCGCGTCACGCGAGATGCCGCTACGTGGACGAATGGACCTGTCTGAAGCGCGAGGCGACTGAGTCGCAAGCGATACTGAACTCGGCGGCTTCACAGAGTCTCGACTTTGGCGGCGCAGCGTCGAACGTGCTGACGCCCTACACGCGATACCTCTACCACTACCACGTGGCGCCCTGCATGAGGCTGGTGCTGGGCGGCCTCCTGGCAGTTGCGTCCATCTGCATCCTGTGGTCGGAGCTGATCAGGTTTGCGTTTCCGAAGCTGTCCATGATCCGCCTCAGCGTGATCCACCACTGGGTAGGCGGCAAGGCGCAAGTTGGCTTCGCGGGCCAGACGATATCGTGTCTATACATTTGCTACATGTGTGCGGCCGCGCTGGTGTCGGTGACGGAGGTCAAGGCCTGGCGCGGACGTGCTCTGGTGAAGAGGAACACGGCGTACGAGTCGGCATTTTGGTACTCGACGCAGGTGGCCAAGCTCTGCATCCCGCTGTCATACAACTACGTGACCTTTCTCACGCCCGAGGTGTACCAGAAGACGACGTTTTATCGCTTCCTGGGTGAGCAGATTGAGTCTACGGCGCCGGGCCGCTGGTTCGACGACCTGTTTCCCATCATCCTTCTCTTCCCGGTCTTGGCGACGCTGTTTGGGCTTTACGGGCGAGTCAAGCGGTTCCTCTTTGGCATCGGCATGGTCAGCTACGACGGAGACGACGGAGGCGGCGACGATGACAATCCGTCGAGCTACGGGCGACGCGAGGGTCAGCGGCTGTTGGAGCAGGACGCGGACGGAGAGGCGGCATTTCGCCGGCGCCGAGACGTGACGACGACGGGACTCTCCGCCAATAACAACAGCAACAGCAACAACAACAACAACAACAACAACATCGTGTCGGCGCCGCCGACAAGGGACGACACGTCGTTGCGGCCGGCGGTGACGTCGCCTAGGCCGAGGCTGCCTCCGCGCGGGCAGTTTTCGAACACGGAGCCGGAGGATGATAATATACTGCAGATTCTGGGGCACCGGATGAAGAACACGATTGATACGATGGAGACGCCGCGGTGGCTGCAGGAGATAGGACAGGGCATCAAGAACACCAAGTGGGTAGGAGAGGACGGGGAGCTGTTTCCGACGGATGGAAGGGGGGGGGACGTGGACTTTCGGAGATGGTTTGGAGGAGGTGGTGATGGAGGAGGAAGAGGAGGAGGAGGAGGAGGAGGAGGAGGAGCAGGAGGAGGACGGATTCGTCTTTGAGGGGGAGGATTGGATGTTTGTTTTCTTCAACTAACTCGGTGTAGTAGTTGTATAACTTGGCTGGCGTCTCGGAGATGTTGACGGTGACTGAAAGATGATACATACAATAGACAGACAGACAGACAGACAACGGATGTTTTCCTCTCCTTGGTCGATAGCGGTTGGCAGTGAGTGATGTGATGGCCTACGCCCTGGGCGGCGCACTGACGGAGTTCCAAGTATGAGCCTTGCTCATCGTCCTCTTCCGCAGATGAAACATGATGTCCCTCTCCATCTTATCGATGTTCTTCTCCAAGTCCTCATCATCGCGAGCGAACTGCGCCTCTCGCCGTCTGTCCCACCACCACCAGGAGCCGACGATGGCGGCTGTCAGGGGGATGGTGACGATGAAGTAGATCCAGAGGTCGGAGGCGACGCGCGAAGAGGCTGCGTTTTTTTTTCCGTGTTAGAGGCAGGAAGGAGGAGGAGGAGGAGGAGATTGGATCAGCATGGTGGACACGCACTCGGTTTGAAGTCGAAGAACGAGGTGGAAAAGACGGAGGCCAGGTAGGTGCCGGGCAAGAAGAGGGCGCCCATGAGGGAGATGGTCTTCATGGCTGTGCTGTCCCTCTTGCTGGCGTGGGCGATGCGTCTCTGCTCGCCGGCGATTTCGAGGTTGAGCCTTGCCTCTCGCTGGGACATGATGTTGTAGAGCTTTCATCATCATCATCATCGTCATCATCGTCATCATCGTCATCATCGTCAGTTTCTTCTCTTCGCTGTTCTTGGAGGGGGGAAAACCCGTACAGCTTCGCGCTGAACCTTGAGACGAGCCAGTGTGATGTGAACGTAATTCTCCAAGCCGGTGAGCTTCACACGGTAGAACTCGAGCCTTGCCAAGATGCTCGCATGCATACGGAGCAGATCCTCCGTCTGCTGCTGCTGCTGCTGCTCGACATCATTATCACCACCACCATCACCACCATCACCACCATCACCACCATCACCACCATCATCATCACCCAACGACAAGCGAAACCTCGCCATGGCCAACTCCATCTCCCCAACGAGCGCCCGATAAGCCTGAGGCCTCTTCCACATGACATGCCCATGACACTCGACAAGATCCCTACTAAGCCCATCAATCTCCAGCAAGCCATCGGGGGCATACCTCTCATGCGGCTCGACCTCATCCCTCAGACTGACGGCATTCTCCAGACGACGCAACCAATCCCTCGCCTCCCTCTGCTTCTGATCGTTGGCCGGGCTGAGATCGAGCGACAGCATAATGGTCGGCAGCAGGAGGGCGTGTCCCGTCGCGGCGGCGTGTTGAGCGCAGCAGCAGCGGACGTGTTGCAGAGCAGAGCTTACGTCCGAGCTTGACGTGCCCTTGACGAAGCCGGTGGTGATGCCGGTGGCGAAGCTGTGGGAGAGCATGATTTCCCAGCCGCGCGTCTTGCCCTTCTTGCGCACGTCGGATTTTCGATGGATGATTTCTTGTTTCTTCCGTCACAATTAAAACACCAAATAGGAAGAAGGGGGGGAAGATTCTCACCAAGGTGACGATCCTCCCCGTCATCGTCGTCCACAAGCGAACTCCAAAAGAAGGGTCCCACGACGGCCGACGTCTCGATGGCCCGGAACGGCAACCGAAAGAGCCTCACCATCTTCTCGTAGGCCTCCGGCGGTAGGGAGATGACTTTTGGGGCGAAGGTGTCCTTGTCCTTTGCGTTTTTCTGCACCCTGTTCATCGAAGAAGGACGTCAGTTTTGTATGTGTGTGTGTATATATATATATATATATATATATAAGAGAGAGAGAGAGAAAGCTCACACCAGTCGGATGCCGCTCAGCAGCTTCACGCCATCGCGTAACTTGACCGGTTCAAAAGCTCCCTATTCAATTTTTTTTTTTTTCGTAGAAGAGAGAATCTGAATCTCAGCCTTTGTTTCTTTTCTCTCTGCATGTCCATCATCCCCAAGCCACAGATATATATCTGTGTATACATATATATATATATATATATATATGAGGAGAGAGAGAGGGACAGAGGGAGAGGGACAGAGGGGAAGAGACAGAGAGAGAGAGAAAGAGAGAAAGAAAGAGAATGAACAAACTCGGCGTCGCAAAAAGTTCTCAAACTCATCGCTCGTAAGCACATGCTCCTCGCTCGAGTTATACGAAGGGTCCTAAAACACCATCGTCATCAATCACCCTTCAGTCAGCCACGACTACTCACTTCATTCACTGCCCAGAGACACAGACAAGACACAGAGAGAGAGAGACACCGCCAGACAGACCGAATAGTTCAGCAGCTCAAGATAGCTCGTCGCCTCCTCCACAACGCGACACTCGCCCACATAATGCCGAAACATGTAGTCGTCCATTGCAAGGAAGAGATAGAGAGAGAGAGAGGGAGAGAGAGAGAGAGAGAGAGAGAGAGAGAGAGAGAGAGAGAGAGAGAGAGAGAGAGAGAGAGAGAGAGAGAGAGAGAAAAGACTTGATTGCGACACGACAATATCAAACGCCAACGGGCGGGCAGCGACGGCGGGAGAGGAGGTGGAAGGGGAAGGGGGAAAAGCAAAAGCCAGCCAGCCTTCTTTTTAAATCTCACCGCCTCGGCTCTGCAAGGCAGAAGAAACCTACTACTACTACCTAGTACGGATACAGGTCAGCCGCAGCCTTGTCTGTATTACTATCCGTACACCTGGTAGATGCAACTGTACTTACAAAGGTGTGTCTTAGGTTGGTTCCATGGTACGGACGTACATACATACTTGTGTTAGGTAGGTAGGTAGGTAGGTAGGTACGAGGTAGTATCATGACATGACACTGTTCTGTATGTATTCACTGTAATCGAGAAAAGACGATAAAAAAAAGACAAGTCAAAGAAGAAGAGAGAAGAAGAGAGAAGAAGAGAGAAGAAGAAGAAAAAGAAGAAGAGAGAAGAGAGAAGAGAGAAGAAGAGAGAAGAAGGGAGAAGGAGAAGGAGAGAGAAGAAGAAGAAGAAGAAGAGAGAAGAAAAGA
>LKCN02000003.1:358815-371515 GCA_001633055.2 Ophiocordyceps polyrhachis-furcata BCC 54312 | reverse complement strand
AGAGAGAGAGAGAGAGAGAGAGAGAGAGAGAGAGAGAGAGAGAGAGACAGAGAGAGACAGAGAGAGAGAGAGAGAGAGAGAGAAACAGCAGAGAGACAAAGAATCAGCAGGGAGGGAAGCTTCCGTACCTACACCTTTACTACTGCTAACTAACTACCTGGTACTACTCTACTAACTACTACTAACTACAACCTCCTACTACCTACCTACCTACCTACCTACCTACCTACTAACTGCTGCTACTAGGAGGAGGTACGGATAGATCTAGTACTCTCTAGACTACCCCATCCTGGGAGAGACAAAAAGAGACTTCTCTCCAACACCCCCCCCCCCCCCCGGTCTAAGCCTCTTCGAGATGCTGTTTAATATTCATATTCCCTTAGTTAAAGGCACGCACATGGCGGCGTCCAACATCCGTACTACTATACTAGTACACTCGCATGCATGCATCATCTCGCCTACTCCGGCAACAACAGGCTAACCCTACCGTTGGCCAGCTTTGCCATGGCGGCAACAACACAACTCGCATTCTTCGTAGCTAGCTACCTACCTACCTACCTACTCACTACCTACCTACATATGCCATATATGATATAGCCATAGGTACCTACCTACCTAGGTAGGTACTAACCTAAACTTGTAATCCATCCCGAAACCAAGCCAAGCCAAGCCAAAAAGGAAGCCATCGCCACCACATCCAACTACATCCATAACAACTCCTCCTCTCGAGTGGCCCAATCGTCTCTATTTGCTAGATACCTACCTACCCATCGACAACGGCGCCCATCGATGGCCCAACATCTTCACTCCTACCTACTAGTATAGTAGTATACAAGGCACCCCAATTTCGAACTCGAACGCCCTTGTTATATAAACCAGGCTACATCTCCGTACCTAGGGGCCCCTTCGCTCTCACTCTTACTCTCTCAAAACCGATGGCTCCTATTCTTAGCCCGATAGGCCGTCCAGCCACCGTAGCCACCACCGACGACTAAAACCAGCAACATAATCTTGGTAAAGAACCAGGTCCAGCTACCCCCCTCACGCGAAGACGGACGGGCATGGATAGGCTGCCCCCCCTTACCCTGAGCCGAAGCCGCATCCCCGTGACCGCCACCCGCGCCGGGGCTGTTGTAGAGGTTCTTGGCCGAAACGGAGATGATGTCGTGGTTGTCGCTCAGCTCGCCCGTCTCGGCGCTGAAGCCCAGGTAAGCGACGTTGGGCAACGTCGGCGGCTGCTGCGTCTCGAAGCAAAGCTCCCACTCCCCTTCAACCTTGTACTGAAGCTCGAGCCGCAGCTGCTTGTCCTGGATGTAGGTGAGTCGCAGCTTGGTCGGCATCGTGGGCGACCGCAGACCGCGCGCCGAGCATCCCGCCAGCTCCGTCTCCTTTCCGTCGTTGTTCTTGTCGTACGAGGCGTGCCCGTCGCCGACCATGGCCATGACGTAAGGGAACACCACCCCGGGTCGGTTGTTCTTGTACGTGTCGATGAAGATGCCCAAGCCCTCGAACCGATCGGCCGAGCCGAAGACGGGTCCCGGTTGGCCTCGCTGCTTCGTCACCCACATGGCCAGCCCATCGCCGTATAGGTTGTGTTTGCCCGAGATGTGAAACTCGACTTCGATCTCCCAGTTCGTCGCCGTCAGAGGCACGCGCGAGAACAGCCAGCCGGACTGCGAGGCACGATCCGAAGTGAGCCGGATGTAGCTGGAAATCCCGTCAGCAACAACAAATCATAAAAAGCTCCGTGGAGAAAACGCACGAATCCGTCCGTACGATGGTATCGCCTCCAAAGTCAAACCATCGGCTCTGCAGCTCCGAGTCGAGATACGGCTGCGGCCTATGTCAGCCGACCCGTTTCGATATCGCTCCCGCGGCGCGAGGGGATGGGGGAATCCGAACCGACCTGTTGCAAGCTGTGCGTCCGCAGCTGCAAAATTTCACCTCGTCAGCTTCCTCACCTCCCTCGGCAAGTGCATCGTTACGAACCGTGATGCTCTTCAGGTCCTCGGCCCAGACCGTCCAGGCCAGGCCCGCGAGCAGTACTGCCGACAACGTGGGCAGCCTCATGGCGCGCGTCCAATGGCCGTCTTCTTCTCTTGTTAGAGTGCGCCTGATAGGATCCTCTTTTCGTGATTGCCGTCCGTCCTTCTGACTTTTGTCACCGTCCTTTAAAGGGTAGACAGCTGACGAACCTGTTTGCGTGGGAGGCAGAGGAGGGGGGGGGGGGGGGTGAAAAAAAAAAAGGGTCTCGTAGAAGGTAGCAGATCGCCCGCAAAGCTGTCCTCTTTTTTCGCCCGAGAGGTCGAGGAGGAGTTGACTGACGTGTAATGAGTATGACAGGCATTGCATGGAGAGGGACACACTCTGCACCGCCACACTGCCCCTGAGCAACCAGCCACACTCCGAATCACCGATTAGCCGTACCTCGGCATTCCTTCGTTTCGACTCGCAAATCTTGTATGTACATACATATGTAGATATGTAGATACCCTCACGCAGGTGAATCCATACATACACACACACACACACACATTACACAAGTAAAGTTCCATAGGGGGTATCTCATAAATCACACTCACTCCGCCCTTCCTTTCCCCTTACTCTTAGCCCCCCCCTCCTCCTCCGCCGCCCGCTTCCGAGCCAGATACCGTTCCCTCGCGCTGGAAATCTCCCCCTCCGTCTTCCGGCTCTTGGCCGCCCGCTCCGCCTCCAACCGCCGAGCATCATCCACCTCCCGCGACCGCTTGAGCGAGTGCTCAAGCTGCTCCTCCAGCATGCGCGACTGTCTCTCCCTCATGGCCTGCTTTCGCCCCGGTCCGCTGAACCCACCACCACCACCACCACCACCACCAGGCCGATCCCGGCGTTGTTGGTCCTCCCTCTTGTCGGCCTCTCTCCGAGCCGCCTCCCGCTTCTTGGCTCCGACGTTGAGACCGCCCTTGAGTAGCTGTCGCTTGTCGACGACTTGACCGTCTTCGTTGACCGCCACCGACGCTCCCTTCTCGTTGAGCTCACGAGCTAGAGCTGCCTCGGCCCTTTCCTTGTCTTCTGACTCGGGCTCCTCCTCCTCCTCCTCCTCCTCCTCCTCCTCCTTCTTCTTCTTCTTCTCGGCCGTCGTCGTCGCCGATGCGTTTCTCGCTCGTTGCTCCACTGCCTTGACGGCCTGCGCATGTCGTTCCTCTTCCTTTTCGAGTAGTTGCCGATGGTATGCCGACATGCCACCGCCCTTGTTTCGCCTGGCATCTTCCTCCTCCTTGCGCCTCTCCGCCTCCTCCAGACGCCGGTTCTCTTCCTGCTGCCTCTTGTACGCCTCCGTCACAAACGTCTCCTTGTCCGCATACTCATCGCCCTCGGCCTCGCGCTCGCGCGCAATCTTCTTCTCCATCGCAATCAGCGCGTCCCGCTTGCGTACCTTGGCCGCCTGCGTGAGGCCCTGCATGTACTTGGGTTTTCGCTGCGCGTCCGCCTCCCCCGTCTCTTTCGCGCCCGTCCTGGCCTGCTTCAGCGAGTCGTACACGGAGTCGTACTCGTAGATGGTCGGGTCTAACTCCTGCGCCGCTTCCGCGTTCTTCTTCGATGTCAAGGAGCTGGATAGGTCTCCAAACATGGCGCTGATCCGGGCTTTGGGCTTCAGTTTTGGCGCTGTGTTTTGCGGCGAGCCCCCCTTGGGAATGGCCGTTTGCTTCCTATCGTTGCCCTTGGCGCCATCATCCCCGTCGGAATCGTCGTCGTCGCTTCCGCCAAAAGCGGCATTTCGGTTTATCGCTACCGGCTTCGCAGGCGCCTGCTTTTTCGAAGCGTTGAACCCAAAGGAAAAGGCCTGCCTGCTCATGCTGGGCGACCCGATAGTGGACGTGTATTGAGATGAGAGTTGAGAGGGGGGGAAAGGCGACGAGTTGTAGGTAGGTTCGGATCATGACATAACACTTACCCTATACACACGGCAGTTGAAGGATCTGGATGGGTGAAACACGACGGTAGTGCTCCATATCTCGCTCGCTCCCTTGACAGTTGACACTCCCATCGCTGGCCTCTCCATAAACTTGGCAGTATCCGACTCGAGATTATGGACTCTTGCTGTACCTGCGCCACTCTTCTTCCCGTCTCCTCCTCCACCGGCGGTCGGCGACTACAATGCTGCGCCAGATTCGTCTGCGCCACATGCATCAAGGCACGCTGAATACAAATAACCCTCTCGCTCGCAAGTTAAAACACTCAGTTTGTTGACGCCCCATTTTCAGAGCAATAGACGATTTGCTACCTACTGCCCCTACTGCCAAGTGTCTACCTCACCCTCGCCTCTGCCGCAGGGCTTGAGAGACCCCCCGGCCTACACCTCCGTTCCCTCCACGCGCACCACCACCACGGCCGCCGCCATCCCTCCGCCGCCCCCGTATTCCCCGTGTCCCACGGCCACAGCCATTGGCGACCAAAAGGCGGTGCCGGAGAAGACTGGTTCCGACGACATCCTTCACTTTCTTGACCACGACCACGACACCATCACCGCCCTCTCGCTCCGCTATCAAGTCCCGGCCCCTGTCCTGAGACAGACCAACAACATCACGAGCGACCACCTGCTCCTCGGCCGCAAGACCATTCTGATCCCTGGCGAATATTACAAGACCGGTGTCAGCCTCTCACCGTGTCCAGTCCTCGGCGAGGAGGAGGAGTTGAGAAAGAGCAAGATTCGTCGCTTCATGACATGCTGCAAAGTTGCCGACTATGACGTCGCCTTGCTTTACCTGGAGCAGGCAGAATATCATCTGCGCGCCGCTATAGACAGCTATCTGGACGACGAGTCCTGGGGGAGACATCATCCTCAGCCGGGATTAGGCAACAGACCCAGGGCTGGGAAACGGGAAAAGGGATGCCGACGTCCGTGACCAGGTCTGTGGGCGTGTCAACCCATGTCAGCGCAGTCTCGAGTGCTGGAAGGCTGCTTGCACTTCCATAACTCATACTTTAAATGTACCATCGACTATCCTCTGCCCCTGTCCCGATATGGGACGCGCAGGAAAATCGCGAGCGCCTCTGTATTGTACATCGGAACAAAACTCGAACATGAAGACCGGAACTGGCGTGTTGGGTGATTAGAAGGCAGATCGGGTTCGGACGTCCTGTGCCACATCTTGTTAGCAGACTTGCACTACAGAGATGCTCGAGTTCGAGAGACTGCAGATACCGATATCTTCCTCTCAATCTCCCGGACAGAGCGGTCTAGCTCCCCGGCAATCATCGCCTTCTTTTCCTGCGTGAGGAGATTGTACCGCTCGCATAGGTCACCGTCGATGACACCCTTCACCGGGGCATAGTATCCGCGATATATGAGATGGTCGCGTCCTGCCAACGGCGGGTCCTCGCTGCGAAGATGCAACTCCAGACTCTGGAAGAAATCGACATCCTCCCTGCTTATGAGTGGAATGAGAACGCCAATGGTCCCCATGATTCCGCTCCAGAGCAACACGTCCTGGCCTCCGACGACGAGGCTGGTCTTGGCGATGCTAGTGGGGATGTCATTGGCGTAGAAGTGACAGACGAGCTCGTGTCGCCACGGGCACCCGTGAATATAGGATCTTGCGTTGATCAAGTGGATGCCCGACTCTTCCTCGTCGGCTTCCTGGCTCACTTTGGCGGGGCATCGAACGAGGTACAAGTTGCCAAACTTGTCACCGCCAGCGACAGATTCGTAGTCGACCATGGTCGTGCACGTCGTCCATCGCTGGATGATGTCGTCGGCGAACGGTATCAGCTTATTCGCCGCCGGCTTGTAGATGACATAAGTGATGCCTTGGTTGAGATCGCCAACAACAATGCGGTTGCCCTGTGTATTGAGAGAGACGATTTGCTGTGGCGCCACCTCGGCCTGGGACTTTCGCAACAGCTGTCGGATTCCGAGGTCATAAGCACGCAAGATCTTGCCGATCCCGGCCAGAACCCTTCCTTGAAAGGGTAACAAGGCAAGCGGCAACTCCTCAACCGGGGTCCTATGCACGAACTCAATCTCGCGACCGCTGTCGTTAAGGCGGTACACGTGAATGGATGCCTCAGAGAAGCTGGGAGGGTTGACGATGACGTCTTTGCCGACACCGACGATTAAGAAATTCTCTCCATCTTGCCCAGCAAAAGGAACCACAGTGGCGCTGACAGCAGACTCATTGTTGTCCAAGTGGATCGTCTGCAGCACTTGCGGCTCCTCGCCCATCGGGTCGATGATGCTGATGCATGATGCCCAGTGACGGTTGCCTTTTGGGTGGCCGAAGATCTCCGGAGGAGGCAGTGTTGCATCGCCGTTGACTGTCATGGGATCGGCGAGCAACTGCTCCCGAACCTTGATTGGGAGCGTGTTGTTGTCAGACTCGATGGTGTAAAAGAGAGGTTGCTCTGGATGTTTGATGAGCTTCCTAGGCGTATACGTGAGAGGGATCGACTTTTGGGTAAGAGCATCTCCTAAACGGTCGATCGACAAAATACTGCGGCCGAGTTAGTGCTTCAGTCGTCCTCGAGTTTAAGAGATGAGAAGGGGAAGAAACAAAGTCGGTGCATCAGAAGGAACAATTGGAAAAAAAAAAGACATTACGCGTAAACCCTCATCGGCCTCTTAGGGCATCGGGTTCTTCGTCTCTTTCATCACGCAACGAGCGGCTGAGGAGGAGGAGGAAACAAACCAACCTTAGGTCTTTCCCATGGATTGTCACGAGGCCCTGCTTGCACTGAGGGCTCGTAAAGTTCCAGCCCCAGACCAGCTCCGGATAGTTCAGAGGGGCCATGACGTAGCTTTCGGTGATGGGGTCGGGGTACCCGAGCCAGGGGCGGGAGCTCAGGGCCAAAACACATGTCTTACCCTCGACAGTGAGCTGAAAGAGCCTGACTTGTTTGGGACCCAGGAATTTCTGGCGGGTGTCGGTCAACTCGCCCGACACCTCATCCAGCACCGTCCGCAGGTAGACACCCGAGTGCAG
Organism: Ophiocordyceps polyrhachis-furcata BCC 54312; assembly: GCA_001633055.2. Lineage (NCBI taxonomy): Eukaryota > Fungi > Ascomycota > Sordariomycetes > Hypocreales > Ophiocordycipitaceae > Ophiocordyceps > Ophiocordyceps polyrhachis-furcata. The sequence continues at coordinate 364,553 of LKCN02000003.1, read as the reverse complement.
CCCGATGTGCAGATAGAGCGTGGAGCCGCCACAAGAGGAGTCGTCCATGGTCATGATGGCCAAGGAAGTGGGTGCGGCCGTCAAGGCCTGAACCGACTTGTTATCGAGCGTCGAGCCGTGATCCAGGCTGAGAATGCGCACAGTACAGTCATCGCAACCGACGGCGAGAAAGGAGCTCCGGAGCCTTCCTTCGGGAATGTCGCCCAGGCTCAGACAAGTGACGGTCCCTGCCATGGCCTTTCTGTCCTCAAACTCGTTGAGATTGCCCTCGTCGTCGGCCTCGAAATAGATGATCTCACCCGAGCTCAGCGCAATGGCGACCTGCTGTGAGTTGGTGGCGGCGGCGACGATGGAGCGATGTTGAGGAGCATCCCAGTCATCGGGCTGACCGTTGCGGACAACCCGGATACCTTTGGGATGGACCTGTAGCAGGCCGCCGTCGCCGAGGAGCTGTGCGGCGAGGGTAGGAACCTCGGTGAAGAAGCCCGAGTCGTCCACCTGCTCCACCGTCTCTCCGATACTGAGGATGAGGGATCCGTTGCTGAAAGAAAGGACGAGGAATGCGTCGAACTCGTCTCCGCGTCTCAACTTGAGCGTCCAGACGGCCGACGGCGTTCCAGGCAGTTGGGAGCCAACGATGTGGGTGACGTCGAGCCCATGCTTCAGCATTCGAAACGAGCTCCGCGCTCCGCTGCCACAAACGGTGAAGATCTGAGGCGCGTCATCTCCAGCCAAATTGGCCACTTTGCAGTCCATGAGGGGGTTCATAGATTGGACGCTTTGAAACATGGTGATGTTCTCCTGCTGTCGCGTGTGAAAGTAGACGGGATCGTATGATGCCCTGTGATCTACGGGAAATTGATCGCTAGTAAACTCCAATTCGGTGTCGTCGTCTCCAAGCTTTTCGAACTGGTAGAAACCAGGGTTGCCGTGCTGGCTGGCCACGAAGAGAAAGCCGCATTTGAGGATGCAGAAGCTGGTGGCCACGGGAACGGTGTCAAAATACTTAATAATGAGCCGCTTAACGTCCCCGGTGGGTTTCCCCGCCTCATTTTTGATCATGTCCATTGTGACCCGGAACATGTCGCCGTCCTCGGTCTGCAGAAGGAAGAAGAAGGCGCCGGCACTTCCTTTCAGCTTGTGCATGATACCGGAAACGATGTTTCGTTTCCGGGTTGGATCCTCGGTAGCGCCTCTCCGTCGAGGGATCGCAACGCGCAAGGCCTCCTGGTTGCTGTGCATGTAGGTTATGCTTTCCTGCCCGCAGACGAGGACGCCGCTGGGGCCATCACCTCCGCCCGGGACCTGGAAGAGGATCGAGGCCGTCGGATCAACAACATCAGACCACTTGCGGACGACGTGATTCAGTCCCAGATCAAGCTCGTAGTACACCAACTGGGTCTGGATATCCCGTAGAGCCTCCCCCGTTGCGTCTTGATCGACTTCGGAGCAATCAACTTCCAAAGCAGCGAAGACGGGGTTCGAGTATCCCACGTCGAGCGCCACCATAGAGATGACGAGAATCCCGGGTTTGTGAGCTTCGAGGGGTGAAGAAATGGTCAGCTCGGCCGCCAAGTTGTCCTCGGTGGTAGCGCCCGCGATGCGGTTGAGCACGTAGACGAGCTTGTTCTTTTCCAATGAGGCGACCAGGAATGCTCGCCCTTTGGGGTCGCAAACAAGATACTCGCCCGGAACGACTCTTCGTATGCCAGACTTGCCGTACGTCTCCATGTGGACGCGAGAGAAGCGGTTTTTCTCGGGCAAGTATTCAACGATGGTGACACGGCCCGAGTCAGAAGCGATGATGAGGAAATCTGGGTGGAGGAAATGTCAGCCGCTACATGCCTTGCTCGTCAAGTAAGAACCCGACCGGGTCAGAAGAGAAACAAGAAGAAAAAGGCACCTTTGCTGCTGCCGGTGACGCGAAAGGCGGCGAGCGAGCGGATGATACCAAAAACATCGTGCGTCAAGACGGTGAGGACTTTCCCGAGGTTAGGTTCCGGCCGCAGCAGCGTTAATTGCGAGCCTGCAGCGGTGATGATGAGCTGCTCTCGAGTGCCGCCAAACTGCCCCAGGGCGGCGTGAACGATGTGACTTGGCGGTTGGATCGTCAACGAGTAAAGGAATTGGTTCGAGGTCGTAGCCATCTTCCTCTGCTAGGGCGCAGTTAAGCCTGCGCGGCTTCGCGAGGTATCCTTTGAATATTGACGCGTTTTAGATGTCGTTGTGCCGTGGTCTTGGTCGTGGTTTGGCCAGCGGGAAAAGGAATAAGGTGAGGAAGAAGCTCGACCAAAAAGTTTTGATGACGGAACAACGATTGATGCGGCCGGGCTGAGATAATCCAGGACCTCAACCTCACATGGACCTGACGTCGAGAACTTGCTTGGACCTGTCCGCCATCGTCCATCTCCCCAATGGAACCAGCGCTGCGCAAAGCGACATTGACGCTATGTGGCCGATGCTCTACATCTCTGCGCAGGCAGGTTACCTCGAGAAGTTCCGGCATTCTCTCGTTAGCCCCTGGTCGTATCCGTCTATCGAATCGGCGCATCACGAATGCTAGAGCTTTCACGACAGAAGCCGTCGCTGCGGCAGATGAAACTCGTCCTTCGACATCGGTGTTGCTGAAGCCCGAAAACCTGTTCCATCCCTTCTCGTCGTCACCTGTGGCCGATTTCAGACGTCGAGCGGGATTCATGAGGCAACAAGCCTATTGCCCGCATCCAGATCACCAATTGACCAGACTGCCGACGGTGGGGCCGGTGCCTGAGGGAGATGGCGGCGAGGGGTGCCGAGAGATGGCACCGGCACACGTAGACTTCGAGTGTCCCGACTGTGGGCTTCCCGTTTACTGCAGCAAGGAGCATTGGATGGACCACTACGATGAGCACCTAAAGATATGCGACACGCTGCGCCAAATCAACGAAGACGACCACGACCTCCGGTCTGGTAGAGTCTTTCACGAAGCCAACCTGCCGGATTTTCAGCTCGAGGAGGCGGCCGTCAATATGACGAACTGGGACACGTTTATGTACACGCGAGAGTTTAGAGCCGTCGACTCGGACCGGTCGATGAGGCAAATCACGCGGCTCCTCACGTATCCCGTCACGATTGGGAGCGTACTGCACGAGCTAAGCCCTTATGACTTTAAGAAAGGCAAGCGCCTCACGGTAGAAGGGCTGAAGAGTCTAAGCGGTGCGTATAGAAAAAGCGGCCAGAGGGAGTTATCGGCTCACATGTGACAGCCCTGAGGTATAACCTGCACCCGCCAAAGAATGGGCGTGGGTTTAGCGTCAGCGAACTGAAACCAGAACCGCCAGCGATGAGGATATTTATCCTGGGGGCGCGGGCAGAGTCGTCGTTGCCGCGACCGATTTGGGTGCAGCTTGCTCACTTATTCCCGGCCACGAGGCTGCATCTCGTCTTCATTGGTCCGGAGAGCATGGCGAACCGAGACGACGAGTTTCCGCTACCTAAGCGTACAGCATCGAACCCATTTGGCGCCGTCGTGGAGGACCGGGTCTGGTATCAGATGAAGATGAGCACGATTGTGGACTATTATCACACCATACACAAGACGGGCTACTTTGCGCCTTACGATCCGTATTTTGACTGCTTCGTGCTCTTCCATCCGGGTCTCGGCCATCCGGCGAGCAGCCACGAGTGGGAAGAGACGCTACCGATGCTACTGGAGACGAAAGTGCCAATCATCAGCACCGGCTACACGCAGTTTGACCTGGAGCGTGACGTTGACTGGGTGAAGAAGCAGTCCAAGGGGGAGTTTGACGTTTTGCTGGAGCCTGGGGAGAATCTGTTTCGAAGTCTGCGGTGGGACTTGAACGACATGGATCCGCAGGACGTGAGCTGCGGCAACTGGGGAGTATGGGCCTTTCGAGGCAAACGGTACGTGCCCCGAGGTGTGGACGAAAGGTAAGGTATACATGTATGTTGGACGCCGGGCTGACGAAGGGCTTAGGTATGAGACGGCGACCAAGGACGTTTAGGGGCAGCTTGCTACCTACTAGGGAGGTATCAAAAGTATTAGGAATTAAGGATACGAATCATGAGAAAGCAGGGCTGTAAATTCCCAGGGTCTGCACGGAGAGATGGAATCATCTCTCATGTTCGTTTGTATGTATGTACCCGTAGCCTGTAGGTCCTACTCCTAGGCGAGGTCAATCCGAGCCCAGAATGGGCGGGCAGATAAGATGCAAGTGTCGTGGTGATGCTTACATAACCACCACTCGACCCTCCCTCCCTCTCTCCAACTAGCCCACCCGCCGCCCCCTGCGGCCCTAAGCGGCGGCCCTCCCCTGCACACACACCCCCATCCATCCAGTCTCAACCTTGGCTCGACGTGCGATGAAGCGAAGCGCGGCCCGGCCATGAGCGGGGAAACGGAGTCGGACCGGGCGACGCAGGCGCTCGTCCGGCGAACGCTCTGCCCTCAACAGACGCGCGACAAGGAGACGCAGCTTCCGCCGCTGACGAGCCGCAATGACGTCGACTTCGAGCTTTACGCCTTGCTGGCGATTGTGCTGCGCGAGTACGTCCAGCGATGGTACGGGAACATGACGACGGATGAGACGTTTGTGGCGGAGATTGTCCACGTCGTGGCGCACTGCTCTCGGGCGCTGGAGCAGCGGATTCGGAAGCTGGACTTGGTTAGCTTGTTGTTCGACGAGATGCCTCAGTTGCTTGACCAGCACGTATCAGGCAAGACACGTTTTTTTTTTTTTCCCTCTCCCTTTCTCCTCTCTCGCTGACGACGATGGTGATGAAAGCATACCGCGCAGCGCACGAGTCGCTCGTCCGACCTCCGCTCGCCATCGACCTGCATCAGGCGTACCACGCTCTGTGTCCCTTCCCACCTCTAGACGCCGACCAGGTGGAAAACGAAGCAGACTATCGACAACTCGTCGTCTACGCCGTTCTCGCCGTCCTGCTCCCGACGGAAGACCTCGAGAACCCGTGCCTGACGGCGCTGGTGGGCCAGATATTCTCCGAGCTCGTCATCGGAAACCTCATCATCGGAAAGGCGGCCCAGCCATGGCTCATTTTGGAGGGAATATGCATCCTCGCTCGGAATCTGGAGAACAAGAGTCCGTCCCCCAAGGATGCCGCGTCGGCGCAAAGCCCGGCTGTCCAGACGTGGCTCCGATCCATGGCCAAGGTGGCACTGGCCTTGCTATCTTGGATCTGGCTCTTGGTCGGCGCGCTGGCCACGTCTTCGTCTTTACCGCCTAGACGCTCATGCGCCTCCTCCTCCTCCTCCTCCTCTAGGGCCAAGACGACGCCCGTCCTGGAGTTCGCCGCATGGCGTTGCGCCGGCAACCTATTGGAGCTGAGCTCGAGGATGCCTTGGCTAGAGGGGTTCTTATCGCTCGCACGGTTCGGAGCTGTCCATGGCCCGGGACACGTCGCTGGCGTAGATGGCGCCGTCGATAGGTCGGTGGGCTTAAGAGGCAAAGCTTTCTTTCCACGTCACCAACCCATTCCCCCCCCTCTTCCCCTTCGAGCCTCAAGCGAGAGTCTCGACCTCACGCTCCTATGTCCTTGTCTCACCAATCAAGCGTTTGCGGCTTCCCCCCTCCTTCCACGACCCCAGCCGTCTTACATTGTAGGCGCTTGGACCCTTGGATCGTTGGAGCGAGATGATAGGACAGTCAAGTTCACTCCGCTGCAAGACCAAGGGGCGGGGACGATGCCATCACCAGCCCTCCCCTCCCCCCCTTCTC
>LKCN02000003.1:320623-352897 GCA_001633055.2 Ophiocordyceps polyrhachis-furcata BCC 54312 | reverse complement strand
CAGCAGCCATTCATCAGCCGGAGCTGGGGTGCATCACAAAGGCCCTGGCGATCGCGCCGCAGGGACGCGCCGTCTGTATAGCAATGTGATTTGCCCGTTTCTGGCCGTCCCTGTCCGCTTTGGAAGCATGCCTCAGTAGCACGGCGTCTGCTCTTCTGCCTTTCGTTGGCTGCATACCACCGACGCCTTCTTTCCAAACCTCTGTGACTTAGAAGACGTTCGAACGGGATATCGTTTTGGGGGTAAGAAGAGGGGGATGGAGGAGAGGGATGACGGCGCATGAAATCGACCACACCAAAGTCTCAGTTCGACCAAGCTCGTCTTCATCCTTGCCCCCCCCCCCCCCCCTAACGGCCGTCAGCCCCGAAGAAAGGCGTCTGTTGAGCTGGCCGCCCTTAACTATTCAACTGATTGTAAGTGAACTTTTTTGACCTCGGATGGAGGGAGAGCCGAAAGCCTAGAGAAATTCGAGACCAGCCAAGAAGAAGGAAAAACACGGCGACGGAGAGAATGAGGGAGGGTGAGAGAGAGAACTCTCGACGCACCGTTGAAGACGCTAGAAAGAGGTCGGCTTGGCCCCCCCCCCTTTCCCCCCGGCTCGTCGACGGACCGTAACGGACCGCAAGTCCGTCCAATCGTGCTGTGAGTTGCAGGGACGGGTCGGGGGAAAATATGTCGAGTAAGTCTCCGTCTGCCGAATCCGTCTCTGCCTGCCTGCCTGTTCGTCCTCGACCAAGGCCTGTCCCCCAGATCCCCCCCCCTCCCTAACTCCCCCCATTAGAAGTCCCGAGACACGAAGTCTTGGTTTTCATTTTTTTTTTATCATTTTTTTTTTCTTTCTTTCAGCCCTTTTTTAACTCAGCATTTCGTCTCCACGAGTCGATGCTCCCCAGGGTACGGAGTTAGTGAAGGGTTTGGAGAGTCTAGTCGATCATCACTGGTGTGTAAAGTGGCCCACAGTCGACAACGCCTCGTGTGTCTTCCCCTCGAACCTAACTGGAGGAGGCTCACACTAAGATTCCTGCTGGGGCGTCGACAGGGTCCTTCCCTGCAAGCTGTCTCCGAGTGAAAAGGCACTGTGTGACCCAAAGCCACGTAAGTCTTCTTTCGAAGGTCGGGTGAGAGGGGAAGACACACACACACAGAGAGAGAAGAGAGATAGAGAGAACGAGAGACGGGGAGGGAGGGAGGGAGCCAACATGAGCCAATCTCGATCGATACCGTGTTGGGGCTTTCTTCCTCGGACGCTTCAGCCGACTTCCACAACGAAACGGGTCAGAAGTCGACATAAAAACGGTTTTGCAGCTGAGACAGCAAAAAACAAAAGAAGAACCTTGTCTTGGATGCCGTCCTACCGACCGACGGCCAGGCACAGGCAAAAAATTATGCTCAGTCAGACATTAAAAGCATTGTGTCCAAGACCAAGCTCCCATTGATTCAGCGAACGGTTCCTGAAATGGAATGACAGTTGATCGGAAGCGCCCCTTGGCTGATCCCTCGAGCGGAGCCGAAGAAAAGCCTATCAAACCGAGGCGATGACAGACGACTGACTCCATCCATCCAAGATAATGTCCGGAAGGGAAAAGCCAGGCAGCAGCAACTGTGACCTCGATCAATATGGAGGGAGCGAAGGTCTTTCCCCCCCCCCCTCCCTCTCTCTCTCTCTTGAGTCCCCCTTAAGTTGTCGTCGTCGTCGTCTTCGTCGTCTTCTTCTTCTTCCCCCGTCATCTCTCAAAATGAGAGGGAGCACGGTACGCCAACTCTCCAGAAACGGTGACTTTCGAACCCGATCCCTGTCAGTCGTCCATCCATCCACATAAGAGACGGTATGTATTACCCCCTCTCGTCCTCTTTCCCTTCACTCTGTATCCGTACATGCATACACATGTACATACTAATCCGGAAGCTGTCGTTCTCGTACCACATGACGAGTCCGGCTTTCTCTTCAATTCGGCTTCGACGTCGGGTGAGAAGGCAAGGGAAAAGAAGATGAAATCTGAGCGGTGATACGACAGAATTAAAAAAAAAAAGACGCGAATCGATGCGAGGTCGCCTATCGCCTAGGTAGGTAAACAAGGGGCAGGGCAATCTATCATCTGGAAGGGGGAGAATATCGTCTGCCGTTGGAGTTGAGGAGAGAAATCTGTGCCGTCTCATGACTAAGACAGGCTTCGTGTATTAAGGTGGAAGGAAGTTACGACCCCGTACGGTTGCAACCTCTGTCTCTTTTTCTCTCTATCTCTCTCTCTCTATCCGTACATACAAACATGCATATGTACACAACCACCTATTACCTACCCTAGACAATTCTTCCTCCTTATAAACCCCCTAGGTATGTTAATGTATGTTCGCTCGCAAGCAACGACGTTTCTCTACATCTCATATAAACAAACACGTCATTTATTATAATAATACATCCGTATCCGTACCTACCTAGTCGTATATATGCTCTTCGTATTCGTACATGCTTTAACAGCAAACCTGCAGATTACATACATCCTTACATATATCTACTACTATTAGGCAAGCCTAATAGCATAGTAGAAGGAACTAAGAGTTATAAACAGGATAAGTAAATAGATACGTATTCCTTCTACCTAGGATAGGATAATCCCGAGCATAAATACCTATAAAGTACGGATACCTTAGGATAAGCCTAATCCTACCGAAAACTCTATAAGAAGGGCATAGTTAGCAGGTATAGAGACTGTATTATAGTGCCGAGGAGGTCTAAGGACTATTAAGGCAGTAGGTCTATGCCTCTAGGCACTATACGCCCTTTAAATCCTACCTAAACCCGTACTACCCTACCCTAATATACCTCCTCTAGTATTAACTAATAAAATACTAGAAAAGAAAATATCTTTAGTACTAAAAAAAATGCCTCTAAGGTATTAGAAAAAATATACTAGCCTATAGGTAGAAGAATATAATAAGAAAGATAAACTTTAGAGAAAAAACAAGAGGAAAATAATAAGTATAGAAAATAAAGAGAGGAGCTAAGGTTTTGCTATTAGCAGCTAAGGTTTTATTAGGTAGGGGTATAAAAACCCTATAAAGCGTGCCCTGCCTATTCTATTTTTTTTCCTTTTATTATTATTACTATTATTATTACTAAATATAAAGGATCCGGGCTTTGCCCGGATCTTATTATACTACGCGAGGATAACTTATCTACGCGTACGGGCCGCGCGCATATAGCCCTACCCCCCTACTACATATTATATCTTTCCTTTCTTTTTTTTTATCTTTATTATTACTATTTAGGTCGCTATCCTATAGCAGTACTAGGCCAGACCCTTATAAATAATAAAGATTAATTCCTTTTTACTTTCTTTTTTCTACTATAGCGGACCCTAATATGCACCTTTAATTATCTTAGCAGGTAGCTAAGCTTTAATAAATCGTTTTGCAGCAGCAGGATGCTATGCTATAGTTAGAGCAGCAGGCAATAGCGTAGTCGAGCCGCCTAAAGCGCAAGCTGCTGCCGCCCGGATTGCTATTCGACGGAGATAAGATATTATTCCTAGCGTAGCGCTCCCTTATAGCGCATAAGCTTATTACCGACTAGGAGTTTATTAGCACCGCCTACAACTAGTAGGTGTTTTTATACTAGCACTTTGCGCTATCCGTATAGGCTAAGGTAGCCCCTTTCTTCGAGCGAGGGGAAGAATATAGATATAATATAGAGTATTTCCTTAACTACCTTAATAGCGTCTTTGCGGACCCCTACTATTAGCAGACGGCTATAGTAGAGCTAGAGAAACTCGTATAGCGCCCTACTAAGTCCTTTTCGGATTTTCTTATCCGCTTTAAGGCTAAGTTATCCCTATTAGGTAGGGCCTTATAGAACAAGGTTATTAAGGTCTAACGCCTTTATTACTCCCTTTTACCTAAATTACGTTATTGCTATATTAGGCGTAATATCCCCTATAATAACTACGCTAGGGCGGTTACGCGTATTAGGTCCGTCGCTATTAATATCGAAGCCTTCCGCCTTAAGGCTTGTTCTAACGCTAAGGGGGCTCCTCTAACTAGTTAGACGCGTCTACGCCTAGATACTCTAATAATAGATATCTATAGCGCGGGCACTTCCTCTTAACCTGCTGCCTGCTATCCGCGGCAGTCTAATGCCCGCTGCTAAGCAATATAGGTTAGCTCGGATATAATTAAGCAGCGCTGCGTCGATAGTATATGCCTTCGCTATAGTATCTCTAGGCACTTCCTAAAGTCCTGCAACCTCCGTCTAGCGCATCGCCTATTTACGTTGCGCGTACGTTTCGTAGATATAGTAGATACTTCTAATACTTCTCTAGGCTAGGCGGGAAATATACTGCCCCTATAATAAGTCTCTTGCTAGGGGCAAGTAGTCGCGTCGAGGATATTAATAGTAGTTTAGCGACGTAATTTAAGAAAATTAAAAGGGATATAGATACTACGCCCTTTTTTTTTCCTATGCTTATAAACTCTACTACTTTTATCGACGCGTAGGCAGACTATAGCTATAATTACTACGCTGCTATAAGCGAATCGCTAGTTTAACGTTGCTAGCTTAAGAGAGTATGTCTTCCTTAGCCGCGTGTAGTCTAGACGGCTATTTCGATTAGTCGAGATTAGGATAGTCGTTTTAAGGAGACGTTATTAATTTAGGATATCGTGCGTTTCGTTGCTAATATTAATAGGTAGCTTACGCCTATTATTGCGTACCTAATCCCTAGGCTAATATAGGAATTTATTCTTAGCACCCCGTAGCTTACGCGTTATAACGTATTAGTCCGCGCTAGCAGGCGCGAGTTAATTATCTATTTCGCAAACGACCTAGTTATTTATAGCAGCGCCGCCTGCCAGGTTTCTAACCCTATAGTCGCTATTATAGGCTCTACTTTTGCTAGCCTTATTCGCAGGGAGACTTATTATCCTAAGGGTTTCTAGTTCCTTACGACTAGCCTGCGCGAGATCTTATTAGCGCTCCGCGTTACCCCTATTCCTAAAGCGCCCCCTATAATTTCCCTTCCGTCTAAAGTCTCTAACTTTGCCGACCTTTTTAGTAAGGAGAAGGCTAGCGCCCTGCCGCCTTACTATAGCAGCTAGGATTACTATATTTATCTGCGTCGTAACCTAGATAGTTCCTCGCCTGCTTTCTTATAGGGCCCTTTATATAATATGCTGCGGGAATACCTTCTCGAGGTTCGCTAGCAAATTACTAACCTAATAGATAAGGGGTAGATTCGCGCAAGCTCGTTATTAGCAGCCGCTCCTATCCTTCTCGCTAAAAAGCCTAGAGGTAGCTAGCGTTTCTGTATTAATTATCGCGCTTTAAACTAAGTTACGAAATAGGATCGCTACCTGCTTCCCTTAATTAAGGAGACGTTGCGCAGCCTTTCTAGCGCCTATTAGTTTACGAAGTTAGATATCCGCGCCGCCTTTTATAAGCTGCGTATTATAGAGGGTAATAAATATCTAATAGCGTTCTATACCCGGTTTAGGCTTTTTAAGTAGCTTGTTTGCCCCTTTAGCCTTGCTAGAGCGCCCGCTTCTTTTTAGCGATATATTAATAACGCGTTAGGCACGTCCCTAGGCGACTTTATTACGGCGTATCTCGATAATATTTTAATTTATTCCGGGGGATTGCGTGCTAACTACTAGGGTAAGGTCTAGGCCGTTATAGATAAGTTATAGGCCGCGGGTTTATTTCTAGATATTAATAAGTGCGCTTTTGCAGTTAAGGAGGTTAAGTACCTAGGATTTATTATACACGCTAGCTGCGAGATACGTCCTAACCCGGATAAAGTAGCTGCAATATATAACTAGGAGGCGCCTTCCTGTATTCGAGGTATCTGCAGTTTCTTTAGCTTTGCGAACTTCTATTGCGACTTTATCCCTTGCTTCTCTTATATTACGGCCCCTCTTATTAATCTAACTCGTTATAACGTGCCCTTCTAGTAGATAGCCGAGTACTAGGCAGCCTTTAACTACTTTAAGGCCGTATTTATTACTTATCCCGTTTTAGCGCAGTAGGATCCTTGCCGGCTAATAGTTATTAAAATAGACTGCTCTAGTAAGGCACTTAGTAGCTGCTTATTGCAGATAGGGAAGGATAAAATCCTCCGCCCTATTGCGTACTTTTCCTAGAAGCTTTAACCTGCGGAGAGGAATTATACTATCTATAATAAGGAGCTCCTTGCTATTATTGCCTGCCTTAAAGCCTAGTCGGCTAAGCTACGTAGTATAGCTAAGCCTTTTATAATCCTAATGGATTATAAGGCCCTTAAGCACTTTACTACCCCTAAGGAGATATCGGAATATTAGGCATAGTAGGCTAAGACGTTATCTTTATTTAACTTTTACCTTTATTACTGCCCTAGCTTGCAGGCAGCGCGTCCTAATGCTTTTTCCTAGCGCGATTAGGAGTGCTGTAATATGCCCTCTCGTTTTAGCCGGATTATATAGCCCCTTTCGATTCGTGCTTTTTAGATAGCTCCGCTGCGGGCAAGCGTCCCTCGTTAGCAGGCGCGTATTCCTCGCTAGCCTGCGTCTAGGGTTCCTTCTCTGCCTCTTGCGACTAACTCCTCGCCGGACTATCCTCCCTTCCTATTAGTAGCTTCTATTCCTCCCCTTAACGTTACTAATTCCCCTACTCCCTTCCCTAACGTATACTTATAGGAGTTATAGCGTTCTGCTTTATAGCACGACCCGTTATATGCTATCCGCCTCGACGCGTTGCGCTTAGCAGTAAGGAAGTTCCCTCCCGAGGCTTATACCTGCGAATAGGTAGCAGATTATGCTATTTCCGCTACTAGCTTCCTATAATTCCGTAGCCGTCTCTAGGTCCCCTGCTAGGAACCTTTTACTACGTCCTTAATCTAGCGCGTTTATAACTCGCCTCTTGCTAGCTACCCTAGGAAGAATATTACGTTTTAACTCCTCTAACGTAACTTTTACTAAAAGGGGATATCTAAGGATATTACGCGTTTTATACGCAATTATTATTACTACGGGGATTACCTCTGCTATTACTATTATTAGGGCCTTTTTTAACCCCTCCTAATTGCTAACTATTTCTAGTCTATAATCTTAATTAATTTTATAACTAACCTCCTAGCTAACTCTCCTAACTCCCTGCGTTTCCTTATAGTTATTACGGACTAGCTTTCTAAGTACGTTTAGCTTAAGGCTATAACGTCTATAGATGCCAAGGCTTATGCGCGTTATTTTGTTTTAACCTAGTAGCGCTTCTATAGCTTTCCTGCGTAGTTAATCTCGGATTATAGTTCGAATTAGACTAGGAGTTTTTAGTCCGAACTCTGCTATCTCGTTAGGGTCTAGCAGCTCCTATCTACGTCCTATTACCCGTAGACGGATAGCGGCACGGAGCGTGCTAACTAAGAGGTATAGGCTATCCTCCGCTATATAGTAGCCTTTTTTTAGTTAGATTAGCTAGATTACCTCCCTGCTTGCTAGCTTGCGTTAAATAACCGCGAGTTATTAGTTACTAGGCTTAGCCTAAATCGCCTCTTATATAGGTTTAATATTCCCTTAATTAAGATCGAGTAGTCCTTATTAGCTTTTTCTGCCTTGCCTAAGGGGCGTGCTATTGCCTTTCTCTAGTACCTTAAGGAGGGGATAGACCTAGTATAGGCTAGTATTACGTAGGCGTAGCAGTAGTAGCAGGACTCTTCTAATACTATGCGTTATCTAGCCGAGAAGTTTTAGGTTAGCGATTTTATTTAGCTAGATATACGCTATATTTACTCTAACTATCCCTCTAGGAAGCTTAACTATTTCTAGGCTAAATACTATATTATTGCCGTCCTGTCTCCTCTAACTATTACGCTTAATACGCTATAAGGCATTTACCCTACCTTTTATATCGACCTGCTCGAACGCGCTGCGTTAGACCTATTGCCCTTATAGTTATATACTAACTTCTAGCTAAACCCTGCTCTCTGTTTATCTAATAATAACCCGTCCCTTAATAAGTAGGAGGTTAAGGAAGTACTTGCTACTAAGAATACTCGGGGTTAGTAGTTAGCGAACTTACCCCTGCGCTATTTTATTCTTATTAAGTAGTATAGCTACGTAACGCTTACTTAGGAGCCTCTAGAGAGTATGCAGGATTATAAGGCGTTATTACGATTCGAGGCTAAGTTTAGCAATACGTAAACGCATAATAAACCCTAGTATATTTAGCTATATACTCCTATACTATTGCCTCTCCCCTTACTACTGCCTATCGCCTACGTCTCGTCCCTTTTTCCCCCCTCCCCTCTCCTTACGCCTCCTCCGCCTTATCCTCCTCCGGCTGCGCTAGCTAACCCCGCAGGTTTAGATTGCTTATCTAACGGGCGCGGGTTAGTATATTAAGTAAGCCGCGGCGTATATAGCCGCGCGCAGTACTAGTAGTAGTAGTAATAGTACGTTAGGGGGTAGGGGATAGCTATATTAGGGAATTAGTAGAAAAGGACAGGGTAAACCCCGACCTAGCTAACGCGGGCAGAGATATAATAGCTGCAAGCCCTTATAGGGCAGCGAGTATTATAGCGTTAGCCTAGCGTATATCGGCCCGCTGCTACTCCTAGTTATCTAGAATTGCTTATTAAATATCCGCCTAGTAGCAGAGAGCCTCCTCCTAATACGTAGCAAAGCTATTTAGCCCGTAGGCAATTAAACCCTATTACTGCTGCTGCTATTAGTATATTGCTGCTATAGCCGGGTTTATTCTGCGCTAGGGGGTAGTCGGGTAGGCGGGTATTATAATAGCGGCAAAGGCTAGGACTAACGCGTTGCTATTATTATTATTATTATTGCTAGGCGAGGCTAGGGGGGCAAACGCGTCCTAAGTAGGCCAGGGCGCAAGGCGAGCCGCGGCAAGCATATTTTGCAGCCTCTCTACGCAGGCCTAAAATACTAGCGTTAAGACTACGCGTCGACTAGGAGTATTGCCGCTACGAGTCCGCGCTAGGACTAAAATAGCCTAGCCCGCCCGTAATATCTCTTGCAGATTACGAACTAGCCGCTACAGACGTGCGTTAGCGGCGAAGAGGTGCCTTTCCTATAGGCACTATCTCCGCCGCTAATAGCACGTTATGCAGGCGGCTCCCTAGCCGCGCACGCATTCCGCTTCGCTATTATTATATAGGTCTCCTACGCACGGGGTGCAGAGGCAGGGGACCTCCTCTAGCCTAGCATTATCTTTATTATCTAAGTCCCTTTCTATAATAAAGGTTCCTATTGCCTATAAGGGCGTCGCTCTAGGGGTTATTAATATTATTCTTTTTTTTACGAGGTGCGGCTCGTTATAGGTAAGCTTTCTAGTATATATAATTTATAATATACTGCGTACGTTGCGGTATATAGGTATAATAGATATTATAGGGGTGCGCGTCTGCGTTAGTTTATTTTGTTCCTGGGTTATAGTAGGCCGGGGCGACGTGCGGATTTTTATTTTTTCCGCCCTTCTATATTAGGTAGGGGTAACTATAGCCGGGAGGGTATATAAAGGATCCGGGCTTTGCCCGGATCTTATTATACTACGCGAGGATAACTTATCTACGCGTGCGGGCCGCGCGCATATAGCCCTACCCCCCTACTATATATTATATCTTTCCTTTCTTTTTTTTTATCTTTATTGTTACTATTTAGGTCGCTATCCTGCAGCAGCACTAGGCTAGACCCTTACACTAAAATAAAAAGAAAAAAAAAAGAAAATTAAGAAAAAAATAGTAGAAAAAATATAAGATATATCCTAAAATTTTATAATAGACTGCAATATACTTACCCTTTACTTATAGTACCCTCTATACGTTACGCAAGCTTTAGAGCTAAAACTATATTAACTAGAAAAACTCCTAATTCTAACTATATAATTACTAAGGTCTAGGCAAAGGATATTATTACTCTAACTAGGTTAAGGATGCTTTAGCTTAAAAAAGTGCCTTGCGTAGATTATATTAGGTCTTTTATTAATAGTAAAAAAGGAGACGCAACCCGCGCTATAAGTTATTTTTAAGGACTAAAAAATAATTATAAACTATATATAGCAAAAAAAACGTCTTATAAGCAGGTAAGAATAAAGTAACTACCCTATACTAATAGTATAGTATACTAACTTAGGAATACTAGTTCTCTACGCAAATCCTTTATAACTATGCCTAGGGCTTTTAAGAATTAATGCTTTTGGGAAGCATAAAAGATAAATTTAACTAACTATATAGGTACTTTTTTTACTATTTCGATATAGATAGAATAGATAAGGAGGACTCGAGTAAGAGCGAGGAGTCTGCTCCTAGTAACTCTAAAAAAGAAAACTAAGCCTAGATAATATTGCCTTTAGGTAGCAAAAAGGGGCGTTAGACTAGTACTAGGTAGTAAATAAAAGGCTAGCGCTCTAAACTAAAGATACTAAAGTAAAAGTAAAGTATATTATAGTATATAGTAAAAATAAATAATATATAGGCGATTTTTATTATATTTTAGAAATATTTTTAAGGTAATAAGTTTTAGAGTTATAGCAAGGAATATAGGGATAGTAAAAGCATAAATAGCAAAATACTAGCAAAAGCACTACGCAATGCGTTATTAAGCCTTTTATATTTTAGAGATATTAAATAAATAAAAGCATTGCGTATAAAAGCAGAGAAAGATACGCAGCTAGGATTATAGCGTATATACGCCTACGCATTCCTAAAAGGCTAAAAATAATTTAGGTAAAAGGGCTTTTATAAAGCTATCTATAGGATTAGTTACGGATTTAATCTATTAAACCTCTAGTTATTTAGCCTATACCTCTTATCGAAGCTAGTAATTATATATATCGATATAGCAGAGGTTTATTTAAAGCTTTAAGGCTAGATCTATAAGAAGAGAAATCGTTTTTTAATTATTGCAGTATAAAATCGTAAGGCTTTTAAGGTCGAGACCTAGTTCTAGAAATAGTCTTTTTAGCGCTATCTGCTCTTTTGCTGCTTTAAAAAGCGCTAAGAGCTTAGCTTTAGTAGATAATATTATAATAGTCGTTTATTTTATAGCTTGCTAGTCGAAAGTCCCTCCTCCTTTAAGAATAAAGCAGTATCCTTAGGCAGACTTTCTTGTATTAGGATAGTCGCTATAGGAAGAATCGGAGGAATAATAAACGCGTCGAGAACCTTAGCTAAAGGATAGCGCAAGGTCTAATATAGTAATTGTAAGAGTATATAAAAATACAGCTTAAAAATAACTATAAAGACTTATATTATATAATAAGGAGACTTCTATAACACGTGACCTATACTATTCGATAGCCCTTTTCAAGAGCTATATAACGCATATTTTTTCATCTTGAACGGATAAGAAATAAGCCTGTAAGGCCACTTGGAACAAATTGTACCAATTAGGCCTAAGGCCCGCCACAACGCCCTGAGTCACAGTGGGGCTATAGCGGTCATAGCGCCCGATCGACTCGTTACAGCGATCGTCACAGCGATCGGCGCGCTGTACCTATAGCGGTTATAGCACCCGATTGATCTCGGCACAAGGCAGCCGTCACATTGATCGGCGCGCTGTACTAATAGCGGTCATAGCGCTCGATCAGTCGTCACAGCGGTCATCACAGTGATCGTCACAGCGATCGACGCGCTGTACCAATAGCGGTCATAGCGCCCGACCTCGATGGTCGTACTAAAGTCAGATCGTCAGGTTAATCCATGACGTTAAAGTCTTCCTCTAAATCACCTATCTTCCAAGTCAAATATCTAAAGAAGGAAAATACATACTAACAAACGGAAAGGTGTGACGTATAGCCACGTCATTGTACTATAATACAGGACTTTACAGTACCTTTAGAAGTACCTTTGTTGTTAAGAATTTTGTCTATAAAGGAAGGAAGTTTTCCCACCTACTTCCAGTTTATTATTAGCTTTAACTTCATTACTTCTTTAATACAATCACCTCTCCTGCCTTCAATTCTTCTTCAATCCTCACAAAACCACTATCACGTGATTCGTCTTCTTCTTCTCTATCACGTGATTCACACCTTGATTACTCATCATCATTTCCACTGCCGCAAATAACCTTTTAAGTAATAAAGTAGGCTAAATATCGATATGCTTTAAAAAAATAATATTTATTTAGATTAGTATTAAACCTTGCTAGTTTGCTAATAGCGTATACTGCGTTAAGTCTTATATATATTACTATATAAAGAGCGTATCTAATAATAGAAAGGTAAAGCATAGAGTTATCTCGAGACGCGATTCTAGTAGATTTAGATAGAATATTAGTCGTAAGAGGAGTTTGCAGAAAAGCAGATTGCTATTTTTTAAAGTCGATATAAAATTTATCTTGCAGATTCTCTAAGTAATGCCTCTATAAGAGCTAAAGTTACTAGTTAGTATAATCCCGAATAATCTTTATACCGAGAAACTATTTTATATCTCTAAGGAAGGAAACGCGAAATTCGTTACGAAAAGCTTAGTTAATTTCTTCCTACTAATAATAAAAATAATTATTAAAAGACTTAACTATATTATCTATAAAGAAAAAGATCTAAATATTCTTATAGCAAAGGATATACGGATCTTCGCATAGGCGGATAGTACCCCTAGATTTAAAAAAGGCTATAAGGCGGTTATACTATAGACGTAGTATAATATAAAGACTATAAAGGCCTTTAAATAGATAAAAGCATTTGCCCTGCTTCTTAAATCCTAGAGGCATATAATACTATACTAGTTTAGGGAGAGTAGTATTAAGAAACGCAGTCTTAATATTATATTATTTTATTTCTAAGTTATTATAGGCATATATTGCAGCTATAAGGCGAAAAGTTCGCGCATAAAAGGTCGCAGCGTATATATCTACGCTATTAGGTAGTTACTAGTTTCTATATATAATAACGCGGGCTTTAAACCTTTCTATAATACTATCCGTATTCGTTTTATATATAAAGACCTATTTTATCGAGATCGGATAGTTAGTTATCTCTTATTTTAGTACTTCTTTCTACGTTCCCTAAATCTTATATGCTATAATTTCGTCTTTTATAGTAACGAGCTATTTATGCTAAAAAGGTAATACTCTAGCCTAAGAGATTATTATTAGTAGTAAAGGCATATCTTTTTCTAGGAAAGAGACTTAAGATACGTTATTAATAACTAATATAATAAAGTTAATACTAGGTTATCGACAATAGCAAGACGTTATAATAATATTTGCGGGATCGATACCTTTTAACGTATCTCTCTATCGATAAGTTCGGCGCGGAATTCGAGATTCGGAGTTAATAAACGTATTAGCAGGGTTTAGAGGGTTATTATTATTTTTACCCCCTTATATAGATAAGTCTAGTAGAGTTTCTAAAGTCTAGTAGTTATTACCCCCTCGAGTAGACGCGTCTAGAGTTTCTAAAGTCTAGTAGTTATTACCCCCTCGAGTAGACGCGTCTAGGGAGGGTTCTAATATTAGAGGTATTAAAAAATTCTGCATCTCTAGTTTAGAAGCAGGTTTCTTAGGTATAAAAAACAACTCTTTATCCTCGCGTTTATCTATATTATATAATATATAAGGAACCTTAAATTCTTCTTCTAGAGCAGGTTAAGAGATAGCAGAGAGTTATCTAAGAATATTATAAGAGTATATAGCAAAAGCCTTAGTATTCTCTTCTCTATTTTTAGAGAAGAATATCTTTTTATTAAAAGTAATATTTACTAATACTAGGATTTTTATTTCTTAGATAGATAGAATCTAAATAATATACTAGTAAGTTCCGTAATAACTAATAAGGTGACTAAAGTATGCCCGAGGTTATAATAGGTTCTAAGTCTTAGTATATTTAATATATTCTAGAGCGGAAATCGTTATAGGAAAAGAAATATACCTAAAAGCTCTTAAATAGCTAATCGATAGTCGTAGGTCTTAGATATATTACTATACTAGGTTATAATCCTTTAAATAGCGCTACTATTTCGTATATAGACTATCTATCGAGTCTTAACGTATAGAAGTAATATTTAAAAGATATAAGGCTATTTTATAGATTTCTAGCTATAAGGTATTAGGAAGTCCGGATTAGATCGAGAGAAGATAAGCTTTTTCTTTAATAATCGCTCCTAATCTTTCTGCGTATCCGTTTTATATTAAGGTAGATAGGGCAGAGATAATAATGCGGATCCCCTTATCTTTAAGAGTTGCAACTTAGTCCTTAGTTAAGAGAGCCTTCTCCCTATTAGTAATTAGAGCAAGGATAGGAAGGTTATACTATTATAAAAGATATATAAATAGCTAATTATAAAGTTAACGAATTTTAGTCTTTTAAGAAACTAGGAAAAGAAACTATATTCCTATTATTATATAGGTAAATAAAGCGAAATATTTTATACTAGTTTAAGATTTATAAGGTCAAAAGGTTATACAAGCAGTGGATGAAGAGTTGACGAATCGGGAAGGTAATCACGTAATAGAGAAGAAGAAGAGGAATCACGTGATAGTCTGAAAGAGGCAATTGAAGAAGAATTGGAGGCAGGAGAGGTGTTTGTATTAAGAAGGTGAGAAAAGCTAATACTGATAATTCTTCCAAGTAGGTGGGAAAACCCTCCTTCTTTTATAGACAATTTCTCAGGAATAAAGGTACTTCTCGAGATACTTCAAAGTCCCTACTTGTAGTACTCTGACGTACCTATACGTCACTACTTCCCCCTTATTTTTAGGTATTTTCCTTCTTTAGATATTTGACTTAGAAGATCGGTGATTTGGAGGAAGACTTGTACGTGTCAATCCGATCGATCTGATCGATCTGACCCCATGACACCCGCTATGACCGCTATGACGCGCCCGCTATGGCCCCTGTAGGTACGTACCCTACCCCGCTGTATGCGCTGTGCTTAGGGGGGTGTGGGTACGGATTAGGCTGTATTTGTAGTATATGTTTCAAGTCTAATTATAAGCTTATTTCTTATCCGTTTAAAGTAAAAAGATATGCATATTAAAGCGTTTTAAAAGGGCTATAAAATGGTATAGGTCTTGTCTTATAAAAGTACCTATTTTAATTTTTATTAAGCTTTTTTATAGCTGTATTTTATATATACTCTTATAGCCTCCCTTAAAGTGTATATTATATATACTCTTTACCGGATTTTTATATATATCTTCGTTATAAGTTATTTATATCTATTATATAATGTGGAAAAAATTAAAACTACGAGATAAGCAAAACCTAGTAGGAAAAAGCGTTATCTTATTTATCTTATTTTATCCTAGTAAAAACCACGTAGGAAAAATACTAGGTTATACTAGTAAAACCTTTCTAAGGAAAAATACTAGTTTTATATAGAGGAAAAGTCTGAAAGCATAAAGACTTGAAAAACCTCTATTATTATAAGGAATATATATATTTATTTAACCTAGTAAAAGGCGACGGAATTTATTAAATTTGCCTGCTTCTAGCTCCTTAGTAAATATATCAGCTATATTATCTTCAGACCTTATATAATATATCTGTATATCGTTATTTCGTATGCTATCCCTTATAAAGAAGTAAGCTAAGTCTATATGCTTTGTTCTTTTATAAAATTCAGGATTTTCAGCTAATTTAATAGCAGCCTGGTTATCTGTTAATATAGGAGGTATTGTATCTATTATTTTTATACTTAGAAGCTTATTTATTGTTATAAAAAGCCTTTGTATATATATAGCTTCTTTTGTAGCCTCTCTTAGGCCTATAAATTCTGCTTTACAAGTAGATAAGGCTGTGGATTTCTGTTTTTCACAGCCCCAACTTATTAAGTTATTATATATATAAAAACAGTAGCCGGAAACGGATCTTCGATCTGTTAAATTAGAAGCCCAGCTTGTATCTGTGTAACCTCTTATAAAGTTATTATTATACGGGATATTACAGTTATAAGTTAGTTTTAAATCCGGGTATTTATTTAAGTATTTCCAGATTGTATTTAACGCTGCTATATGTGTTATATCTGGCTTAGAAGCAAATCTAGCACAGGAAATAACAGCGTATAGTATATCAGGTCTTGTTTTTATAGCAGGGTATAGTAGGGATCCTATTTCCTTCTGATATTGTAGTATAACGTCTTTTCCAGGTTCTATAGTAGCCTTCTTAAGCTTAATTCCTGGTTTAGAAGGTATTTCAGACATCCCTAAAGATTTTTTATTGTATTCCTTTATCTTATTCCTTATATATTTTTCCTAAGAGATATATAGTATCTTATTTGCTCTGTTTATAGATATATTCATACCTAGAAAGTCTTCTAAGTTTCCTAAATCTTGCAGGGCTAGGTATTTCCCTATTTGGCCAAATAGATCACTTATTATAGTATCCGTAGCACCTGTAACAAGGAAGTCATCCACGTGGATAGCTATAGCTATATTGTTATTATTATGTATAAAAACCCCTTCGTCTATAGGTAAGGCTTTAAAGCCTACCTTTTCGAGAGTATTAGATAGGTAGTTATACCAGAGCTTAGGACTTTGTTTTAGGCCGTATAAAGCTTTCTTTAATTTTATTATAAGGTCTTTATCTTTATACAAAGGATTTTGTTTATTATTATGTTTATAGTATTGTTTTATTATATAGTCTTTAAAACCTTCTGGAAATTTCACGTATATGTCTGTATCTATATCTGCGTGAACAAAGGCATTCTTTATATCGTATTGTTTAATAGGCCAGTTGTTTTTAACTGCTATATTAAGAAGTATTCTTATAGATTCAGGCCTAGCAGTTGTAGAGAAGGTATCTATATAATCTAGTCCTTGTATTTNTTAGTTTTAAATCCGGGTATTTATTTAAGTATTTCCAGATTGTATTTAACGCTGCTATATGTGTTATATCTGGCTTAGAAGCAAATCTAGCACAGGAAATAACAGCGTATAGTATATCAGGTCTTGTTTTTATAGCAGGGTATAGTAGGGATCCTATTTCCTTCTGATATTGTAGTATAACGTCTTTTCCAGGTTCTATAGTAGCCTTCTTAAGCTTAATTCCTGGTTTAGAAGGTATTTCAGACATCCCTAAAGATTCTTTATTGTATTCCTTTATCTTATTCCTTATATATTTTTCCTGAGAGATATATAGTATCTTATTTGCTCTGTTTATAGATATATTCATACCTAGAAAGTCTTCTAAGTTTCCTAAATCTTGCAGGGCTAGGTATTTCCCTATTTGGCCAAATAGATCACTTATTATAGTATCCGTAGCACCTGTAACAAGGAAGTCATCCACGTGGATAGCTATAGCTATATTGTTATTATTATGTATAAAAACCCCTTCGTCTATAGGTAAGGCTTTAAAGCCTACCTTTTCGAGAGTATTAGATAGGTAGTTATACCAGAGCTTAGGACTTTGTTTTAGGCCGTATAAAGCTTTCTTTAATTTTATTATTAGGTCTTTATCTTTATACAAAGGATTTTGTTTATTATTATGTTTATAGTATTGTTTTATTATATAGTCTTTAAAACCTTCTGGAAATTTCACGTATATGTCTGTATCTATATCTGCGTGAACAAAGGCATTCTTTATATCGTATTGTTTAATAGGCCAGTTGTTTTTAACTGCTATATTAAGAAGTATTCTTATAGATTCAGGCCTAGCAGTTGTAGAGAAGGTATCTATATAATCTAGTCCTTGTATTTGGTTAAAACCTTGAACAACGAATCTAGATTTGTATTTTAATATGTTATTATTATTATCCTTTTTAATTTTATAGACCCAGCGGCTTCCTAGAGCCTCCCTGTCCCTTGGAAGGTCTGTTATTTCCCAGGTTTTTTGTCTTATTAACTCTTCTAATTCTAAAAGCATAGATTTATTCCATTCTGTAGCTTCTGAACTTTTTATAGCCTGTTTATAATTCTTAGGCTCTGAAGGATCTGTATTTTCCAGTATATGCAGTATTAAATCTGGATTTGTATGTATTATAGTATTTATTTCGGGGTATTCTGTATATTCGTTATAAAACTCTGCCGGCTTTCTAGGTATTTGTATTTCGACTTGAGTTTTTAGATCCTTATCCTTATCTTTATCTTTATTAGAAGAGTCTTTGTTATCTTTTTTATTGTCTTTGTTATTTATAGGTTCCTTTATACTCTGTTCTGGTATTTTATTTACAGAAGGTATAGTATTAAAGTCTATATCTTTATAGTTATTGTTATCTGTATTGTTATTTATAAAGTTATTCTCTAGAATAGTTATATCTCGAGAAACAACAACTTTCCTTCTAGAAAAGTCCCAGATTTTATAGGCGTTTTCAGAGTAACCTATTATAATACCTTTAAAAGCTCTTGTTTCTAGCTTATCTACAGGTAGTTTATTTTTGTAGTATATTATACTTCCGAATACCTTTATATTATCTAATTCAGGAAGTGAAATAGGCTTATTATATTTCTTTTCTAAAGGACTACAGCCTAAAGAAGTGTGATAAGACCTATTATATATATATACAGCAGCTAAAACAGCTTCCCCCCAAAGGTATTTAGGTAGGTTTGCTGTATAAAGGATAGCCCGTGCCTTATTTAGTATAGTACGGTTTATACGTTCTATTCGACCGTTAGGTTCAGGGGTATTTTCAGGACTTGTATTATATTTTATACCGTTTTTTATACAGTAATCCCTTATAGGGTATATAAATTCCTTAGCATTATCTGAAAAGACTTCTTTTATAGTAATCTTATCTGTATTATTTTCTAATAAGGCTTTTACCTCTAGAAACTTGTTATATGCTTCGGATTTTTCTTTTAGAAGAGATATATGTAATTCCCTACTATATACGTCTAAAAACGTTATAAAGTACCTGAATTTATTATATGTAGGAGTGCTTATAGGTCCCCAGATATCTAGAACAACCTTATCAAGGTATTTATAGTCCTTTTTAACTGCTTCTTTATTTATCTTATTCGTGGCTTTTGCCTTTATACAGATTTCACAAAGTTTAACCTTATTTTTATCCTNTTCGCTAATAATAGCATTCTTATTATAACGTCTTATTGTTTTTATTAAAGAACGTAAGGATAGATGTCCTAGCCGAAGATGCCAGAGGTATATATCTATCTTATCTTTATTTTTAGGTTGTTTTCCTTGTAAAATAGTATTGTCTATTATAGTATTGTTTATTGTAGTATTGTTTATTGTATTAGGTATAGAAAAGTGAACTTTCTTCCCTATCTGAATAGAAAGGGGTATATAGTACAATCCATTGTTTGTTATAGCCTGAACCAGAGGTTTATACAAAGAATTATACAAAGAAAGGGTATTATCTTTTATTATAGTAATAACGTTCTTTAAACAAGACTGACTTATTATATTAACACCTAATTCTAGTATAAATAGGCAGTTCTTTAGTACAGTTTTCTTGTCTAGGGTAGGAAACTTAAAAATAACGTCTCTAGAACTACAAACGTTTATAAAGGAAGCTTTTCCCCAGTTAACTCTAGTATTTATAGTCTTATAATTAGATAGTAAATTTTTATTAGCTACTATATGCCTTGTAGCAGCCGTATCGAGTATAAAATGTGTATATTTCTTACTATCTAAGGAGCTATCTATATGTAAAGACTGATGTGTTTGTATAATACGTTATATAGCGTTATAGGATGTCTTTAAAGCTCCTGTTAAATTATTAGAGTTGTTTATAGCGTTATATGTTATGTTATAGCATACCTCTGCTTCTGATTCTGTATCTTCTACTATCCCCCCAGGCGTAGGGGCAGAAGGAAGATTTGGAATATCGATTTCTATAGGTGCGGTATCGATATCGGTTGTTATAAAAATCTTCTTAGCCCTGTCCTCTTCTGTGGCCTTTATATTAGAGGAACCGAAGGTCCCCTGAGTCTTCCGGAGGGCCTTTTCCTTTCTAGGCCTCTTTGTTATCTTATTAGACTCCTTTAATTTAAAGTGCTTAGGAGCCTTCTCCGGGTGTAGGAAATAGCAGTCTTTATTAAAATGCCCCGGGAGTTTACAGTAGGAGCATTTCAGGGCCTTTTTCTGCTTTTTCCAGGGCTTCTTAGTGCCCGTAAAGAGGGCCTGCCCTTCTTCTAGGTGATTCGACTTATAGCGCTTAGCTTCGTCGAGTATATAGGCAAAAAGCTTACCCAGGTTATAAGATCCCTCGTTATTGCGAAGGTCCTGTGTTATATGGGTTATAAAGCCCTGGAAGGGCTCGGAGAGGTTATTTAGGACCCACGTTATAAGGACTATTTCCGGGATTTTTATCTCCCGGGCCTTTAGCTCCTCCTCGATCGCTTTTATACGATTTAGGTAAGCCTCTATATTATAAGGCGTGGCCTTACCTATTTCTAGTAACTCCTTAGTAAGCAGGAAGTTGCTAGTAAAGGAAACGGGGTTATATAGCTCCTTAAGTCTGTTCCAGGCCTCTGAAGCCGTTTTTATGTGCATGATTTAGGTTAGCGGCCTATCCTTAAGCTATAGCCTTATAAGGGCTAACGCTTCTTCGGATTTATTATAGGTCTCAGAGCCTAGAGCCCCCTGAAGTTTTTCCCTAATTAGGAGGGAATCCATGCGCAAAGCCTAATAGGTATAGTTATCGCCGCCCGAGAGCTTAGCAAAAGTGATTTTCTTAGTGTTAGGCATGATTTCTTAATAAGGAAAAATGTGGGGAAAAAGTAGGTATGTTTGCTAAAAAGCGTCGGAAAAGTGGAATCGAATGAGGTATTTTGTGGGGCGGTGGAGGAAGAGGAAGGCGGTGAAAAGTTGGTTGAAAGTGTAAAGGTATCCCGAGTCAGAGAGCTAAACCCGGGCTCAAAACCTCAAAAGGTTATACAAGCAGTGGATAAAGAGTTAACGAATCGGTAAGGTAATTACGTAATAGAGAAGAAGAAGAGGAATTACGTGATAGTCTGAAAGAGGCAATTGAAGAAGAATTAGAGGCAGGAGAGGTGTTTGTATTAAGAAGGTGAGAAAAGCTAATACTAATAATTCTTCCAAGTAGGTGGGAAAACCCTCCTTCTTTTATAGACAATTTCTCAGGAATAAAGGTACTTCTCGAGATACTTCAAAGTCCCTACTTGTAGTACTCTGACGTACCTATACGTCACCACTTCCCCCTTATTTTTAGGTATTTTCCTTTTTTAGATATTTGACTTAGAAGATCGGTAATTTGGAGGAAGACTTGTACGTGTCAATCCGATCGATCTGATCGATCTGACCCCATAACACCCGCTATAACCGCTATGACGCGCCCGCTATGGCCCCTGTAGGTACGTACCCTACCCCGCTGTATGCGCTGTGCTTAGGGGGGTGTGGGTACGGATTAGGCTGTATTTGTAGTATATGTTTTAAGTCCAATTATAAGCTTATTTCTTATCCGTTTAAGGTAAAAAGATATGCATATTAAAGCGTTTTAAAAGGGCTATAAAATAGTATAGGTCTTGTCTTATAAAAGTACCTATTTTAATTTTTATTAAGCTTTTTTATAGCTGTATTTTATATATACTCTTATATAAGGTCCGGGATAAAGATTAAAACTTAGTTAAGAACCTAGTCGTTATAGGCAATATTTAGGTTTATTGCGAGAAATAGTTCGTTTAGCTTTTCTAGTTTTATAGATAGTATATAAGTCCGTTATTCGAATAATCCTATCCTTAGGAATACCTATTATTAGGTATTTAAGTGCTTTAGATCCTAGATAACTAAGTCTTTAATACTATAAAGTTGCGTCCTCCTTAATATTAATTTATTTCGTAATATTATTAACTCTAGAATTAGGAAATTGCTTTATCGCAATAATATACTAGTTATCGATACGTAATATTTTAAAAAGAGTAACCTTTAAGGCCTTATAGTAAAGGGTATTCTTTTCCTAATCCTAAAGAATGCCTCTCGAAATACCTTAGTATGCTATAAATACGCTAGTTAGTATTTAGGGAATAAGCTAGCAATCTATAAGGCGAAAGATATCCCTAGAGAGAAGCGGAATAGTAACTATTCCTTTGCCTAGAACGCAAAGAAATTATTTGCTAACTCGGACTATTTTAGAAATATTATCTTAAAAAGTACTATTATTAAACTAAATAGGATAATTAATAACTATAATATTTGCGCTAGAGTCGTAGATTATATACTATTAAAGATTATTTATTATACTATAAAGGTTAATTAAAGGCTAATAGAGAATAGGGTTTATAGATAGGGATAAGGCTTATTTCTAATTTAAGACTTTAAAAATTCTCGTTCTATTCCTAGTAGTAGAAGTAGGTAACTATATAAGGGCTTTAGCTTTCTCCTCTAGATTTAACTTAAAATATTAGTCGATTTTCTTCTTTGCAGGTTCCTTATATATCTATCCTTTTAGCGGGTTTTTATTATATGCAAAACGGAAAGTATAATAAGTTTGCTACTAATTATTAAGATATTTTAACGAATAAAGACTATAAAGGCAAGTAACTTTAGTTTATAGTTATCTCGCCTAAGCCTAGTTAACTATAGGTTAGCTAGAGAGAGGCATATAAGACTAATAAATAGATTAAAAGTTAGCAATTATAGTTCTAATTAGAGTTTATTTATTATTATATATATCTAGCGTTCTTATAGCAACTATATAAGACTAAATCTATAGCAAGTCGGAGTCTTTAAGGCAAGAGAGAAAGTCTTATTATATTTAGTATTCTTCGATTTATATAACTTTAAGGTCTATATAATCCTAAACGGCTTTATCGAAAGATAATAACTAATAGAGCTAATTTTTAGATCCCTTTTTCTTAATAACTAAGAGGTAACGTTATTTAATAATTCGTTTTTTACTATTAGCGTCTAGAAGGAGTCGTTATTTTAATTCCTTAATCCGTTCTCTAGGAGTAACTTATCCTAAGAGATAGATCTAGAAGGTTTTAGAAATTAAAGAGGTAATTATATTATTTATATATATAAGCCCCTTTTTAATAGTTCTCTTCTCTGCTTTTCTATTAGTCTAGACTTAGATTTGCGTAGATATAGCCCTTTTATCGAGAGTCGTAATAGGAGTAAATTTAATTATAGATTTAGGATTATAGTACTACTAGATATCTATATTTAATACTAAGAATTTAATATTATTTAACTAGGGAGTCTAATTAAGTTTACCTTTTAAAGTATAGATATAAGTTAGGATATCTTTAATAGATTCTATTATAGATAAAAGGGAGGGTAAGGGAAATACTATATCTATTTATATAGTTTCTATTTTCTAGAGTTAAATATAGAGAAAAATACTAAGTAAAATAAACCTATTATATAAACTAGTATTATAACTAACTTTACTCTTCCGTTTAAAATAAGAAGGTTTTATTTATATTCGTTTTTAAATAAGCTTTATAGACTAGGCTTATAACTATTAGGCAAGCCTAATAGTATAGTAGAAAGAACTAAGAGTTATAAATAGGATAAGTAAATAAATACGTATTCCTTCTACCTAGGATAGGATAATCCTAAACATAAATACCTATAAAGTATAGATACCTCGGGATAAGCCTAATCCTACCGAAAACTCTATAGGAAGGGCACGGTTAGCAGGTATAGAGACTGCGTTATAGTGCCGAGGAGGTCTAAGGACTATCAAGGCGGCAGGTCCATGCCTCTAGGCACTATACGCCCTTTAGATCCTGCCTAAACCCGTGCTACCCCACCCTGACAACTACCTATCTAAGGCTATCTCTAGATTACACGCCTAGAGTACCCAGACAAGACAAACCAGCAGCTGCCAGCCGCCTTTTCATCCGAACCGAACAACAAGCCTATCCGTATCCGCTACAATAACCATACCAACCTACATGCTACACGTCCGTGTACATATAAGAAAGCCTAAAAAGCTCCGTCAGGGGTTATTACTCCCCCGAGCCTTACGATTCCGCCCCCATCCCCTCCCTCCCATCTCCCCAACCCGTTATGCGGCCGTTGACTGTATCAAACATTCACATTTCCTGACTTGCACACGGAGAGTACATATATACATACATACATACATACATACATACATATATATATATATATAATCAAACTCTTGATATTTTCTCTTTCCAGATTCGTACATACATTCTTCCAAGACTCTTCCGTGTAATTCCCTTCCCACCCTCCCCCTTCCCCTTGTCTATACCCTTTTCAGCTCGTTCGCCTTATATATACTCATGCCGTATCACCCACCCTCGGTGCCTCATGCCAGCCCCCCAATCATACCGGTCCTCCCCCCCCCCCCCTTTCGCACTCTTGAGCGAGGAAAAAGGAAGAAAAAGGGGGAAGGAGGGTGACGGATAGAGATTGGGGGGGGGGGGTTGGTTCCTAGAATGCTAGCCTCGGCCTGAATGCACAGATATATGTAGGCTTGTACGAATACATAACATAACTGTTACGCCGTGAACTGGCTTGGCCTGCTTCAGCCTTCCCCTAAGGAAATCGCGTTGGATTCGTTCGCTACCGTCCGACCCGTCTCCTCGGCACCAAGCCACGCCGTCTAAAAAGGTTCAGGGGAAAATGGGGACGGACAGGCAAGACAAGACGTTGCAAAGAGGATCAGCAAGCCAGCGACGCAAACGTACAGACATACATGCTACATACCAACATACAAACGACGGAGTATCAGTGGTGAGAATGAGATAGATACCTTCTAGGTATGTGCATTGGATGAATGCTGTACCTAAGGTATGTAGAGGTATATCATCCACGTCATTCTCACAACCCTACGGCTGGCTCGCAGGCATGTATCTGTAGACGAGAGCAGATCGTCGGTTATGCACAACAACCATCATAGATGGTGGCGCCCCGCAATCCGCCCGTCTTCACTCAAGAGTCAAAGACCGTCCACCCATCCATCCAACCCCTGTCCTGTCCTGGCCTGTCCCGTCCCTCTCTCTGCCGCAATTCATCGCAAACCTCTCTTTGCATTCGGGTCTCGGTCCTTCCGACCCCGTGCAACTTGGGCCAGCCTTCCGCATTCGACAACGATCCGCCCATCCCTCCTTTTTTTTCTACTCTTCGATGTCGGGGCAAGATCATCATCAAACGGATACGGACTTCGCAAAGCCACCCTGCACCGACCAACACACACAATAAATCATCGCTTAACAATGGTCACTTATAACGGTTAGCGCCGCCGCCGTTCGGCCAGCTGAACACCAGGGGCGGGGAAAGGAAAGGCGGTGGTGGTAGGGTTGCTTTTCATCTCCTCCCTGTCGCGAACAACTCACCAACATCCTCATCGTCCAGTTCGTGAGCCAGGCCGACCCTTTGGGGTTGATGCTTTACCGACTTGCCGTAGACAATGGCCGTCTTGAACTGTTCCACGATGCTGCGATGGATCGCGTTACACTGCCTCCCCGTGTCAGCCACAGAACGTGCCGCGGCCGCAGAGACCGGGGGTGGGGCGCTTTACAAAGTCCTCGACGGTACACCTGGAAGCCCGCAGTACGACAGGGGCCGAATAGTCTGGCTGCTTCCCCTTTGGCTTGGTGTACACGCGTCTTAGGCTCAATTTGTCCCACATGGCCTCCATGAGCTCGTCAATGTTCCACCCGTGCTCCGAGCTGATGGGGACCGCGTTGGGGATTCGGTAAAGGAGGTCCAGCTCCTCGATGCTGATGGAGTCGATCTTGTTGAGGCAGTAGACCACCGGAATGTAACTTCGGCTCTTCGCCTCCAGCACGTCAATCAGGTCGTCCACCGTCGCGTCGCAGCGAATCGTTATGTCTGCCGAGTTGATGCGGTACTCGCTCATGACCGCCCTGATTTCGTCGTGGTCGATGTGGCTCAGCGGTACCGTGCTCGTAATGTTAAGCCCGCCCTTGTCCTTTTTTTTGAACGTTATGTTGGGTGGCTCCTTGTTGATCCGGATGCCGAACCCTTCGAGCTCCGATTCGATGACCCGCTTGTCCGTCAGCGGCTTATTCACGTCGAGAATGATGAAGATGAGGTGACACGTCTTGGCCACCGCAATCACCTGCCGTCCCCGACCTCGGCCGTCCTTGGCACCCTCGATGATGCCGGGCAGGTCGATAATCTGCAACGGGGCCCCGTTGTAAACCACCTGCCCCGGCACGCTCGTCAACGTCGTAAACTCGTATGCTGCCGCCTCCGAGTGCTGTCCCGTAAGCTTGCTCATCAGCGTGCTCTTCCCCACAGACGGGAAGCCGATGAAGCCGATGCTCGCGACGCCGGTCCTGGCCACGTCGAATCCCGCGCCGCCGCCGCCGCCGCCGCCACCGCTGGGCGTGAGAAGCTCTCGTTTCAGCTTGGCGAGCTTTGCCTTGAGCTGACCCAGATGAAACGACGTCGCCTTGTTCTTTTGCGTCCGGGCCATCTTTCGACAAGTCAGCAGCCGTCAGACCTCGGCGAAGACGGGGTTACTCGCTCACCTCGGCCTCGATCTCTTTGATCTAGGCAAGGGAGGTTCTGCCATTTTAGCGAGCCGCTTAAACGTGAAGTGTGTCGACTGAAGCAAACCTTTTCCACTGTAGTCGACATGATGATGATGACGGCTCCCGAGAACTTGTCTTCTTCCTCGTCGTTGCGGGAAGCGTTGTGGAAATATACCATAACGTGATGATGTAAGCCGATCGGCTGCTATAGCATTCGTCCTTCTCTTATCTACTATAGATAATAGCCTATAGTAGATAAGAGAAAGACGATACGGCTCGCATGACTAATCAGTAATCAGGCCTGAGTCGTCGTCGTTTCGTTCAAAGGGTTCTTTTTACTGGGATTTTTAATCCCGTTTCTACCGACCACGCCAGCATCCAACACAACACGTTCTCTTGACGTCTATTTTGCGGCATTGACCGACCGCACACATTGCCTCCTACATACATATGGTGCCTATATACATACATACATACGTACAGGTAGCGACATCCACGCCCCTCCCTATCCAGCAGCCGTACATAGGTGCACTCGGTTGCCCGAGTCTCGACAACCCTATGGGTCGTCATCAGCTTGTAAGCTCCAGCCAAGAAGAATAGAAAAACAACGCTGAGCCAGATAGAAAGAAGAAGAAAGCAGAACTGCGCTGCCGTCCAACGCCGTCGTCGGGTTCGACACCAGACCTCACGGGCCTTCGATGCCCTCCATCGTCACTCCGTTAGTCGTGCCTTCGTCTGCCGGGTGTCCGCTCGTGCCGTTGACGAGAGAAGCCTTCACCGGTGGGACCGCCGCCGTCTGACTGACGGGCGACAGCTGGGCTCCGTTCGGTAAAGCGGGAGTGGCAGGCTCCTCCTTGTTGAGGAGATGCTCCAGGCCTTGCTTCTTGCAAATCTCCTCGTAGTCGGGCTCGTTGGGATAGACACGCACCAGGCCGCGACGCGGCACTCGAACCTCTGGGAAAGGAGTTTTGCTGGTCTGCACATCTGACGGGAGGTCCTCTCCTTGGAAGACTCCGTTCACGTAGTACCTGCAGCGAGGCGCAAAGCCGAAATAGCGTTCCGCACCGGGATCGCGCCTATGTTTGAAGTAGGTCCTGATGCCTTGCTCCTCGTGTTCCTGGAGCTCCCGGTACTGCACGGCAAGCCGTATGTTTCGCAGGTGCGGGATGTTGGGAACGGTATACATGAGATCCGACACCTGGGACAGGTCGTGAGCACATCTACCCAGCTTTATGCTAGAGTCAGGGGTCCATACCTTGACGAAGAACATGTCCATGTCGCGGAACCTCTCCCAGCCAGCAAGTCTGAGCCGTTCAAACGCGTCGTGGTCCATATCTTTAGGGTCTTTTTCGTAATAACCCGGAATTTGCCGGCCGAAATCCCAGAACTCGTCCGACCTGAGAGACCAAAAGGGCCATTCCGACCTCCACATCGAGAGCTTCGACAGTCTGTTGACTGGTGTTCTTTCCCACGCCGTATCTGGTTGGCCGTCGCTCGTGTTAGACTTGTCTCCACAACCACAAAGAACGAAGGGAATGAATGGGACATACATCTGGAGAGATCCAAATCCTTCTCGCCAAGAAGTAGCGCGACGTGTGTGTTGAGAACCCATTGTTCGCGACCGGCCGCGGTGCCGTCGTAGCCCGGGCAGATGGTGTCGTATCGCGGACCCAGCATCTTCTTGAACTTGTCGGCATAGGTCGGCATCTTGGGGTTGGGACACAGGTCGAGCCAGCGGAGAAGCCCCGGTAGCTTGTCCAGCCGAATCTTCTCCTGCTCCTCGTGGATGCGTTTCTGCTCCGCTTCCCGCGCTGCCCGCTTGCGCTCGAGTTCTTCGCGGTGGGCGCGTTCTCGGCGCTCTCGCTCCTTGCGCTCCTCTTCCTCGCGTTGCCGGCGTGCCTCCTCGGCGGCCTCGCGTTCGAGTTGCTCCTTGCGCAGCCGCTCTTCCTCGTCGCGCCGTCGTTGTTCCTCTTCCTCCCTTTTCTTCTTCTCCTCGAGACGCCTCTTTTCTTCCTCTTGGCGTCGGGCAGCCTCCTCGGCCTCGCGGCGTTCGCGCTCTGCTCGCTCTCGGCGTTTCCTCTCTTCTTCCGCCTTGCGAGCTCTCTCTTCCTCTCTCCTTTTCTTCTCTTCTTCCTCCTCTCTCTTTTTCTTTTCCTCTTCCTCGAGCCTCTTCTTTCTTTCCGCTTCCTCGAGCTTCTTCTTGGTCTCCGCTTCCTCGAGCTTCCTCTTCTTCTCTGCCTCCTCGAGCTTTTTTTTCTTCTCTGCCTCCTCGACCTTCCTCTTCTTCTCCGCTTCCTCGAACTTCTTCCGCTTCTCGACTTCCTCGAGCTTCTTCTTCTCAATCTCCTCGAGCTTTCTCTCCTTCTCCTCTGTCTCGAGTCGCTTTCGGTCCTCCTCTCTCTTCGCTTCATGTTCGACCAAGCCTCTCCTTCGCGTCTGCTCCGCTCCCTGCTGGTCAGGTGCGGGCTCGTCGGACGCAGGGTTGTCGACCGGGGTCTTTACGCCGAGCATCGGCACGTCGACATCCTCGGATTTGACGTGGACGACGTTGCCGACACGAGCATGGCCGTGCTGCATCGTGTTCCGTTGGTCGTGGCTGTCTTTGGAGACGTCGTCGCGATTCTTTTTGCTACCCGACGCGGTTGGCCGCGCGGTGACGTCGCGAGGCTGGCCAGGCTTGCGCGGGCGATCGTCCAGGGAGGATGTACGGTTCGATCGCTTTTCCGGATGAGCTTCGCCGTCGAGTCGTCGTCGCTTGGTCGGACCGTCCGTCTGGTGATGATCCCTATCACCGTCATTGGGCTGGTCGGGCGTCAAGCTCGTTCGATGCCTCTTGGTCGGCCCATCACCAGGCGAGTGATCTCGTGACCGGTCTCGCTTTAACGCCTTGGTCCTGTCGTGGTGCTTTTTCAAAAGCTTAGACTTGTCCGCCGACGATTCGTCATTCCTCGGCTCGCGAGGGCTCGGGGGCTCTTTGTGAGCCCGCTTCTGCCTATCACGCTCCTTGCTCAGCTCACCCTTGGAAATAAGCTTCCTCCTCGGCTTGGCGGCCTCTCCTTCAGAAGACATGCCCGTAACGTCCGACCCGGTTCGCCTCGCCTTTGCCGGCTTCGGAGGGAGTACGGAAGCGGTCTCGTGGTCCGACGTGTGGACTGACTGCTGCTTCTTGGCACGAGCGGGAGCCCGCTTCGACATCTCGTCCTCCCCCCGCCGGCTCGTGAGCAGATCGGGCCTTTTCTTTTCCTGGGGGCTCGTGACCCTGGTGCCCGAAACCTTCTTTCGCGCGTCGGCATCTTGAGGTGGGCTGGAAACATTTCGCTTCTGTGATTTGGACGATGATTCCTTGGGTTCATCTCGTTTAGATGACCTCTCGTCTCTGTCCTTGTCGCGCTCACGTAGTCCAGTTGGTGATTTGGTCTTGACGAGATCCTTCTGGAGGCGCCTGTAGTCGTCGTAGGAATTTCTCAGCATTTGCTCTTCCTCTTTCCAGTTCGTGCCCTGGCGGCGCCTGGCGATTTCATAGTACGTTTCCCCCTTGAACCTCCTGGTCGGGTCGAAGTCTTGCTGCTTCAAAAGCAGCTCGACAACCTTGATGTTCTCCTGGCCGATGGCAGCCAGTATGGGCGTCGCAAATTCTGACGGTAGAGACTCGACGGGACCGGGATCGGCGTTGGCACCGCCAAGGCCGAGGAGCAGCTGAATGACGAGGTCGTGGCCGCCGCGCGCCGCCGCAACCATGGACTCCGGGTCGTCATATCCCTCCTTGACCTGGAGGATTCGGGCCACGGTTTCCTCGTCGCCGCGGCCGGCGGCCTGGCGCAGGGTCTTGTCGTCGAGGGGCATGTACAGCAGATCGTTTCGCGTCTTGGTGGAACGGACGGTACCGCTTCTTCTCCCCGTGGCGGCCGCGGCCGGGAGAGCGGTGGGCGATCGGTGAGGACTGTCCGGGGCGTGGGAGTCGTGGGAATCTTGGTGGGAGTGGCGATCTTCCGAAGTCCGCCGGCGTTCCCCGGCACGTTTCCGAGCAGCCATCAGGACGGCCCGAATCTCAGCTGCGTTGTCCGTATCGTCGCTGACGCGGTCCAAGGGCTCTTCGCCATTGACGTTAGCTTTGCGTGGGTTGACGCCGGCTTCGAGAAGCAGGTTGACCACACCAAGGTGGCCATTGTCGACAGCGTCGAGCAGTGGGGTGTCCTTGTCGTAGTTGACGCAGTCAAGGTTGCACCCGGCATCGATCAGGAGCTTGACAATGTCCTCGCATCCATTGATTGCGGCGATCTGGAGCGGAGTGTTGCCGGCATAATCCGCCACATTTAGGTCCTCCGGCCGCTCCTGTAGCCTCTGCTTGGCCGTCTCATACTCACCGCGGGCACATGCACGTGCCAGTAGGGTCTGGCCGTGTGCGTCGAGGTGCTTCTTGTGGGGACCCATCTTAGCCGGCGACGTGCTCGCGTCGATGGCGGCTGGGGTGGCTAGGCTGCGGATCTTCGAGCTACGTGGACGAGGGCTGCCGCCGACGGACGAGTCGTCGGAGTGGTAATCGGTCGACTGCAGGGGCGGCGGCAGGCGTTTCTTCTTGAGGTTCAGGCCGTTGGGAGAGGGGAGAGGGAGCTGAGTGGAGATGCTCCTCCGATGCTGTCGCGGCGGCGGCGGTGGCGGGGAAATGGACCGCGGGCGATGATCATGAGGCGACTTTGCCGACGTCGATCGGGCGTCCTTGGGCAGCATCGAGCCGTCCAGGTGGACGCTGGCAGTGCGCTGGCGGCGGACTTTTCGATGGTCAGCATCGTCGTCGGATTCGGTCTTGGGTGCCTTGCGTTTGTGAGGTACGGCCGGCCGGTCGGGCTTGTTGAGCTTGTTTCGGGGCAAGATCTTGGATGATGATGACCTGAGTTGTTCGGAGTCGGAGGGCGAGGAGGCGGCGGCGTCGGAGCGACGTCTGCGAGACTGTTGGGAATAATGGTAAGAGTGCAGGTGTTGATGCTGAGGCGGGTGTTGCTGGTGCGGATGGTGGTATGGCTGATTGGCAGAGGGAGACGCAGGCGCCGAGCTCAGGCCGCCGGAGCCGCCGTCTTTAATGCGAGCATGGCGGTCCTTGTCGGGGGCGAGGAGGTGCTTCTTGCTTGCCGCGTCGGGGAGCAGGTAGTGGTGGTTGTCAGGTGCAACCGCGGGTGCAGCTTTGTCGTCGTCGGGCTTGGGCTTGGGCTGGGGAGCGTCACCATCGCTCTCGCTCTTGTCCTCCTGCCGGACCTTGCGAGCCTTTGATGGCGAGCGATCATCTTTGCCTGGCAGGACAATGGTTTCGGCGTCCGAGTCGCGATCTGTATGAGGAGCGTTGTCGGCTGTGGACGTCAGACTCGTCGACGGCGGCGGCGGCGGGGGTGGTGGTGGCGGTGGTGGAGGAGGAGGCGGCAGTTGCGTTGGAGGTGGTGGAGGAGGCGGAGGCGGAGGCGGAGGAGGAGGAGGAGGTGGTGGTGGTGGTTGGGTGGAAGAAGGGCTCGTCTGGTCCGAACCGATAGCATTCTGCGCATCCATGTCATCAATCGCAGATGGAGGCGGCTGCCGTCACCATCATGGAAGTATGGGCGACAAAAGCGAGAGGGTAGACGGGCGTTGGGAGACGAGCGAATTGTGCGACGCCCCGTCGCGAGAATTGAAAGTGAGAGCCGACGCCCCAACAAGCGTACCGGAGGTCCTCCAATCGCTATGTCGAACCCCCGCCGCGGCAGAGAGGATGGGGGAGTGGTGGTGGAAGGCGAGGACACGATCGATTCTGCGTGAAACGGAAGAGAAAAGAGGAGAGAGAAGAGAGACTAGGGGAGGGGAGGGGAACGAGGGAGAGGGGGGGGGTGGTTGATTTTCCCTTCCCTGTCCGTACGGGGCGTCGGGATTGTCGTAGGGTTGGATAAGGTGAGAGAGGATAAAAGGAGGAGAGAAGAGGAGGGGGGGGGGGGG
>LKCN02000003.1:274406-291157 GCA_001633055.2 Ophiocordyceps polyrhachis-furcata BCC 54312 | reverse complement strand
GACCTCGGGAATCCACATGGCGCAGAGTAAATGCGCCCACTTGGACGAATTGGTCTGCTTGAAAGCGCCGTCGGTGTTGGGACAGAAGATGCAAGTCTGTGGAGAGAGAGAGAGAGAGAGAGAGAGAGAGTCAGCGTGGCAATGATTGAAGCGGGGGACGAAAGACAGAAAGAAAAACCGACCGGCACGCCACGGCCGCATAGCTGGCACTTCCTGCAGAGCCATTGACCCTCCGGGATAAAGGGCACGCCGTAGCATTCTTGATGGACGGCCAGGTTACAGCCGTCGCAAAAGACGATGGCGTTCGTGTTCTCGCAGTCGCCGTCATCGCAGACGGCGCACTTGCTGTCCGGCTCCTCACCCGTCTGCGTCTCGCCGTTGACGGCGGCGTCGGAGCTGGACCGCGGCCGGTGCGTCTGTGGTGGCTTCGGGTTCGGCTTGGGAATCCGCTTCTCCAGACCGTGCCACTCCTTTTCGATCTTGGTCATGGTGATCTCAAAGACCTCTCGGGTGATGACCTCGAGCTCGTTCTGCTTGCGCTGGCCGTTGTACTGCTCGAGCCACATGTCGTCCTGCTCGTCCATGTCATACTCGACGCGGCCCAGGCGCCAGTGAGGCGCGTGGTCGTCGGCCTTTGCCGTCGACGACGGGTCCGGCTCGTCCTCTGCGTTACCGTCGACGGCCTTGATGAGCGTGGCGCTGGGCCGGATGAAATGATCGCTCTCTTGATAGCCGACGTTGCTCATCGACTTGTCGACGTAGCGCGCCTGGCCAAACGTCTTGCTCTCGAAAAGCTCTATGCGGTTCGTCTTGCGGTACGACGGCAGCTTGAGATCGAGCCGCTCCTTGGGCGTCTGGCTCTGGATCGGTAGGATCTTGGGCGTCTTTGGCATGTCGACAGGCCGGGCACCATAGAAACTCACGACGTCGCGGGCCTGTCGCCGGGGCCGTCTCGAGGGCGTGCCGTTGGGGCCGTCGCACGGAACCGAGTCCGCATTTTCCTGCGGCATGGGCGTGTTGTCGGCAGACGAGGGCTTGGGCTGCCTCGAGGGCGTGACGGAGCCGTTGCCGTTGGCCAGGGGAGTGCCCGGGGTCTGGGCGGCCGGCGTGGCGGGGGTCAAATGCGAAGCGCCGTCGACCTCGTCGGCGAGAAAGACGACAAAGGGCCTTTCGATGTCGAGGTTGGGATGAAACTCCTCCCAGCCGCGTTCCTCGCGAGGCTTGTAATCTTCAGCCTGCTTGACGGAGGCGGCCATGGCGGCGGCCGAGCCCCATCGGACGTCGACCATGTCGGCGCTGGCAGCGGCACGAGTGCGCGTGCTCCTTTCGCGTCGAGCGACGGCGGATGGCGAGTCTGCTGCTCCTATTCCCCCTCCTCCTCCCCCTGCACCTCCTGCACCTCCTCCTCCTCCTCCTCCTCCTCCTGCAGCTGCTCCTTCATTGGGGAGGTCGCGCGTTATAGCCCTCCCTGTGCGCGACAGACCCGATGAGTCGGTAGGAGGCTCGACGAAGCGGCCGCCGCCTCCCGGACCGCCAGGCACGTAGCGACGCCTCTTAGGCGGCGGCTCGGCATTGGCGAGGGCGGCAGCCTGCCTCGCGGCGCGCGCGGCGTTTGTGGACCCGGGCGGGCGGCCACGGCGACGGCCAGTGGGGGTACGTCGAGGCGTGGGCGACGCTGGGGCCATGAATGCCGACGCGACGCGCAGCCTGATGAGGGCCGACGATGGTGGACTAGCGAAGTCGAGTAACGAGTCGTCGTCGGGGTCGTAGTTGGTTGGTCAGCGTCGCTCGACACTGTCTCCACGGGCATCTGCTGACAGGCCCTTGGGGATAGGGATGAAGGTAATCGCTTTTTTCGGTACACGGGTTGAGGACTGCGGTTCAGGCCTGATTCGATGAAGGTCGCCAGGATTTGTTGGCGGAGGCGTGACGTCGGTCTCGAAAGGGGGGGGGGTGGAAAAAACAGGCGCGTGGGAGCCGCTTGTGCACGGGCCAACGTACCCTGGTAGCAGCTGCCCCCACTGAAGGACAGAAAGGGCAAAGAGAAAAATACAAAACAGATGTCTTTGGCTGACTCAGCAGACGATCCGGGGAAGAGGCTGAACCTTGACAATATCATCATCAAATATCAATTCATTATATGTATTCATCTTCCGCATGGCCTGTGCTGTAGCCTGTGCCACACCTAGCTATGGAGGAGCTATGACTTGGGGCATTGTCAAGCCCACTTGAGCTCTCTATCTGCATTCACCAACGCCGTGTCTATGGTACGTTGGTAGCTTCTCGCATCCACTACCTCTTCTTCTACCGATACCGAACGCCATCCTCCCCGTGCTCCGTTTCTTCTTCATCAGCCCGGCCCTCAACTATGCTTTACCAACTTACAACATACGGCACGCATACTACGTACACACATTCGCAGACGTAAGCGGCAAGCGTGCTTCATACTGCAGAAACAAGTTGTCCGCGGTCCGCATGTATTAGATCCGTCTACGCTACCTACTTGGCACCATCTGCCAGGCTCTAAGTAGGTATGTAGGGAGGGAAGGCTAAGCAAGCTTCTTCAGCCGAGACTCTCCTAGGAGCCGAAATCGCACACGCCGCTACTGGCCAAAACAGCCAGAAGCCCGTATCGTCCATTCGGCCGCCGGCGACAACGCCTTCTCTAGTAAAAACAAAACAGAAAGGAAAGCACATAATACAGAGCCTCTCCTCCATCCTAGTTTCATGTGACGGGCAGCTCCGCGTGCGCCTGATTCGCCCGGTACCATCCGTACTGGGTCAAGAGAGGGGATGGGGGGGGGAAAAGATGCGTATCGAGAGCGCGAAACCGAAACGCCTTCATCGCTATGCCGTCCGTCAATCATCACTCTGCCTAGTGAGAGCGCGAAAAAAAGGTTGGTAGGTAGGTAGGTAGGTAGGTGTAGCCATCGGCCAGGCCATCAAATGTCTTTCAGTCGGTCGGAGACGAAGCAAAGCCTGTCCTTGCTAAACAGACGGGACACCGAAGGAGGTGCATGGGTATCATCCGGGGTATCGTCCCCTCTTCTCGAGGGGGGTGGAAGGGGGGGGGGGGGGTCTTCCCCCAGTCAAGAGGGAAGAAAAAAAAAGAGAAGAAGAAGAAGAAGAAGAGGACGAAAAAGAAGAGGAAGAAAAAGTATATACAGCCTAGCCCACGGAGCGGCCACTGTGTACCGCTTGAGCGGGCATTGTGTTGCTCGATAGATGGCCGGCCCGGAGCGGTGGGACCGACGTCGAGCTGGCCGCGTTAAAGCTGCCCGTTCCATCCCAGCTCTCTTCGCTCAGGACGCTGAGGTAACCACTGCCCACGCGGTCGCGGAGGTTCTGGATCCTGCGCCGGTAGATCTCGCCGCTGACGTCCCAGTCATGCGGCTCCGCGTCGGCCGGAAAATCAGCACCGACGTCCGCCGTCCCGACCGAGGGGCCTTCGCCGCTGGGCGAAAGTATGACGGGAGGTAGCAGCACTGACTCCGAGGGGCGCGAGGTGCGATAGCCATCTGACGGCGAGACTTCCGACACTTGCACCTTGGTCGCTTCTTGTACCGTCTCGGGGCCGGAATCGACAATGAGAGGCGGGAGGGATACGTCGCCACTCGCAAGGTCGACGATGCGTCGCTTAGACGTCTTGTTGCGACGCCGGGTCGAGCCCGCGCCGACCTCGGTGGGCGCCGCTTTGCTGACATCGACGACGGTCGGCGTGTCGGGGGCCTTGGCAGGCTTCACCACGGGAACAGAGTCCGGTATGGGCGCCCGGTCGACCAGTTGACGCCTCTCGGAATAGCTCGGGCCGTGGCCGTCGACCATGACGTCCACGGTGTAGCCCGGCGTCGAGCGAAACAGGTTGAAGATGGTGACGCGGTAGTTCTTGTGCGTGCGGGTGAACGGATTACCCTCGACCCAGACCTC
This sequence comes from Ophiocordyceps polyrhachis-furcata BCC 54312, assembly GCA_001633055.2. Lineage (NCBI taxonomy): Eukaryota > Fungi > Ascomycota > Sordariomycetes > Hypocreales > Ophiocordycipitaceae > Ophiocordyceps > Ophiocordyceps polyrhachis-furcata. The sequence continues at coordinate 287,230 of LKCN02000003.1, read as the reverse complement.
ACGAAGGTCGGGCATGCCCGTCAGGCGGGCCAGCTCACGGGGGTCCGTGAGCTGGTTATCGCGCAGGTCGAGCCTCTCGAGCGGGAACAGCTTCTCGACGCCCGCAAGGGAGCGGAGCCTGTTGGCGCGCAGGTTGAGCGCTGTCATGGCCGGAAGCGGACTCCGTGTCAGGGAGTGGAGGGAGTCGATCATGCAGTGCGAGAGGTTCAGGGCGCGAAGCGCAGTGAGGGTCGCCAGACTGTCGGGAATCTGACCGAAGAGGTTCGAAGACAGGTCTAGTGAGCGGAGCGAGTTGGAGAGTGGTGCCAGGCTCGCCTGCGGGATCGAGGTCAGAGCGTTGTCTGCGAGGCTCAGGTGGCGCAGGAAACGCCACTTGGTCGGAGGCAGGACGCCCATGGCCAAGAGGTTGCCCGAGCTCCCCCTGCCGTGGTAGTACCAGGAGTCGGACATGCTAGAGTGGGAGCTGCCCGAGCCGGAGCGCCTCATGCGCTGTGAGGAGCGAACGTTGGACGAGTAATTCCTCGAGCTTGCGGGACGAGTCGGCGAGTTGCTGCGGGGGCGTGCTCGCCGCGTCGGCGACCGGTGAGGACCGTCGGCGTCGTCGCGAGCGACGGGGGTCCTGCCGGCGTCCGACACGTCCGTGTCCTCGACGGCCGGGTCGCTGGGCGTCATGGAGCCGACGCGCAGGTCAGCGAGGGCGCTCCTCGTGTCGGGGGATCCAGGGGCCGAGGCGGCTCGGACGAGCTCGAGATGGGGTATTGTGGGGCTCCGCCGAGGGCTGGCGTTGGCGGTGAGCGTCGCCGTCGGGGAAACCTGAGACTTGGACGATCTTCGGCGCCTCTTGTCCATGTCGTCGAGGACGATGTCGATCAGGATGTCGGCGGGGTCCTCAATACCGGCGCGTCTCAGGCTGAGGGATCGGAGTTGGTCAGCAAGGCGATCCCAACCAAAGAATTGGCGGAAGTCGAGGCTCCTGATTTCGAGGGCCTGCAAGTTTTTGAAAACGTAGAGCGGCACGGCCGAGTCGAAGGGAAACTCTTCGTAACCTTTAATCAGGCGAGCCCGGCGATCCGGGGCCAGCCTCAGGCATGGGATCTTGGTGAAGGCAGAGTAGAGGTACTTGAGATCGGCCTGGATGGCCGCCTTGTGGCGTTCGGTTCTGGCGGCCGAGATGCTGGCACCGATGCCGAAGCTCGTCCAGATTGCCGACATGCCCGACATGACGCTCCGCATGCTGGAAACGGAGTGGATGGAGCCGACGTCGGAGTTGCGGCTCCGAGACCGGCCCGTATTTCCGAGGAAGGAGACGTAGATTGTGGAGGAGCTGTCGTGGAGGTCTTCGAGGCGGACCTTCATAGGCCCGACCTGAATGTTGAGCTCCTCAAAGCGGGAGAGGAGATAGAAGAGGTGGTGAGGGGTCAGGGCCAGCCTCACCGACTTGGCATTGTGCGAGGTGAAGTTGATGGAGCCAAATGAGAAGGCGGCGGCGAGGGAATTCGATACGGAAGACGTCGACGGCCGCTCGGGTAGGGTGGGAGACAGAGACAACGAGGCGGAGCCGGTGCTCTGCGAGGACCTGTGGCGGACTTCGCGGCGCTGGAACTGAAGCGCGTTGGCTATCGACTTTTCGTGCGTGCGGACGAAGGTAACCAGTCGCTGTCGACGAGTCAGCGTCTCGAGACGGGCAGGGAACGGGGTTTTTCCCCCGCTTCCTACCTTGATAAAATACTCTCCATCCTCGGAATCCATTTCGGCGGCGGCGGCTATTCGCAGTTATCCATGCATCGGAGGCGACGGGCGACAAAGGATCGCGTGAAGGAGATGAAGGAGAGGCGGGCGTTGGCTCCCCAGGGGAGACGCTGGAAGCAATGGGCGGAATAGATGAGGCGCCGACCTGGTGCAGGGCAGGTTAGGCGACAAGAACAGTTCAAAGTGCACAGAAAGGCAGCGGGGTGACAAGCAAGGGGCAAGTGGGAGCGGTGGGGAGATATAAAGAGGCGGACACAAGCGATCCGAGACGGGACGATGCGTGGACGGCACAACCTCTGGCGGGAAGGGATCAAAAAAAGTAGCATATGAGACCGGCTGCGTTACCGCCAGCAAAGCATTGGCAGCACTGTCACGAAGCACAGAAAACCATGAGGCAGCACTGGTGAGCCCGAGCGACGGTTGGACGGAGGAGAGGAGGAGGAGGAGGAGGAGGAGGAGGAGGAGGGTGAGGGGGAGAGCGCGAGGGAGAGAGGGCTCTTTGATCTGGTGGGACGAGAGGGAGAGGAAGCGCGGTCGCGCACAGGGAGAGAAGGGCGAAGGCCGGAAGCGAATGACGATGGTGAAGAAAGGGAGAGGGAGGAGGGAGAGGGAGATGAGTAGCGAGAGAGAGAGAGAGAGCAGAACGAAGCGAGGAGAGGCGAAGCGGAAGAAACAAGCCAGAGTGGGAAAAAAACAAGGCGTTGCGATCCAAAGCCGCGGCCGACAAGGATACGCGGGCGAGAAAAGGTAAGGGGGTGGAGAAGCAACGACTCACCAAGAGGAGGAGGAGGAAGCGCGCAACGGCAGGAAAGCAGAGCGAGCACGTCGGCGGATCGGAGTTGGTCGTCGTCTGAAGCCGAACGGACCTGGTGTAAGAGCGGGAGTGACGAGGAGGAGACGAGGAGGAGACGAGGACGAGGACGAGGACGAGGACGAGGCGGAGGAGTAGGAGTAGGAGTAGGAGTAGGAGTAGGAGTAGGAGTAGGAGTAGGAGTAGGGAAGAGTTGACGAAAGAAGAGTCCCGCTACAGGGAGGGGTCCTCGGCTGCTAATGTACATGCCTTGTACAACGGGCGGCCGTTGGGGCGCGGTACTCGCCGAGTACTCCTTGGGGGATGTACCTCCTCTTACAGGGCAGCCCAGACGCAGCAGCTGCAGGGCCCAGGCTGGTAGTGGCGGTGGTAGCGATGGTAGGTATGGAAGTACCTACCAGCCTAGCACCACTCAGTGGAGATTGTGAGGGGGGGTGGTGACAGGGGGTGTGGATGGGTGGGTGGGTAGAGCCTACAGGTGCCTACCTACCTACCTAGGTACCTACCTACCTACCTAGGTACCTACCTAGGCACATACATATGTACATAGTACGGGTAGTGGTGGCAGGCAAAAGCCGCGAGCCTTTCTTTCGTCGAACAAAGAAAACGAGCGAGCGAGAAGACGTGAGAGAAGTCGAGACGGGAGGAAAAGCTCTAGAACACCTGGATCATCACTGCTGACAGCCTAGGAAGTACAAGTGACGGGGCGAAAGGAGATGATTGAGCAAGAAAGTAGTATGATAGTATCCCGGTTCTGAGCTGATGAAAGCAGGTCATGCAGCCAGCCCATGCAGAACGCCTCCCCTGCTGAGGGAAAGGGCTCGGAGGGGGGGGGGGGTGTGTGCGCGCGTGAGCACAAAAAAAAAATGAATCGATTTTAGGGGACTGGCCTACAGGCTACTAGATAGGGAGTTTGGCGGCCGCGACGGGATTGTCTCTGCGCTAGATGGGTTCGAGGCAATGTGTGTAGGTTGCCGAATTTGCGCGCACGGCACGTGTGTAAGAGCAAGTGGCTAGGCGGGCGAAATGTGCGTGTCTGTGCGTTTTCGATACGGCTATAAAACTGACAGATACAGTCTTGGTCAGCTGCAAGACGCGTGTGTGCCCATGTCTCAATTCTTTTTTTTTTTGTATGTATGTATGTTAATGTATGTACGTATGTATGTATGTATGTATGTATGCATGTCTGTCTATCTGTCTGTCTGTCTGTCTGTCTGTCTGTCTGTCTGCCTGCCTGCCTGCCTGCCTGCCTGTCTGTCTGTCTCTGGGTATGTATATGTATGTATGTATGTATGTACATATGTATGTAAATACTACATGCATATATATGTACATATGCACATAAAACACATATATATGTAAAATGTACTGCGTAAACGGATATAGCACTTTATTAAATTCAAACAATCTCTCCTTTCATACATCCTCGGGTTTAGTCCCAGCAGTAGGTTAGTTAGTTAGTTACTTGGCTGGCTGGATGGTTGGTTGGTTGGTTGGCCGGCTTGGCTTGGCTGGTTGGTTGGTTGGCATTCGCACCCTAGGAAGCGTTCCCGTGTTTCAGCGCTTGCTAATTTTATCGTCAGCGCAATCCGGCACACAAAAAAATCACATCTATAAAACAGCAACTGCTTCTTCTCACACGTCCGACCGACGTTACCCCCTCCAAGTTATTATCGGTGCCAAGGTTCGCGGCGCGAAAGACATGTAATGCTCACATACATACATACATACATACATACACATGTGCGTCGGTGCGGTACGAATCAAAAGTCGAGTTCGCCTCTCCTCACTCACGCCCGCATCGCCAAGTCGGCGCTCGTCCTCAATCCACCACTCCTCAGCGAACTCCGCGGGGGGAGGGAGGGGGGGGGCTTCACGCGGTACCACCCGAGGGGAAGACGCCCGCCGAGGGGAAAACAAAGTCGTATGTATGTATGTATGTATGTATGTATGTATGTATGTATGTAGGGCATTTTTGCTCACTCACTCAATTCGGCAATTGGCATTTCCGATCGAAGCTTTCCGGAAGACCAGCGTGAGGGCCCCGGTTCGAACCCCGGCAAGGTCCGTCTCCGGAGCCGAAGCATCCGGTCTCTCCACCAAACCCCTTTCCCCCGGGAGGAAGGGAACAAAGAACTCAGCCTTTCTTTCTCTCTCTCTCTCCCTCTCTCTCTCTCTCTCTCTCGTCTCGACTCAGAGACAACGGGTGGGCTGGTGGGTCTGAATGTCTCTGGTGTGCATGAATGCACGTACCTTATCTCCTGCAGAGAAAGTATGGAACAACAACAACAACAACATTCCCCGCTGCAGTGCGACTCTTGTCGTCTCTTGTCGTAAATCCCGCCCTTTTCTTCTCACTCCTCGTGCGTTTTAGGACAAAAGAGTGGGAGCTACAAGATACTTTCAATGACCCCGTGATTGTCGATCGTCTCTCCTTAAATGGCCACGAGATCGTTCAACAGACGAATCAGGCACGGTAAACACCGACCGCTCCCCCTACCGACGCGCTAAATGCAGATAGGTTCGGAAGCTAGGAGAACAAAAAAAAAAAAGAAAGGTAGGAGAGAAATAAAAACGCTTTCAAGGGACAACCCTGGCCGAGTGTATGTATGGAGTAACTGTAAAACCCACCGGTAGATACGACATGCTGCTACTGCACGTCTGTCAGCAAAAGCACGCAATTAAACGATTGACTTTTCTTTCTAGGGACCTAACTAGGTAGGTAGTTTACAAACCTACATATGATACAGCACAGGCTACACCTACATATGTACATACATACACAAGATACTAGATACATATATGTAGATTCAAAGGTAGATCGATCGAGATTGATAGTTAGGTAGGCATCAACGGATCCGGAGATGTGGCCGATTTTCCCGGAGGCTCCGTCTGCCAAGGGCTCGGCGCCGGTCATGATGACATGGACACTGGTTTCACAAGAGAGGCGTCTTCAACTGACTGACTGACTGTACATATGTATGTACATATGTATGCATACATGTAAGTATGTATGTATGACTACATACATATGTATGTATGTATGTGCATAGCATGGTGTAAACTCGCCCGGCTTGCATCATGAGAGATGGGTTGAGGTTGTGGTGTCGGAAGCCCCATCGCCTCGTGGTACGACGCCGACAGGCTCAACGCTCCTTAACCTTATACACCTACACATCTTCTATTCCCCTTCCCTCACTCCCTTCCATCCTTCCATCCCCGCGGAAGATGCCGTTGGACCAGCCCATTTCCGAAATCGGCTCACCATGCATCTCCCGAGGCCAGGACGGCAGGTCTCGGCGCTGCGCGTCAGGCACCATAATCATACATATATGTATGTACATGTAAATCTCGCGCCATTTTAAACTAGACGTCTTTTCTTTCCCTTGCCTTGCCCTCCCGCCGGCTGTCGTCGCGCTGCAGAGACGGCACGGTACGGAAAACACGTTGCCCAGACGTGGCTGCTGCATTCGCATCGCATCGCATTGATGTTTTGATGATTCCATGCTGGTCTGTCTTTGTTATACGCCGTCTCTACCCCCCTTTTCTCTCTCTCCCTCTCTCTCTTTGTTGTTGTTGTCTCTCGCCTTTATCTACTCTTTATCTACTTACTTACTGTATGTATGTATGTATGTTAAGAAATCGTTTCTCTACTTTATATCGTAAGAAAAAATACTTGTCCGGGAAGCCGGTCGTCCTTGTTCAAGACCGGCCGGCCGTCCCCTTCCCCCCCTCCCCCCCCCCGGACCCGGCACCTTTCCGAAGGAAGGGGGTAATCATCAACTCGGCCGGCCGAATGACGTGCCGCCTCCACCACTACCATCCCCCCCCCCTAAAAAAACCGAGTCATGATAATAGGCCACCGGATGCAATGCACTTCATGTAATACATTGACCTAATGCTCTTTGTCCGGGTGTGCAACTAACACCAGCCCGGCCGTTGTCCCCAAATTCCCCCTACCATTGAATCTTCCATCCTCTTTGTCGCCGTGTCCCCGCTCCGGGGCTATTGCGGAGCCGCCGGCAGACAAAGGCCTCTCTTTCATGCTCCCTCCGCCTTTCATCGGTCGACCCATGATGGCCTCATTTCTCTAAGCGCCCGTTTGCCGGCTGTGGTTGAACCCCCCCCGCCGTTTCGCCCACACAGACGCATCATGCACGAAGCGGCTTGTGCAATGGATGGATGAATCTATGTATGTGTTTATATGCACGTACATACATTTGTATTCGCCAAGTATTGCACAAGTACCACCGGCATCCTTGCCATCCTGAGTCGTGGACGGACGGGGGTTAGGGGGGCCAACGATGCGGATGCGGCGGGCCTATGACGACAGCATCGACGTCCCTCTCCGCCCTCGGCCCACGATGGAGCTCATCGACACAAGGTAGTTTGTTCTTCGTTTCTTGATTTTGCTTCATTATTGCCTTTTTCGCTCCAACGTTCTAGAGGTAGGTAGGTAGGTAGGTAGGTATTGAAAGAAACCTCCCGTTAGGCGCCGGTATCGACAATGCGTGCAAGCGTCCGGAACGTGGCATGCGAGAAGCCTCCTGTGACGTCCACCTTGTACTCTTTGCCATTGACCTTGATGAAGCCGAAACCTGCACCGGTCCAGGCCGACTTGACGCCCTGAAACAAGCTTTGCAAGCCACGACCGATGCGGCGGAAGGGCATCGTCAAAATGTGATCCATGTCAAACTTGCGCAGCTCCGCGCGGCGCGTCTCCTCAAGACGCTCCATCTCCAACAGCTTCGACTCTGGAATCTGGTGCTGCCAGTGCGAGAGGCGCGTCTTGAAGGATACATTTTCGATGCCGGTGGTAATGGTCCGGAGAGGGAGCATTGGCAACATGTGCTTGACCGTCACCTCGAGCTGTAGCTTGGCTGCCGCCGCCGCCATGGAGGAGGATGCACCCGGAGTGGAGGCCGCATTCGATGGCAGCAGGCGTATCGAGTTGACCACGTTGGGCGTCTTGGCGATCAGATAGAAGCCCATGGCGCAGAGCAAAAGGTACGAAACGGCATAGACGTGCTTCGTAAAGTCGGGTACGCCCTCGGGCTGGTCGAGAATCACGGGAGCGGTCAAGGCCGACCAGCCGATCATGGAGATGCCGGTGGACCAGCAGGTGAAGTAGAACCAAAAGTGGGACGGCGCCTGGTACAGCACTGTCGGTGACGGCTTGGCGGCCAGCTTGGTGAGGAAAGCGTATCGCGAACCGGTCTGCATCGCCTGCGCCAAAGCCAAGGTGTCCGCTTGGACCTGCTTCCTGGCGCGGCCGATGGACGAGGCGAAGAATCGGCCTGTCCTCGTCGCGGGACCATGCATCAGCATCATGGCAGGCTGCGACCAGACGAGGCAGGGGGATCCAAGGCCCCGCAAGAAGCAGGCCATGCTGCTGCTGCTGCTGCTGCGCCTGCTGCGGGACTTGAGTCGATACAGTCACGAAAACTGGAACATGCGAGTTGCCGTCACGACGAAGGTAAAGAAGAGGTGAGACTTGGTTTGCTGTGTGAGGTAACTGACTGAGGTTGTTGTGATGGGGGCAAAGAAAATCAGTCGGTATCTGACCAATCGGCAAGCTGCATCTGATATCTAGTGTGTACGGATTGTGGTTCGCACAGGTCTCGGACACTGTGTGGGCGACCGGGGTTCGACAGTGAGGTCATCACCAACTTTTCAGGTGCCTACTGCCTAGTACATACATATGTATATATATTATATGTACATACTTTAGGCATTGCGATAAAAGGGAAAGGGGGAAAACAGATTGGGATGACATTCACTTCATTAACTACCTGCGTAGCTAGCCATTGAGAACCCAGGGAAGAAAGAAGCCATGGAGTTCTGCGGATGATGATAGCTTGCTTGCTTAGTGATACATACATACACACACACACACACACACACACACACACACACACACACACACACATGTATGTGTAAGTGAGTGGCATGTTGAGAGCTGGCGCAGCACCCAATGAATGTAACCTCAGCCAATCAATCCATGGACTCATCTATATTGCGAGCTTGACGTCAGTGAAATCAGAAAGCTCCTGTGATTCCTCCTCACTTGCGATTATGTATGCACATATGTATATACTTACATACGTACCTATGTATATAGAATATCACGCCGTGATGTTATCCAATGTCCTCATATCTCTACTAAGTACCAAGTACAATAGCTTATCTACTGCGAATCGGTCATAACCTTGCCTCCCTCCCTCCCTCTCTCTCTCTCTTCGCTGCCCAACAATTGTCGTCGAGCTGGCTTGGCTGGTGGGGGAGCGGACACGAGGTCAGTCAGCCCTCCCTCCCTCTAAGTCTAGAGATAAGAGTACGTAAGCGTCCGCCCAGCCTCGGCCCTCCCGCTCCCGCTCCTCCATTTCGAGGGCGACGAAAGGAAGAAGCTCTTCTCTCTCTCGGTCCCGCGACGCAACGTTGACTAGGTACCCATCAATGGCGTCACTCGCCGCCGCCTGTCGAGCTTCAGTTCGTCGCGTGCGCCATCTGGTTCCTATTAGAGGTGTGTAGGACTTTGCTTCCCTCCACGAACTGACTCGCGAAGACGAGATTTTCATCCGAAAGAGAATAAGAGGGAAAAAAATCACGCGCATGCGATGATAGAAAGACGGCGGCATGGCTAATGACAATAATAATTCAAAAAAGGCCTCGCCACCTCGTCTCGATGCCTCGCCGCACACAACTTCATCATGCCCGCCCTCTCGCCGACCATGACGGAGGGCAACATCGCCAGCTGGAAGGTCACAGACGGCCAGTCCTTTAGCGCCGGCGACGTCCTGCTAGAAATCGAGACGGACAAGGCCACCATGGACGTCGAGGCCCAGGACGACGGCGTCATGATGAAGATCCTGTCCGCCGACGGCAGCAAGTCGGTCCAAGTTGGTACCCGCATAGCCGTCGTCGCCGACGCAGGCGATGACGTCGCCACGCTCGAGATGCCCGCCGATGAGCGGCCGCCGCCGCCCCAGAAAGAACAGCAGCAACCCGATGGGCAAAGTGCCCAGTGTCAGACTTCCATTGACGCCGGTAATGAGCATGCCGACGAGTCGACGACGACGGAGCATAAGCACCCGCTCATGCCGGCGGTCGAACATCTGCTTCGGCAGCACCGCCTCGGCGACAACGACATTCGCCGCATCAAGCCCACAGGGCCCAACGGACGACTACTCAAGGGCGACGTGCTGGCCTTCCTCGGCACCATTAAGCCCGATGCTCCAGCCTCCGTCTCCGACCGCTTCGCCAAGCTATCCCGTCTCGACCTGAGCGGCATTAAGGTGGCAGCGTCCAAGGGCGAAGCCAAGAAGGCGGTGCGAGACCGGGCCGCGAAGAAGCCGCCAGTGGAGCTCACAGAGCCCCTCGGGCTGACCAGCGTGATCCATGTACAAAGTGATATGCGCCAACTCCTGGGCACCTCCATGGCGTTGTCGACGTTTGTCAGTCGAGCAGCCGACCTGGCCTATGAGGAGATTTTCCCAACCATCCGCTCCTCGTCTTCGGCGACGGTCGACGTGTTTGACCAGATTCTCGGCTTGGACCGGGCCCAAGACTCTCGTCGCCGCGCCTACTTTCCCGAGATAGCTCAAGCGCCGGTGCCAGTATCGGATGAAGCCACTATCGACATCATTGACGAGTTAGCTGGTCCCGTACGCAGGCCGGTTGCACAACCGAGCCCTGCTGCCCGTCGAAGGAAGGCTATAACCGATCCCGTGCTCAAGCTCGTCGTGCCAGAGGAGGAAGAGCAAAGGGCGCGAGCCTTTCTCAAGAGGTGCAAGTGGCTCCTGGAGATGGAGCCCAAGCGGTTGCTGGTCCCCTTTGAAGGCAGTCCGTAACATCGTACGGTTTCTATTAGACGGCGGAGGGGGGCAAAAGGGGGGGGGGAGGGTAAAAAAAAAAAAATGTCTGTATTCTATCTTACTTGATTCTTTTTTTATATATCCAAACTCACAGCCGATGACACTTGCTCGTTACCATACGTCGGGCCCAAAGTGCTCTCCCTCCGTGACGTGAGCCCGTACGGCCGTGCCCTGTACGTCCATGGTGGTGGAAACGACGGTATTCCCCCACCAGCGGGGAGGCCTGATGCCATGCATGGAAAAGGCAAAGAAGACGAAGAGGGTGGCGAGAGCAAGGCCGAGGTCCAGTCCGCACGAGGTGAGGAAGTTGAGACGGCTCCACCAGCCAAAGTGACGCTTCTTGATCCAATACTGGAAGACGAAGCCGACGGTGGCCCAGGAGAAGTAGTTGAGGGGCGTGGCCGGGGGGATGGCGCCGGCGCCGCCGAAGATGAGCGGCGCCATGAGGAAGCGGGCGGGCGAGCGTGGATAGCGCTTCGAGACCAGGTGGATGATGACGGGGGTGATGGCGCCGAGGATGAAGAAGAGGAAGAGGCCTGAGTAGATGCGGCCTGGGGAGAACATGCGATCTGGTCCTATGAGGCCCCAGATGACGGACGCTGATGTGTACGTATGGCATCATCATCATCATCATCATCATCATCAGGACCGTGGTTCTTCATCACAAAAGAAAGGGGGGAGGAATCACCGGAGAAGAAGACTCGTCCGCCTGGACAGGTGAAGCGATCACGTTGCTGGCTGTCACAGACGTCTTCGATGCTGACGAGGGCCAGGTTGAGGGTGACGATCTGGACGATGCAAGACAGCGTCGTTGCCACGACCTGGGCCGAGAACATGGTCCGCGGCGGGATCTTCATGTAATGGCCGAACTTGAGGTCGGCGACGAAACGTAGGGCCTGCGACCTGACCATCTTTCTTCATCAGCGCGCCTCGGCCCCGACGGAAGGAGAGGGAGAGGGAGAGGGAGAGGGAGAGGGAGAGAGAGACGCACATGGTGATGTAACCGAACGTCTTGAAACTTGTCTTGTGGTCAGTCGAAGCCAGCGCAAGGCTGTATATATATATCTATATATATATATATAGATATATATATAGATATACTATGGGCGTATGTATGTACATACATCATGAGAGCAAGAGGCCTGCCCGGCTGGATATATCCGTAGACGAATTCCGTGAGGACGTTGAGACCGATCTGGTTCGAACAAATCGCCTCGATGATGCCGATCGGAAGGGCGAAACCACACGAGATCGAGACGGCCAGCAGGTAAGCCCACCACGACAGCTTGGTGGGATAAGCCAGCACGGTGTAGAGCCCGAGAGCGAGCATCTGATGTGTCTGTCAGTCTGCTTTTTTTTGCTTGCTTTGCTTTGGTCGAACCGGTGACGACGAACGGCTACGAAGAGAGACAGATACCATGAGGCCGGCACCTCGACATAACGGCTCATCAACCTCATGTGAATGTCGGGCTTCTCGCCCGAGCTGTTGCGGTACTGCTTCCAGATTTGCTTGCGGTAGTGAAGAAAGGTGTGGACGATGAGGGAAGAGATGGCGGCGAAGGAGAGGCCGTAAGCCATGGCAAAGGAAGTGCTGCAAAAACGTCAGCAAGCCGTCCGAGACTTGGCGGCACTCTGCTGGAAACAAGGCACCTGATGAACAAGGGCGAGTAGGCGCGGTAGGCGTCTTCGTCGAGGGTGAACTCGGGAGTGAGGACGCGTGACGTGTTGTAGGGCTTGCCGGTGTTGTCGTACGTGTTGGCATCGCTGATGGGTAGGAACTCGGCATACCAAGCGCCGGAATAGTGCAGCAGAGACGAGCCAGCGACGTAAAAGACGACGACGCCGATGATGACGTTTGCGATGGCGGACCTGCTTGCCGCCGTGAGCACAGCCGAAAGAGTTGAAAGACGGGCTCAAGCTGACCAGGGGGGGATCAACGGCGAGCCAACCCAGCCAGCGATCTGCGTCCAGTCGAAAGTGACGGGCAAGAGAGACAGGCCGGTCGTCCCACCGAACAACTGGTTGACGACGGCGTTCTGAGGCGCCATCCAAGTGAGGAAGACGAAGGCGCTTAGAAACTGGGCGAGAAAGCCCGGGATAAAGAAGTAGATGAACGAGGCGGCCGTCACGATGCCGAACCAGCGGTAGCGAGGCATGGAGCCGCCGATGAAGGAACGGTCTGGTCGATCGTTGTTCTCGTACGAGTATATCACGTTGATCATGGCCACGTTGACGAGAGTTGCGGGCCATACCATTCCAGCGGGGATCACTTTTGTTGCGGGTTGAATTTTTTTTTTTTTTTTTTTTTTTTTTGGTTCAGCTCGGAACGATGAGAGAGGGAGAGAGAGAGAGAAAGAGAGGGAGAGAGAGAGGGGAGATGGAGAGAGATG
>LKCN02000003.1:260049-274015 GCA_001633055.2 Ophiocordyceps polyrhachis-furcata BCC 54312 | reverse complement strand
GAGAGAGAGAGAGAGAGAGAGAGAGTAGGAGAGATGGGGGAGGAGAGAGAGAGAGAGAGAAACAACCCTCCTCACCTAGAAACTTGCGCATGGCGCCCGCGATGCCGTACCCCAGCGACTGCGTCGACACCGTCAACAGCATCTGAAACATCAGCCCAAAGTCCTGCTTATAGAAAACGAGCTGAGCGAGTATGATGTCGGTAGAGTAGGCAACGGAAAAGGAAACGCTGGCCATGACGGCAATGACGCTCGCCTCCTTGACGTTGAACGGACCGGGATTCAACCTCCATCTCCGACCGAGCAGCCTCAAGTGCCAGTCCGGCATGAAGCGCGCCCAGCCATGTCCCAGCGGCCAAGCCAGGATCTGAGCGACGAGATCACCGACCGAGATGGACGGCTGGCGCAGCGAGAAGAGCGTGTTAGTCGAGGCGCCGACGAGGACCAACAGTAGGCCTATGGCCCAGGCTCGGATCGTGCCGCAGGGGAGGTCCTCGTCGTAGTTGCGCACCGCGGCTCGGACTTCGGCGTAGGGCGAGTCTTGGTCTTCTTCTTCGTCCGTGGCTTTGGGCCGGCTTTGGTCGTCGTGTAGATGCTGCCAGTCGTCGAGCTCGAATGCTTCGTCACGACGGTCGTCGTCCTCCTCCATCAGCGGCGCGTTTTCCGCTTCCGCCGGCCGTTGCATCGGGTCATCGTCTCCGAGGAAGGCCAGGTCGTCGTCGGAGAGAGAGTCGGACCGTCGACGCGACAGTCGCGTTGCGGCTTCGATGCCCGTTGCTTCGGCCGCCCCGGCCGCCGCGCTGGAGGAGGAGGAGGCCATCCCGAGCGGCTTCGGCGGAGAGGGCTTTTTATTTCGGGGCCTTTTGTCAACGGCAGATGGCAATTTATCGCTCTATATCCGTAGAGATTTGTATGTATGTATGTATGTATGTATGGACGATGAGGAAGAAGAGGGAAAGGGGGGGAAAAGAACGCAGGCTTCTGCCATGGGCGAACCTCTGTGACTGAGGTATGTGTGTGTGTGGTGTTACCGTACATACATACATACATACATACATATACACACTACTGGTAAGGTAAGGGAGGTAGATAACTAAACTTACCTAGGAGAAAGAAAAGAAAAGGTGAAACAAGGCCCAGAAGGGGCCGTTTAAAGGGTTCCGACTGGCTGACTACTACTATTCGGCCGTGATGATGAGGAAGAGCGGAACCGAGAGGAGGCTGTTTAAAAGAGTTGAAGGATTTTAAGCTCTGCCCCCTGTTTCTCGATAGACATGCAAATGCATACATACATACATACATACAATCACACCCTTTACATAGGTAGTAGTACACATACATACATACATACATACATACCTTGTATAGTAAGGGCTTATACGGATACATAGATCTGGAAACTACCTAGGTAGTAGAGAGTAGGCATCAAGGTATCTTATTCAGCGTCACATCAGCCGATCTACCACATGAGCCGGGCCGAGCCGGGCTGCAGTCTTGACTGCTGCTGATGAAGTGAGGTTCGGTGGTAATTAGGATGGATGTATGTACGGATATCATATGACATATATGTGCATATGTATTATCAGTGGGTCACGTGAACATTCATGTGAATAAGCTCCGTCCTCCTTAGACTTACCACACCCCCCCAACTTGCAGCATCGTTATCTTCATCATCATCATCATCATCCTCCTCAACCTCCTCCTCCTTCTCCTACATACCTAAAACAAAAAAGGCTGGCGGGGGTGCCAGAGGAGGGAAGGGGGAGGGGGGAAAAGGCAAAAAAAGCTCACCGCATGCGCCGAGTCGTCGTCACAGGCCTCGGAGCCGTCACACCTCTAGGCGTCGGCATCCAGCGCACGTGGTCCCGCCTCCTAGCCGGCGACACGGGCATAAGCAGCGTCGCGATGCGCGAACCCAAGGCACAATGGCACGACCTGGCCAGCACGGTCGCCGGCGTCGTTCCCCGAGGCGAAAAACAAGGCCAGTGGCGAGCTTCGGATTGGCTCGGCGCCTCGGACCAGCGTCGCATGTCGACGTTTGCGCAGTACGCCGTCGCCGCCTGCGACATGGCTCTCGAGGATGCGCGCTGGAGGGGGCCTTTGCGGCCGGAGCAGAAAGATGCCACCGGAGTTTGTGTCGGTAGCGGCATTGGCAACCTCGATGAATTGTACGACTCCAGTAGGGCTCTTGACGTCGGCGTGAGTACCTTTCTATAATCATCATCATCATCATCTTTTTTTTTCTTCTGCCTTCTGACGATCGGTAACCGGTTTTGAATATCAGGGTCATAGGAGCCTTTCTCCCCTCTTCGTCCCCAAAATCCTCATCAACATGGCCGCCGGACACATCTCCCTACGACACGGCTTCCGCGGCCCCAACCACTCGGCCACAACAGCCTGCACGACAGGCGCGCACTCCATCGGCGACGCCTCCCGCTTCATCGCCTTCGGCGACGCCGACGTCATGATCGCCGGCGGCGCGGAAGCCTGCATCCACCCTCTCGCCTTCGCCGGCTTCGGCCGCACGCGATCGCTATCGACGTCCTACAACGACGACCCCGGCCGTAGCTGTCGGCCCTTCGACGCCGACCGCGACGGCTTCGTCATCTCCGAGGGCGCCGCCGTCTGCGTGCTCGAGGAGCTGGAACACGCGACGTCGCGCGGAGCCCGCATCTACGCCGAGCTCCGCGGTTACGGATCCAGTGGCGATGCCCATCACATGACGGCTCCCCGACGCGACGGTGCAGGCGCCTACCTTGCCATGCGGAGGGCGTTGAGCAATGCCAAGCGCAGACCGGCAGACGTCGGTTACATCAACGCCCACGCCACCGGCACGCGCGTCGGTGACGCCGCCGAGGCGGCTGCCATTCGAAGCCTCATGCTCGGCCCCGAGGGCGTCTCGGTCGAGTCGCAGGTGACGGTGAGCAGCACCAAGGCCGCCTTGGGTCATCTGCTGGGGGGGGCCGGGGCCGTCGAGGCTCTGATAGCCGTCTTGGCCGTGCACGAGGTGGGTTTTTTTTTTTTTTTTTTTTTTTGTAACGACGTCGCCTCTCTGCTGTTTGTATGTTGACGTTTTTTTTTTTTTTCCATCTGTCTGGCAGGGTATCGTACCCCCGACGCTGAACCTGCTGAAGCCCGACGTCGGCGCGGCTTTCAATTTCGTGCCCCTGAAGGCGCAGGAGAGACGGGTGGACGTGGCCGTGTCGAACAGCTTCGGCTTCGGCGGTACCAACAGTAGCTTGGTGTTTTCACGGCTGGAGTGAAGCAATCTCGCGCCGTTGGATTGCACTTTGATGCTTGGTGTACATATGTATGTATGTATGTATGTATGTACGGATATATTATGCGTGATTGTGAATAACGTATACATATATGTACGGATAGTAAGCGAGGCGTTGTTATATAAAGTGGTTCCATTGGTTCGACCCGGATCATCTCGGGCCGCGTCTCTTTTTTTTTCCCTCCCCCATGTTAAGCGTTGTCTTAGTAAATCATAAGCATAGACTATCGTCACTCCCAGAGTCCGACTTCTCACCATCGCCTCAAAAGCCAGCAACTCCTTTCGAAAAACCCCCTTCATCCCTCCTTTGCACACAATTCTTAGCGTCAAACCGAGACCGGGAAACGAAAAAAAAAAAAACAAAAAAAAACAAAAAAAAACACAATGGCCTGCGAGAGGCTCAGATGGCAGCTCCAAAGCCTCGCCCTCGTCGCCACCCGCGCCAGCACAACGCCAACCCGTCCCCGGCGCAGCCTTGCGATGCAGACGACGCGCCGACTGAGCGGCACGGGCGCCGCACGCGGCCTCCTGGGCGGGTACGCGAAAGCCTACCAGGTGATCGGCGCCGCCGAACGCATCTTCAAAGCCTGCTCCGCGCCGGCCGACTACGCCATCAGCGAGGACGATCGCAGAAACGACGGCGTGGAGAAGCTTGAGGATGGGGAAGAGCTGGGCAAGGCCGTCGTGCCGAATACCGTGTGGCATAAGAGTGCGTCGCCTGTTGGACAAGGGGAAACAAACAAAGAAAAATTGACGGACTGACTGACTGACTGACTGAACTAATCTCGGTAGCCTTCAAGCTTCCTCCGAGCTTCAGCACCTGGTCGCACGTCACCATGCTGCACCTATATCTCGTCAACGCACGGGTGCGGTGCTTCGATCACGACGTCTACCGCAACTGGCAACAGCAGCTCGTCGATCAATTCTTCTTCGAATGCGAGAAGAAGATGCACCTAGATCATAACCTCACGTCAAGTACGCTCCGTCAGCGGTACCTCAAAGACGTCTTCGTCCAATGGCGAGGTCTGCTCCTGGCTTACGACGAGGGGCTCATCAAAGGGGATGCCATCCTGGCCAGTGCCGTCTGGCGCAACCTGTTCAAGGGCTCGCCCGGCGTGGACCCGCGCGCTCTGATGGCTATTGTCGGCTGGATGAGGTCGTCACTCGTCGCGCTGGAAGCCCTTTCCGATCAGTCCTTTACATCTCAAGTGACGGAGATATTGGCCAGACCCGTCGACGTCTTTTTGGCGTACCTGGGGGAGCCGACGGAGAAGAGGCCGCCTGATGTAGCCAAAGGATCAAAGTCATCTTCTGCCTCCTCGGTCCGCCATACAAACTCACACAACGACGCACAAACGGTCGCATCTTGACGGTGATATAAAGAAAAAAAAAAAAGACATATGACCGGTATATCTACAGAACAAAAAAGACACGCCACATTCGTCAGGAACAAAAGCGCCAATCCGTCAAAGGGAGAAGTTTAGTTTAGGGGGTTTGGGAGAGAAAAAAAAAAATAACAAGTCTACCGGGAAGCTTCACTCTGCAGCTTCCCACATCTGGAACTCGTACTTAACGTCTCCCTCTTGCTGAGAGACGGAATCCATGTCCTGACCAGTCCAGCGCATCAAGTCTTCATCCGATTTTCGAACCCATCCAGCGTCGCCGGGCAAGCTTATGGGGAAGAAAGTATCACAGTCGAAGTCGCCCTCGATGCAGGTGAGGAGAAGGCGGCGGCGGCGGGCGGCGCGGCAGCGCAGTGCGACGTCGTATATCTGGGCGCCTCCGATGACGAAGACGCGATGGGCGTCGCGAGCGCAACGGAGAGCTTCCTCCATCGACGATACGCGCGTCGGCTCTTGGCCTTCTGTCGATGAGGAGGGGAGGGGGGAGGGAGGAGGTGCCGAGCGGCTGATGACGATGTTGAGACGGTTCTTGAGCGGGCGGAACTTGGGAGGGATGGAATCCCAGGTTTTGCGGCCCATGATCACGGCGTTGGACGTGCCGGGCGGTGCCTGTTATGTTGCGGTAGTTGAGAGAGAGAGAGAGAGAGAGAGAGAGAGACGGCTTTTGCTTTCAAACTTACCTGCGTCGTGACACGGACAAAATATTGCATCTCTTTGCGGAGGCCGCTCCAGGGAAGGGAGCCGTGGGAGCCTATGCCCATGCTGCGCGTTGCCGCGACGATGAGCGTCAGCTCTGGCGGCTGCATCTTTCTTGCTTGTTCGTGCGAGGCGGAAGAAGGTGTCGTCGATGTTGATGATGACTGATGAGTGAGTTCTTCGGCCGGATCAACGATGCGCCGCCGGCACTCACCGCATCACGTCAACGCGCGCCTCGAGGCTGAACGAACGACTCTCAGAGCTTCTAGCAAGGCATCGGCGGCAACGTCAACGCCTTCATCGCCGACATGATACATCCAACCATCATCTGTTCACATACATACATACACGGTCGAAGCTTCGTTCCAGCAAGCAACGCCCCTCAAGCCCACGCCCTCGCATACTCGGCTTCAAGTTGGGGGTTGTTCTCGAGCTCCATCCGCTGGTGACGCAGGTCAATCGCTTCCAGATAATTGAATCCCAGCCTGTCCATGGCAACAAGTCTGCTGCGAACCTTGACATTCCTCGGGAATCTACCATAGACGGTCCGGAGCGCCTCTACGATTCGCTTCATCGTCTCGGCCCTGTGCCACAGTTGGTCGATGCCGGTGCTTTCGAGCTTCTGAGCTGGGCTCGGCTGCAGGAGATCATACTGGAACTCTTTCTGTAGGATATTGTCTTTGAGAATCTTGAGGTCGCGGTCGATCATGGGAATGGTGAGTGGCATGCGAGCCAGTCTCCCGGACGCGTTGGTCCTCGGCTTGTCGTTTGATGTCGTGCTGCTCGTCGTCTCTTCCAACGGCTTCTTTCTTTGCGTCTCCTCTTTCTGCTTCTGCAGCGCCGTCGGACGAGAAGAAGACTGTCCTGCGGAATTTCCGTTGAGCCTGTTCTCCTTGTTCTCCACAGCCCAAGAAGCTACTTCATGTCGTCGAGAAGGCTGGCCTTTGCGCGCCGGCTGGGATCCTCCGAGAAAATGAGTCCTGCCCTGTCGTCGATCCTGACGTTCCGGTTGAGGTTGAAGGTTTCTGACCTTTTGCTTTGGTACTCTCTTTGGTTGGCGTTCAGGCTCAAGTTCTTTCACTCGGCGAGCTGGCTGAAATGCTGCTGCCTTTTGGCGCTGCGGCTGAGGTGGCTTCATCCCAGACGGCGTTTTACCTTGTTTCGGTCTTGTCGGTTGACCTAGTCGACCCGGTGGAAGCCTCGAACGTTGGCCTTCCGGCCGTGAAGACGCCATCTCAGGCGTCGGTCTGCCAAATCCCGACCTAGGCGGTTGGAGTAACGCCGCCGTCCTGCCCTGTCGGTCCGGCTGCCTGTACGGGTCCACTCTAAACTGTTGACGCGCCGGAGCCGGATTTCGATAGAAAGCCTGACGGTTAAAAGAGAATCTCTGCTGATCCGTCAGGGGGTGACCCGGCAGCGGCAGACCATGGCTGAAGCCGGGCCAGAGAACCAAGAGAAGACAGAGAGACAAGAGAAGAAAGCTGAGAGGTGAACACGACATCGTTGCGGTTGCCGCTGTTGTGGTAGGTGACAATGCCGGCACTAGAGACTTTCGATCAAAGAGGGAGGGGAGGGGACGAAAACAAAAGAGACCAAAAGGCAAACGCAGAACGTCGCAATATATGGCCTTCGGGAGTCTCGGGGCCACTCACATACGCTGTCCTTCCCGATGACGATCGAAGGGGGGGGGGGGGAGTGAGATAGTTGACGACGTTTTCTCCACCAACGTTACGTCGCCAAGTTTGCTTCAAAAACCTGATCGTTCGATGACGATCCAGTCTCGTGTTTATTTCGCTTTGCCAACCTGATCTCGTGAGGATTTTCTTGGGGTCTCATCGTGCCTGGAGATGACGTTTTGTTCTGGCTTTCCGATACGAACTCTTGAAGTGTTTGAATAAGTAAGTCTCTGGGGCAACGTGTTCAAGTTGATTTTGCAGCGTCTGATTTTCATCATTTTTGAGTTGTTTCTTCCTTCACTGATACCCTTGTTGAAGAAGAAGACACGTTCGTAAACGAGGCTTTGCATGTATGTATATAGATAGAGTCAGCCATTATTCGTGGGAGAGAAAACTTGCGTATCATACCCCTTTCCTCTTTGCTTCTCCTTTTTTTCTTCCAAAGAAAGAAAGAAAGAAACAAAAAGGATGAAGTTCAAAGACCTTCTCACCATCACGGCCACCACCGCCATAACAACCATCATCACCATCACCATCCCCCAAGCACAAGCCATAGACCCAGAAACAGTAGCCAAGAGGTTCACCAACTCGCTGCGGCAAAAAGTCGTCATCGACTGGGACTCCGACCCCCCCGAGTCCGTCCACGAGAAGTGGGAGTTCACCTGCAGGGCCCACTGGAGCATAACCTGCTGGCGCACCTTCTTCACCCTCCGCGAGACGCTCCTCAAGCCCAGGCTCTCGGGTACAAAGGCGGAAGAGCCTCTCATCTCGGTCGATTACGACTCCGTTCCGCAGAAGAGGGTGCTGAACATCAACTCCACCCCCATCCCCGTCCACACAGAGGACTCGACCTGGCTCTCCGAGGCGACGACCCACGGCTGGAACGCAGGCGCGACCTTGTCGCAGGGGAACAGCATCACCCTCTCGGGAGGATACGCCTATTCCAAGCTCACGTCCCACCTGACCATCAAGTCCTTCGGCATATCCGAGTCCTGCCCCGGCGGCTTCCACTGCCGCTTCGAGACGTGGTTCTATCACGTTCAGTACGGGGGCGCCTGCCAGCGCACCGCAACCATCAGCTGCGACGGAGAGTTGGACATGTGTCCCCTGACCAAGACCCCGACGGGAGACTTGGAAGAACGGCGACAGAGAGGCCAGGGCGTCATCAAGTGCAGCCAGTTCTTCAAATGGGGCTGGTCTTCGTGCTGGGACAGTAGGGGCTCGGGCTTCGGAGTCTCTGAAGCCAACTGCTCGCTACGCATCCCCATCCTCGAGGCTAACCGACAGCCGCTCTCGACCCTGGTATTCGTGAAAGAGGACCACCGCGGCGAAACATCCAAGGGCTCCTCTGCTTCGGGACGAGGCTCTCGTCCCTTGCCCCATGGCAACCAAGATCGAGCCCCGGTCGCCGTCAAGGCTGGCACCGAATGCATGTTCTTCCTCGACACGGACGAGTGGTACGATGCCTTCCTCAGGACGTATTATGACAGTTCAACCGGCGACTGGTTCTCCAGACTGGACAGCCCTGCGCCCATCATCCCGCAACATATGCACTCTGAAGACTGTCCGCCGCCCGAGTTCCGCAAGCCTGCCGCGTCCGTCGATAGACACAGACCCGTCAGTACGGCTTCACGAGACGGAACCCGCTTAAAGGCTTCCTTGAGTCAACGGTCAGTCCCACCAAGAAACGTCGAGGTTAAAATCGTAGCTGGTTTCCGAGGCTTCATGTAAATTGGCCTAACTTCTTCTTTTCCATTTGTAACTCTTGTGATTTCCCGCTATACGAAAGAGAGAAGAGAGGGCCGCGGGGGGAAAGGTTAGGTGGTTTTGTTTCATTCAAAAATGTACAAATCTTGGGGTCAGTCGTTTGGCTGATGGTGAAGAGAAAAAAAGTATAAAGGAACGAAAGCCAGCCATTGGTGAGTTTCTGGAACCATGGCCGTCTTGCCCTCCCCCTTTACTTTGACCAGGAAGAGTCCCGTAGGGCTTGGCAAGTCAAACACGGATGACAGCC
This sequence comes from Ophiocordyceps polyrhachis-furcata BCC 54312, assembly GCA_001633055.2. Taxonomy (NCBI): domain Eukaryota; kingdom Fungi; phylum Ascomycota; class Sordariomycetes; order Hypocreales; family Ophiocordycipitaceae; genus Ophiocordyceps; species Ophiocordyceps polyrhachis-furcata. Next base: position 264,949 of record LKCN02000003.1, on the reverse strand, counting down.
GAAAGCTTCCGCAACGCCTCGCCGGGCGTAACAAAAAAGGCGACAGCAATAATGAGGTAGAGGCCGAGGAGCATGGCGCCTTCGAGGTAGTTGGACTTGCCATCCTGGATCACATACGTAGACACCAAGACGGAGATGGCGAAGGCAACGGTGGCGACTGCGTCGGTAGTTTTGTCAGCCCAAGTCGACGACGACTATCGTTGTAGCGAGTTGGTGAGTCTCCCAACGTTCTCAGCACGGCACTTACACGTCTCAAAGTGGAGCGACATCGGCTGCCCGATGATCCAGCCGACAATGACCAGGAAAGGGGTTAGGCCCAGCGCAATCTGGATAGAGGAGCCGATGGCGACGCCCATGGCCAGGTCCATCTTGTCTTGCATGGCGACGACGACGGCGGTGACGTGTTCGGCGGCGTTGCCCACGATAGGAATGAGGATCAGTCCGATGAATGTCTTGCTGATCTTCTGTGTGGCAACAATAGCGTCGATGCTTCCGACCAGGTATTGAGCACAAATGGCGACAACAACGGTGGTGATGATGAGAACGGCGGAGGCGGAGATTGGGCCTATTTCGGGATCGTCGTCGTCGTCGTCGTCGTCCTCGGGGGTGTGATTTGTCACGTTGAGACTGGTGTGGTTTTGTGATTGGTCGTTTTGTGGTTGATCGTTGCGAGCTTGACCACTGTGAGCTTGACCATTATGTGCCAGGCCGCTCTCGCCATTTTGGCTTTCAGCTTCGAAAAGGTTGCTATGCGTGCGAAGCTGAAAAGTCAGGTAGACGATATACAGTAGAAGAAGGAGCACAGCTGTCCCATGAGAGAGTACGAGGATGCTGTGCTGCATCTTCTTCCCGTGCGACCCGTTCTTGTCCATGACAGCGTACAACTGCAACAGGTCAGACAGATGATGACTCAAGAGCCAGGGGACAGCCTCACAGCGGCAGGGAGAACGAGAGAAGCAGAAGAAAGGGTCATCAAGGAGCAAGTGGTCTGGGCGGCGGTTTTGGCGAATTTTTGCTCAGTACCATGGCCAGTCGAGCCGCGATGGCGAAGACCACCGAGAAGGAAACAAGTACCCATGACGAGAAGTAGATTGGACAGGATAGAGCCGAGCATGGAGGACTGGACGACTTCAATCTGACCGTCCTTGAGGGCAATGACGCTGACCTAGACATGTGCGGTTTAGGAAGAGACATTGGTTTTTAAGGAAGAGAAGACGAAAGAAGCAAATCACACACGATGAGCTCGACGGCATTCCCAAAGGTAGCGCTCAACAGGCCGCCCAAGGCTTCTCCGAGCTTGGCCGCGATCTCTTCGGTAGCAAAGGACAAGACGGCAGCGAGTGGAATGATGGCCAGGAAGTTGAGGGTGAAGACGACGACGGGGCTCCAGGCCAAGGCGCCGGCGACGATGCCAAGCGGCACGGTGACGAGGAGAAGGTTGACATAGTCTTTTGTGTGGTGCGGGAGAGTTTGGGTCAGCGGAGACAGGACAGACAGAGAGAACAGATAGACAAGAGAGTAGACAGGCAGGCAGGAAGGGGGAAACAAAGAGACGACAGACTGCTGAGAAGAGTCACCTTGGTGACGTGCCAAAGGGAAGCGCAGATCCTAATAGCCAGTCTGTCGCTGTCTCTTCCGGGCGTCTGCCTTTGGTCGAAGAAGAAGGCGTTCCAGCCGTTGACAGAGGGCGGGGGGATGATGGGGTGGTGACCGTGGTGGTGGAGGTGAGGAGCAGGAGCCGAAGACGGGCCGCCATTGTGGGGAAGAAGGGCCGTGCCCTCGTGAGGAGGACCCCTTGTTGGCTTGGAACTGGGGCCCATCCTTTAGGGGGCGTGATTGAGCTGGTAGCTAACTGGTAGGGTTTGATGAAGCAAGGGAGGAGTGGCGAGAGGGACAACGTTTGTTGTTTTTGTCGTCGTTTTGGTCGCTCGCTGTGGGCGTTGTGTGGGCGTTGTGTGGTGGTTGGTGGTGGTGGCGAGAAGAAAGGGCTGTCAGCTGTGCTATTCGCACATATACACGGATATGCACTGCGCGCCATCCATTAGTAGTTTATTACTAAGCTAGTGCTGTGCCACTGGCAGTCACTGCCAGCCAGCCGGAGCTAATGAGATGCTCCTCCTCGAACCCTGACGTACATATGTATGTATGTGTGTCTTAGTAGTGCGAATAGTAAGTACGGTTCAGCACATAGTCACATACATACATACCTACCGACTACCTATGTACATAGCAGGTAGGTTTGCATTGCCCACCTCTTCTTCTCAGAGGTTTAATCTTGTCCTACCACATACCACCACATCAACTGCCACGGTGCCACCTACTACCCTCCCATTCTTGTCCTCCTCACTCTGTCCCCTGCTTCCTCTCTCGCTCTTCTCTCTCTTGCTCTCCCTTCCTTTCCCTCTCCCTCCCGTCTCTCTACTCCCTCTCCATCGTCAAAACATTCAAACAGTAAACAACAAAAAAGAAACCAAAAAAAAAAAAAAAAAGCATGTCACCCTCGCCGGCGGCATCAACCGCCCGCTCCGGAGATGGCTCCAAGCCAACAATGTCCCTCAACGCCTTGTTGCAGACTGAGAGCTTCGAGCTAGTGAGCTTTCTCGCTGCTCGTCTGTTACCTTGCCCCATGCAACGGCTGAAAAAGACTGACCCCAAGAGCCAGATCCGGTCAAAAGCCGACCTCCTCGCCCGCCTGGCCGACGACTTCCCCGGCTACAACGGCGTGCTGCACAACCCGATAGCGGACGGCGACCTGGATGGCGTGCTTCGCCTGTCCGGTAACATCGTCACCAGCCTCGACAAGATCGTCTTGCTTCGTAGCCAGCTGCTGAAGGCCGTGCCCGAGCCGGTGGTGGAGCCGCCGGCCAGGCGTCATCATCCAAGGATGAAGCCGGTAAAAATTCTTTTCCCGACAAAAGACAACAACACCTGGGACGTCGGCCCTGTGATGCTGACCGACTTGTTGATTAGCACAAGGCAGTCGTCTCCTCTCATGCCTGTCACAATTGCGACACGACCGATACACCCAAGTGGCGGGCCGGACCCCACGGGCCACGCAGCCTCTGCAACGTCTGCGGCCTGCTGAATGCGAAGAAGAAGAAGAGGCACCTGCTGAGATGGTCCTCGAGACCCATGGCAAACTGAATAGGCCTCTCTCTTCCTCTCTTCCCCCTCTTCCTCCCCCCTCCCTCCCCCGGACTGGCTCGCTAGGCAGATTTACGAAAACAGACCAGACAAGAAAAAGAAGCAACTACGGATAGCCTGCTACGCAACGAACGAACTGTATCAAGTCAAGCAATAAAGACAGATCTACTCACCTCCTTCTTATAATTCACGTGTATAGGTATTAGGACGTTGCTAGTACCTCAGGTTAGCAAATAATCGAGGCAAATTTGTTCTCATTCGCCTCGCATAATGCATTAGCTCTTGTCCCCTTCTTCGTCAGCTTTGCCGGCCGCCCTATCACGCCCCTTTATTAGATCCTCTTCTGAAGATGTTTGTCCAAGCAATACGCAGTTATGTATGTAATATATGCATTGGAGTCCCTGCTGCTAGATGGTATAGTATGATAAAAAGCAACGAACTCGCCTAATTGACAACCGTTTTCAACTCAACCAAACGTGCACTGCAGCCTCCATACATACTCTACATGCCTAGTACCTACCTATCTATACACCATGTTAACATAGTATGTACAACACATCTCTCTGAAGCAAGGTACTGCCGTGGAACAAGTCGTGGTAAGAAGGAGACGTTCGTAGTTGGACGGACAAGGTGGTGACCAGCAAAGGCTGAATATACACTTGCGCCGCCGTCTGCAACCCTGCGCCCCCCCCCCCCTAAGTGTGAGGTTCCCCCGTTCGGATACTCGGTAAGATTGGTTCAGAAACGTATGGGTACAGAAACTACTATATGCTGAGGGGATTTCTAGGGATGTTGATGGTGTTATCCATAACTGACGGTACAGCCGCCTGTCCTGAATCCATGCAAGCTTTCACCCCTTCACTTCAGGGGGTTCGGACATTGCCTTTCCAGACGTCGGGCTGTTTTCTTTCCGCTCTAAGAAAAGAGAGAAAAAAGACGTTGGCGCATGAATTTGCATCGTCGAACCGCTGTGTGTGCATTATTTTGGCCATGTTTTTTTTGTCTTGTTCATGCTGGGAAGAAAGGGGTTGAAACGACGGGGGGGGTTATGAATGACATGTCTTCATACTACATACATAGCTAGGTAGGTATGTGCTCTGTAGATGGATTTCTTCTCTTTCTCTTCCCAACTCCATTCCAGTCTGATATGCAACATGGATATCATATACCTTACATTACATACATACATACATACATATGATCTATTGGTATGTAGGTAGGTATCCATCCATCGTCGGAGTGCATGACGGACCAGAAGATTGCCCTCTCTCGTCCGATGACCATCCATGATATGGTTAACGATAAGCATAAAACACCGTTCGCTCTATGCTTAAGCGAATGAGTTAGAGCTCTGTCGATCAAGCCTGTATTCCGACCTCCTTGAAACTGGAGGAACTCTTTGTGTGGGAAGAAAAGAGTTTGGTTGGTATACATATGCATGTGTCCATATATATATATATATATGTATATATATATATATATATACTCGGTCCCCTTCCCCCTATCTATCTTTGAGTTGAATCACGTATAATTCTTCCTTTCTCTTCCCTTCTTCTCTACTCCTTTCTTTGTTCAACGTGATCCGCGGGCGGGATTTTACTACAACACATACAAACACATACACAACTTCTTCTCTTCTTCTTCTTCTTCTTCTTCTTCTTCTTCCTCGTCTTCGTTTTCTTCTTCTTCTGCTTCTTCTGCTTCTTTCTTTCTTCCTTTCCATCAAAAAAACAACCAAAAAGACAAGGGAACCAAA
>LKCN02000003.1:249212-260028 GCA_001633055.2 Ophiocordyceps polyrhachis-furcata BCC 54312 | reverse complement strand
TCGATCAAGCCTGTATTCCGACCTCCTTGAAACTGGAGGAACTCTTTGTGTGGGAAGAAAAGAGTTTGGTTGGTATACATATGCATGTGTCCATATATATATATATATACTCGGTCCCCTTCCCCCTATCTATCTTTGAGTTGAATCACGTATAATTCTTCCTTTCTCTTCCCTTCTTCTCTACTCCTTTCTTTGTTCAACGTGATCCGCGGGCGGGATTTTACTACAACACATACAAACACATACACAACTTCTTCTCTTCTTCTTCTTCTTCTTCTTCTTCTTCTTCCTCGTCTTCGTTTTCTTTCTTCTTCTGCTTCTTCTGCTTCTTTCTTTCTTCCTTTCCATCAAAAAAAACAACCAAAAAGACAAGGGAACCAAAAAAAAAAAAAATGAAGTCATCCATCTTCATCGCCGCCACGGCCGTACAGTTCGCCAACGCAGTAAGACTAACTCTCAACTGCAACAACCAACAGGTCATCATGGACGTCTGCGCAGGAAGAAACGAGTTCAAGAGCAACTCGGCCATCAAGACGATCCAAGGCGTCAAGAACGGCAACTGCGTCGTCGTCGACGCCGCGGCGGGCGGATGCTGCAGGGCGCAGGGCGAGAAGCAATCCGTCGCCACGGTGGAGAAGACCAACGTCAGGGTCAACACCAACCTGGAGAATCAGCAGTGTGTGGTGGCGAAGAAGACCCGGAACGGGACCGGCACCAAGACCGGCACCGGCACCAAGACCGGCACCGGCACCAAGACCGGCACCGGCACCGGCACCGGGAAGTAGGCGGCCATCCAAATGATCTGGTGGAGAAGGCGGTGGCGGCGATCAAGGAAACTGAGGGATGCAAATCAGATGAAGACGGTGGCCGAGTTACTTACTTACATTACATACATACATACATACACACACATATATATATACATGCATGTCTCAGAGGCTGGTTGATACCAATGCTCACGAGAGTCCCTTTATTTTCCTCCTTCCCGTGGACGGACCCCTATCTCATCTCATCTCATCTCTCATCTCATCTCATCTACCCAGGTAGGCCCTAAGGCGCCCCCCCCCCCCCCCCCCCGATGCTACCCTACCCTCCAACTCTGACTGGCATGTAGGATTTTTCCCCGTCCGGGCCCCACGAGAAGCTTAATATGCCCCTGTTTTATCTCTTGTTGTCGTCGATATTTATTACTTTGCCGTCGTGTGAAAGGCTATTTCTTTCCTCCTCTTGTTGCGGCACGGATATCGACGACGACATACGAGAGAGCAGAGAAGAAAGAGAGAGGAGAGAGGAGACACAAAGCTAGTTCGTAAGTAAGTTTGTCCTCCTCCTGTGCAACATCGTCTCTCTCAGACTCTTGAGTAACGTATGTGTGTATGTACGTACATACATGTGTAGCCAGCCCCTTTTCTCACCAACATATTTCTCTCTCTTCATCATCATCATCATCATCTCTCTCTCTCTGTCTCTGTCTCTGTCTCTGTCTCTGTCTCTGTCTCTGTCTCTGTCTCTGTCTCTGTCTCTGTCTCTGTCTCTGTCTCTGTCTCTGTCTCTGTCTCTGTCTCTGTCTCTGTCTCTGTCTCTGTCTCTGTCTCTGTCTCTGTCTCTGTCTCTCTCTGTCTCTCCCTCTCTCTCTCTCGTTCTCTCTCTCAAAACAATCTCTCCCTTCGCCATGCTCCTTCTCGACACCCTCTTTATCCCCCTCCTCCTCCTCTCCCCCCCCCTGAAAATCGTCAGTCTGCCTCCTTGACGGCACCGCAAACGTCTCCGGCACCGTCACCTTAGAGCAAGAGTCCGAGTCCGGCCCTACGAAAATCTCGTACAACATCGTCATGGGCAACAAGTCGGAGCGCGGCTTCCACATCCACACGTTTGGAAACCTGACCGGCGGCTGCGCCTCCACCGGACCTCATTGTGAGTTTTGGAAAGGAAGTAAGTAAAGAGGGAAGTGAGTCGAAGCTAAGATTTCGTTCTGTCAGACAACCCCTTCAACCAGACGCACGGCTCCCCCGACGACGCTGTCCGTCACGTGGGCGACTTGGGAAACATCAAGGCGGATGATCAAGGTGTTGCTGTTGGCGTCTTGACTGACGATCAGATCAAGCTGATGGGGCCTTATAGCGTGATTGGTGTGAGTATTATTCTTCTTTGCCTCCTTTCTTTGCTTTCCGCAGTAGGCTGATGATGATGATGCTACTCTTGATAGCGCGCTGTCGTCGTCCATGACAGCACCGATGACCTCGGCAAGGGCGGTCACCAACTATCTATGCAGACGGGCAATGCCGGCGGTCGTTCTGCCTGTGGTATGTCTTTCGTTTCTTTCCTGCTGTCTTTGCTTTGCTTGCTAAAACGGGAGTGTTGTAACAACAGGCGTGATTGGCGTTGCCAACTGAATGATGACTACTTACCTACCCATGTATGTATATGAATCAGGAGAGAGTCATCATCCATCCGGTGGTTGACATTGCTGCTAAGGACCAGGTAAGGGGATGGACGACTCGAGAGGGCATTGCGGACACTCAATGCTAAAGCTTCGACGCGAGTAAGGGGGGGGCAGATCGATCCATCAGTACCAAAAGGATCATGGTTTAGTGATGCTTGACAAGGGGTTTGATCGAGTCATGCATCATGCAAGTCAAGTGTGATAGCATCGATGGACGGGTTAAAGATGTATCTTGTCCATCACGGACGATTATTCCAATAGCCTTGATGGCTCCCTCTATATTTCTGTACTACTGAGTAGGTAAACAAGCATCACCTTTCTTACATACATACATACATACATATATTGTCATCTCCACCAGTCAATCCCATGGCACTTCCTATTGTGTCAAGAACATGTCCACATGCCTACTGTAGACTTACCTATATTATGCTATATATAACCAACGAGACGTCCATCTACCCAGTCAACAAGTCCAGCATGCCTTGCCCCTAACCTTCTTTTCAGTGGCTCTAGCGCAAGGCATTATTCTGTAATGCAGGGATGGCATGGACAAGCCTCCCTTTTCCTCTCTCTTTGACTTTGATTCATCATACCCTACCCACATGTATTCAATAGCTGCTGTCTGCTCCACTCGCAGACGTCATCCAGCCTTGCGAGCTCATCCAGCCTTGCGAGGTCATCCAGCCTTGCGAGGTCATCCAGCCTTACGAGGTCATCCAAGGCCGCCGTTGAACGAACCCCGTACATACATATATATTCAGACATGTACACATACATATATATATCATATACTTGTAAATCATCACCAGCTTCCTTTCCCTTCTTCCCACCAACATCATACATATATAAACCTCCTCTCTTCACTTCCCCCCCCCAACCACTACCAGACTTCTCCCCCCTTCATCCACCTCAACCTTATCATCAACCATGAAGTCCACCCTCGTCCTCATCATGCTCGCAACCGCCACCTCCCTAGCCGCCAAACCCAAAGGCGACGATCCAAACCACCACAACACCTCCTCAACCGAACCATTCCCCTACAGCCAAGCGCAGCAAGACCAACGGCAGCCGCACCTCCACAAGCGACAAGGCAACCAATTCATGAGGCACAAGTTCAAACCCTATTGCCACCAAGACACCGAAGCCTGCCAAGGCACAGAAATCTGGTGCCATGAGCATACGCCCAAGGGAATGACACCAGAGCAGTGTATCGCCCAGCGGAAACCCCTACCCTTCTCCGAGGGCGACACCAGCGGTAAAGGGAACTGCTTCAGCCTCTTCCCCTCCGTCGATCCGAAGCTCCCCTCCCAACACGGCTTGCAACAGGCCGTCGACAAATACTTGCGTAAGCACAAAACGGATGAAGCCCTGGAGCGCTGCTTCGGCACCGAGGTATGGTGCAGACTCCACAAAGACGAGCAGAGATGTCGCAAGTATCGGCAAAGCCCTTCTTCTTCTCCTTCTTCTTCTCCTTCTTCTCCTTCTCCTTCTCCTTCTCCTCCAGGTCAGAAGAAGCCTTCCCCTGCGCAGGGTCCTCCTCCCCCGAGAAAAACCATCCCCAGCAGAACATCGGTCAGCAGGACGACTTTGGCCCGCCAAGTCAAAACTCGATCAACAACACCTCCTTCTCCCACACAGTCAGGGGGTAACAAGTGTCGCAGATAGCAAAACAATCTCTGTGCTGTACATATATATGTACTTGTTGCCTCTTTCAATGTGTTGGTGTCAAGGCCTCAATCCCCATAACTTCGGCTACAGCTTAGCCACCACCTCAACTTTCCGATGCGGCACCCCCAGGTGCCTATAGATCTGCCCAAACCTATACACCATCGACGTCAACAACCCCACGCCAGGCAGAAGAAGACGAGGAAGAGGAAGAAAACTCACCGATCACTCCCAAAGAAAGGCTCAGCCCTCCCCTCCCCGTCCGAAACCCACAACCAAGGCGCCCCGAAAGCCCCAAGCCCAAGCGCCGAAGAAGTCTCCTCCTCAAGCCGACGACGCATAGACTCCCTCCCGTCCATGATACGCCCCACCTCCAGCGCAGAAAAGAGCCCCCCCTCGGCGAGCGCAGACCGCAAAACGGCGTCATCCCACAGGTTAGCGTGAGGGGGCTTCCAGAAGCGACGGAACAGGCGCAACATCGCCTGGTGGAAGGTGGAAGGCGGGTAGTTGGCCTTGATGAAGAGCAAGGCTCGGAGCGGAGAGGGCGTCTTCGCTAGCGAGAGGAGATCCTTGGGCATCGCCCATTCTGTTAAGCCTACTTGGAGGGCTGCTCTTCTCGTGTCGTGGACTAGGTATCGGCCCTTGGCTTTGTTCATCCATGGTGGCTTGTTGTCGGCGCCTTTCATGATGGCGCCTAGGAAGACAGGGCGGAAGCTTTTTTTTTTTTTTTTGGCTCAGTAGACTTTCTGTTGTTTTTTTTTTTCTCTTTGCCGTCACTCACTCTACCTTCACCCCGTGCGCTGCCAGCTTATCGACGTTGGCCAGCAGGTCGACGAAGGCGACGTAGCTGAAGAAGGACGCTGCAGCGCATTGCGTGAGTGGGAGTTCGTCGAAGAGGGAGTAGACACACACCAATGTCCAGGTAACAGTCGATGCGGCCACCGCCCATGATGATGCTGATGGACACACGAGACCAGCTAGTAGATGAGGAAGCCGAAGAGTCCAGGCGACAGAGACGGATGGATGGATGGATGGATGGATGGATGGATGGACGTCGGTCGGAGTCGGAGCCAGTTTTCTTCCGCGTCACTCACTAGTCACTATCCGTACCTACATATCATATATGTACACCTTTACTCACTACTAGTACACACCAACATACATATGTACTACGGCGTACTCATCAACGAGTACTCTCATCAACACTCTCTCGCCGTCCCTCAACTTCATTGACAGAATCTTCATTGTGCATCGTCTCCTCTAGACTGCTAGAGTGTACACACACACATCTACACGCATATATCCTCATCTATGCCCTAAAACTCCAGGCCCATCATTCATGAGGCCAACACACGCTTTGGGTCCCCAAACTGACATGGATATAAAAGAAAAAAAATCCATACGTCCCTTTCCCCTTCAAAGAGAGGAAAGGGAAAAAAAACACCTCGCTCAGTGTCCATCCATAACAGACAAGAACGGACCTCCTCGTCAGTCCAGCTCAACACCCTGGCTCTGAGGCCCCATGCCCTGGATACTCTCAATCTCCCCGATCGTATCGTTAAAGATCCCCGTCACTTGGTTCAACACCTTAAGTCGGTTCCACTCGTGACGTCGTCGCCAAATCTCATCCATCAACTCGCGGTTGATCTGCTCCAACTGCTCGATCGTGCAGCCGGATGTGCCGTCCGTGACTTCGATCAGGAACCCATCAACCGCTACTTCAACTGACATCGGCTGCGATGCCGTCGAGCCTGAGTTGCGTCCCGCATTCTGCTGCTGGCCTTGTTGCTGCTGCGGCTTTTGCTGCTGCTGCTGCTGCTGATGCTGATGCTGCTGCTGCTGCTGCTGCTTCTGCGGCCCCTGCTGAGGCCCCTCCTGCGAACGAGGTGGCGGCGCTCCGTCCACCGCCGCCTGGCTCCGAGCCGGGGCCTGGGCCTGCGACTGAGGCCATGGCTCATCACTCGACGACACCTGGTTAGGCGTCCGCAGTGTGTTGGGAAGCTCCCCCTCGCTGTCATGGCTTTCCCTGTGCCGCTCTCCGTGGTTCCCGTTCGTCAACTGCGTGCTCCAATTGGACGACCGCTGCTGCGTCGACCGATCCGACGTCTTGGTCGATGCCGCCTCGTTAAGAACGGCCGACGGCGAGACCCCGGCCGGTAACGACGTCACCGCCGACTTCTGAGACATCTGCGTCTGCTGCTTTGACATGGACTGGTCGCCGTCCGACCTGGGCGGCGGCCCCATCGCCGACGCCTGCGCGGACTCGTCGCCCATGCCGCTCATCCTCACGTCGGCATCCTTCGCGCCCTCTGGCGAGGCCGACGTTCCGTTGCTGAGGCCGAATTGCTGCCGCGGCGTCTCCGGCGCCGCCACCTGGCTCTGCGATCCCTGACCGTTCGTCGGCGGGCTGCGCAGCCGGAAGCGAGCCGTCGTCCGCGACCCGGGAACCATCTCGCCCAGCGTCAATGGACCCTGCGAATCGCTGTCGTTCCCGCCCGTCTGCTCCGACTGGAACCTGTCCGTGATGGACTGCATGGCCTTGCGCTTTCGCTCTTTGTCCGCCGCCTCCTTGGCTCGCTGGATCTGGCGATGATATAGACCCTCCCAATCTAGGTGGGCGGTGCTGAGTTCGATGCCGGCCACGTCGACCTCGACATTGCTCAGCAATTCGTTCGCCTTCAACGTTCGCTCCTTGTCGCCGATATTCTTCGCGTCTCTGGCGAGCGCCTTGATGTCGAACAAGAAGTCTTTGGGGCGCGCATAGAAGCCGTTGGACAGCCGCTCCTCGATCGTAGTCGTTTCCAGATTGTAAAAACATTTTCCGGTTGCCGTGTCCCTCAGCACGTCATTACCGTACTTGTCCTTGACAATCTCGAATGGCCGAACTTCGCCTTCCGCGATATCGGGGCGGACAAAATTCGGATCGCTCTCGGCAAACAGATATTCGATCTGGCTTTGCGGTATAACCGCCTGTCTGAACTTCTTGTATCTCCTGTTGATCTGATCCATGATGGGCTGCAGCTGGATCTTGAGCCCGTTCAGGAGCTGATGGTCCTTCTTCTGTACCGCCTTCTTCTCCATCTTGCTAGGTGCCCTGGGCTGGATGGTAGGAGCAGTAGGGAGCTCTTCCAGCTTCCGCCTTTTGCGGTTCTCCGGGTCTGGAAACTCGGCCGGCTTTCTCTTCACATAAGAGAGCGTCGTCTCAAAGTACTCCATCCGATTCGCCTGCAAAAGAAGATTTAGTTTTTTTGTTGTTCATCATCTTCTTCTTCATGGTATTCTCATAGAAAGGGGTGGAGTAAGTGAAGGTACTGACCCTCTCTGGACGAGTAATCTCCATTCGGTTCTTGCGAGAGAATCCAAACAGCTCACGAGACAGTTCCACGGGAAGCTCCCCCCTGCCGCATTCGGCCGTGGCGAGCAACAGGATGGGATCCGTCGGCGGAAGAGACTTGAGCATCGTCTGAAAGGTGACAAAAGCAATAGTCCCTGCCAAAGCGGCGTACCACGCGTCGACATTGGCAATGTAAATGACGCTGGGCTTGTGTCGTCTGACTTCGGTGAAGAAGCTGACAATTACCTGTTCCAGAGGCTGAATCCAGTTAGCATATCGCGAACACAAACGAAAAGCGGCCTGGCCAAGGGGGGGGGTAGGCGGAAAAAAACAAAAAAAAAACTCACTCGTCCATCGGCTAGAAGGCTCGGCAAGTCAAAGTTCTGCACATGGACTCCCTCGAAATAGTGCAGGATGGCTGACGAGACGTATCCCTGGCCCATGCCGGGCATGCCATAGATGAGAAACCTAGGGCGAAAGACGCGAGACCGCTCAAACTCTTGCTGCATCATCTCGCGACCAAAACCGTGGTCCTGATCCTCGTAAGGCTCGTACATGGCCTCCTCCAGGGCCGTGAGCTTTTTCCTGCGAGGGAGAAGACTGTCCAAGGCCTCCTTGGCTTTGTGCAGCTGAGCCCGGAGCAGGGGCTCGACAGCGTTGGGCAAGGGCTGAGCCCCCGAAGAAGCGGACCTCTCCGAAGATGGGATCATCTTCTTGATGCACATCATGAAGTCCGAGGCATGGATCGCAATCTTGTCAGCGTCGACCACGAGCTTCTGCCGAGACGAGTAAATCTGAGGATAAGTGCGCTGGATGGAGTTGAGCGCCGCCTCGGTGCAAAGTGCCCGGAGGTCGGCGCCGCCGTAGCCCTTTGTCTTGTCGGCCAGGGAAGTTCTGAAGGCTTCGGACAGGCCCCAGCCTTGGGTGTGGATGTCGAGTATGGCGCGGCGGCCCTCCACATCGGGCAGGGGAAAATAAAACTCTCGATCAAAACGCCCCGGTCGGCGGAGGGCGGGATCGATGTTGTCGGGCCTGTTGGTGGCGCCGATGACGATGACCTGGCCGCGGCCGTCCATGCCGTCCATGAGAGCCAGCAGAGTCGATACGATGGAGGCATGGATCTGCTCCTGCTTGCTGGACCTGACGGGCGCCAGGCCGTCGATCTCGTCAAAGAAGATGATGCTCGGTTGGTTCTTTCGGGCCTCTTCGAAGAGAAGCCGCAGCTGCTTCTCCGCCTCTCCCACCCACTTGCTCAGGGCGTCGGCACCCTTGCGCATGTAGAAGGAGATCCTGCGGCCACCGGAGCCGACAGAGTTGGCTAGGGCGCGGGCGAGCAGCGTCTTGCCCGTGCCGGGGGGGCCGTGGAACAGCACGCCACGGGGCGGCGTGACGTTGAATTTGGTGAAGAGCTCGGGGTAGAGGAGAGGTAGCTGCACCATTTCCTTGAGCTGGTCGATATGGCCCTGCAAGCCACCGACCTTGCTAAAGTCGACGTTCATGTCGACGCCAAGGGGGTCGGCGTCGGCGAGCGCCTTGCGATCCTTAATCTTGCCGACGTTTGGCGTCGCGCCGACGCCCTCGGCGTTGAGTCCCTGGGCGCCGGGTAAGAAGCCGCCCGGTGCGGCAGAAGTAGGCGTCATGCCGACGTTGGCGGCAACACTGGAGCGATGGACCATCTCGTCGTCGCTGCTGTCGGAGTCGGCGCCGCCGGCAGCCCCGGTGCCCCAAGGTCCGCCGAGGATAGAGCCCCCTCCGCCGCCGCCGCCAAAGGGCCCAAAGGTGGTGTTGAGGTTACGCTCCCAGCCGCCGCCGCCGCCGCCGCCCTTGCCGCGACGGTTTCGTATCGGAGTCGGCGCCGGATCCTCCTCCTCGTCATCAATGTTGACCGCCGTCAGAGGCGGCATGTAATAGTTCACCTTGGCCCGCGATCGTCGCGTGTTCTCCTGGTACACGATGGGAGACGGCTGTCGCGGGCGGCGGCGAGGTCGAGACGACTGGCGAAGCTCGCGAGCCTCCTCGTTGAGCTCCTCAAGATCGAACTCTGGCTCTTCGTCAACGGAGCCGCGACCGCGACCCGAAGTGCGCTGGCTTCGCCTCGTCGCGCGCGGGGTAGGACTGTCGTCATCATCCTCTTGGCCTTTCCCATTCTCAGATTTGGACATGTCCCCGTCGTCCGAGTCATCACCGGGTTCAAAGTCGCTGCTTGGCTCCTGCGTCGACTTCTTGATACGGGCGCCGCGCGTGAGACGGCGCGTCGTCTGATCGGCGCCATCAGAGTTTCCTTCCTCAGCGGCTACGACGCCGGCCCTGCCAGACCTGGTTCTTCGAGTGAGGGGAACGTCGTCGTCTTCGTCTTCGTCCTCGTCGTCATTGTTGTTCTTATCCACGACATCACCTTCTTCGTGGTCAGCATTGCCGTCTTTTGTGGCGGCGGCTTCCACGTCATCCGCTTCCTCGGCAGCTTCATTCGTCTCCATGTCACCTTGTTCTGCAGGCTTGTCGTCTTTCGCAAGTTCGTCTTCGTCATCGACATCATTGCTAGGCAAGACGCTACTCTCCTGAGTCGCCTCCAGAATCGGCTCTATCGGTTCGGGGGCAGACTTCAGGCCTTTCAGGGCTCGAGAGGATCGAAGAGTGCGGTTGTGTGTTTCGGGGCTCTTGCTCACGGAGTCGCGAGAGGGGACGACATGACGGCCCGAGGTAGACAGCTCCACGAACTCATCACTTTCCGCGGTGCTCGCCCGCGTCGATCTGCGGGTAGTGGGAGGCAGAGTTGCCGACTTGGGGACCTTGAGCCTCACAAGCCTTCGCGTCTTGGACTTTCCCTGCTCATCGTCGTCTTGGGTTGCGGCCCGCTTCCTCTTCGCTCCCTTTTCGTTTCCGGTCTCAGGGGCCTTTTCGGTCTCTCCGGCAGACTCATCTTCTTCCTCACTGCTCTCCTTGTAGTTGGTACGATTTATGGCAGCCTTGCGAGTCCGTCGACCGGCGGCATTGACAGGTGCGTTTTGGTCATGCTCAGACTCGTCACCCTCGAAGAAATCCTCTTGGCTTTCGGAAGATTCGTCTTCTTCGTCGTCCTCGATATCAGAGCCGCGATAGTGCTGGCTGCTCTTGCGGCCAGTTCGGACTGTTCGAGAGGAACGAGGTTTTTTGGAGCTCCGTGCAGGTCGCGCGGCACTGGGATCAAAATTTTCATCTTCCGAATCCGACTTGTTGGGGTCGAACTCCTCCAGAGCTCTCTTCCGTTTGTTGACCATGGTGGATAGTGACAGATGGCAGATGGGGCTGGAATCCGACGATGACGATTTGATGAGATAGCTAGAAATGCATCAGCTGGCGCGTCTGGATTTTTTGATTTTTTTTTTTTTTTG
>LKCN02000003.1:193608-217353 GCA_001633055.2 Ophiocordyceps polyrhachis-furcata BCC 54312 | reverse complement strand
GTAACGTCATCGACAGTTCGCTCATCATTATTTGCCCCCTGTCTGTCTGGATTATTAGCATGCATCTACATATGTATGTAGTACCGGAGTAGCCAGATAAAGCCCGTCGCCGTCGCCGTCGTTGTCATCTACAGGGAGAGGTAGGTACCTAGGTAGCTCAGGGGGATTCTTCTTCTTCTTCTTCTGCTTCTTCTTCTTCTTCTGCTGCTTCTTCTTCTTCTTCTCCTTCACACATCTTCAACGCCTCCGTCATCACAAACTACGCTTCTTGTTGTTGCTTTTTTTTTCTTCTCTCTTCTCCTCATAGGCTCTCCAAAAACGGATTCGCCTTTTTTGGTATTCATCTCGAGTGTCCGCTCGACGCTTCGCCGGATCCTCACTTTAACCTCGTGGAGATGCAATCACGCCTGGGTCCAGGCGAGGCCCTTCACTCTTCGGTGCTGAGGATGGGGCGGCGGAGTAGAACCGCCTCGTACGGGTCGCGATACAAGAGAAACGGTGCTGACGTCAAACCCCTATTATCCAACTCCTCACCGCTTCGCAGATCCGCGACGGCTCCATGACCCTGACGTCACTCCTCCATCCGACCAAAGACACCGTCGTCGTCGTCGTCGCTGCGCGAGCGAGACCGCATGTCGAAGTCGTCGTCGTCGCCGCTGTCCTCCATCTTGACGTCGACGCTGTCACGTCGCAGTTCGCCGCGGGTGAAGCTCTCCGGCTGGCGGCTGGGAAAACTGTTGAAAAAGCCCGCCGTGGTCAGCGACGTCGCCTGGTTCAGATACCGAGCCGGCAAGGGCGGCACCGGAGGCGCTTCTATCGCCGTCGCCGTCGCCGTCGTTCCGTCCTTGCTCCTGAAGCTGCAGCTCAGTAGCTCCACGGCGGCGACGAGGTCCGGGTCTTCCTGGCCGCATCTGCTGGCCCCTGAAGACGACGGTTCGCGGCTCGAGCGTCGGAAGAGCCCGTCGAAGAGGCTCCGAGACGCATAAGAGGGCTTCAGCGACGAATGGCAGGGAGACAGGTCGCCGTCTCGGTATGACGATCCGCCGAACCAAGTGCCCTCGATTGTCGGCGGCGGCGTCGTGTCCGCCGAGCTTTGCCGGTCGCCCAGCTCTGAGGGAGACGATGTGGCGGGCGAGGCCGAGTCAGGCTCACTTGCCGAGTCCGGCGGCGTTGGAGCCTGGTTCTCCTTGCCGTTCATGGCGAGCAAGACGGAGGCGGCCTCGAGAAGCTGGACCTGCTGGTGCTTGGAAATGAGGAGCTTGGAGGTGTAGGACCACTCGGGCGTGTGTTCCCAACTGTGGAGCCAGTCAGCAGCAAGCCTGAAGAGGAGCGACAAGGGAAGCAACCCACAGGTGCTTGGTCAAGCAGCTGCTGTGCTTGTAACCTTTTCCGCACTTTTCACAGCGAACTTCGATCCGGCTGCTACTCTTCTTTCCGTCTTTGCCCTGCTCGTCGCTGGCACGGCGTACGCGAGGGTTCTGTGCCTTGGCCTGGTCATCGTCGCCAGACAAGTCGATGGGGTCGTCGTCGATGGCGCTCTCCTTATTATTGTTGACGGAGGGCAGGCTAGGGGGCGGGGAGGGGAGACTGCCAGCCCTTGTGGCCTTGGAAGCGGTTGTGCGGCGGGCGGCGATGGGTAGGGCGGCGGTAAGTGCAGCGACGCTGGGGCCGGGATTGGTGACGGACTTGCGGCGGGTGATGCGGTGGGAGGTGTTGATGACGAGCGACGAGTTTATTCGAGCGTGAGACTGACGAGCGACGGGAGAGTTGCTGAGGCAGGGACGCTGGTGCGTCAATGGCCTCGAGGAGTGTTGAAGCATTGCCTGGAGATTCCGCGGGTCAGCCGGGGAAGCAGACAAACGAGCGATGTATGTACGGACACTGATGGCCGGAGACGACTTCAGCTCAGGCTTGCCTGACCTTTGAGACGAAGAGATGGCTAGAGCCAGGCTGTCACGAGCGAAAGCGACAAATAATAATTTTGGGACAAGCACATCTGGGCGTGTGAGCTGGCGAGACAACAAAGGGGACGAGGGGGCGCCTGTAGTGTCCCCTGTGTGGCCTAGCGAGTCGACGGCGCCTCCGATGTTGCGATTATCGGGAAGCCCAAGGGAGGGGGGGGGGGGGACCTCGGTAAGGTACCTGGACCGTTTGTGCCGTTGCAAGGCGGGGACGAAGTAATTTGGATGTATCCGTAGTGTCTCTTCTTTCTTTCTTTTTTTATTCTGTTTTGAGGAGCCAAAAGACGGATGTTGAACGAAGCAAAAGCAGCAGAGGCAATGTACGGGTAGCTAGAGAGAAAAGGGGGGGGGGGGGGGGGTGAACAACAAGTGGCGATGGCGGAGAGGAGGAGGAGTAGGAGGAGGAGGGGGGGACGCGAGGTGGGGAGGGGTCAGTGAGAAAGAGAGTCAGAGCCCACAGAGAGAGGGAAAGGAAGGCCTAGAGAGGTACCTACCTAAAGAGCAAGGGGGAGTGGGGGAGGGGGGGGGGTTTGAGGGAGTGAAAGTAGAGAAGAGGCGCGGGACGCGTCATTGGTCAACTTGATTAGCAAATAGGTATCCTGAGCTTTCTAGGTTAGTAGGGAGACGGATGGTGTGCGGATGAATTCCACGGTGGAACGGGGTTGTCGAAGTCGAGTCTCAGACCTCAAGCAGGCACCGAAACGGAAGCGGACTAATAGGAACAGACAGACAGACACTGTGCGACGAGAAAGAGGACGGATTAAATAGGTAGACGAATGTGTATTCGTATGGTCATACTGCGACTGTCTAGTGCCTATACGGGCCCTTTGTGCGGCACGAAAGGAGGCCGATGCAAGGAGCATGACGATGAATATCGAGAGGAATAGAAGGGGGAGAAAAAGAAAGGAACAGAATAAACACCATGTACATCCGTATATACACGGATATACCTACATTTATTTTATGTGAGAGAGAGAGAGAGGACGAGAGAGAAGAGAATAGACCCAACGGCGAGCTGAGGCCCGGGCGTACGTACATACATATGTATATAGTATAAGGCACAGCGCCACAAAAGGAATCAGGAAATTAGTCCGACTTCTCTTTTGTCTAACCTACCTACGGATGGATACCTTATCTTGGTCGATTAACCATGTATGTATGTATGTACATACATATAGTAGAAGGGAAGTTTATGGACACACAACCTTCTTTTAAAGGTTTATTTCTTTTTCCTTTTATCTGTAGGAGTAGGTTGCTATCCGTATATAGCTATAAGCAATATACTTACATATACATACATATATAGGTATGTACATAGGTATCTTTCTTCGCAAAGGAAAGGAAATATGAACAGCTAGGTACCTACCTGTCTTCTGGTACCTAGGTACATACATATGTACATATGTATAGTATGTAAGTCTGTACATACCCATCGCCGGATAAGAAGACTATCGGCGTTCCTGTTGTGGTATTATGTCTTTGAATCTTCCATTCCCTTCTCCCTTGTTCCAGCTGTCATCTATTATTGCTGCGAGAGGAGAAGGAGGAGGAGGAGGAGATGGTAGACGAGGAGGCTTGTCAATGCATGCGCGTTGAGACGCCAAGTCAGTCAGGTGCGGGTTCGTCGGGGAGGGGGGGAGATGGGATGGAGGTGCGGGAGCGAACCCCGCGGGTAGATGGACAGCATTCAAGATTGCTTTTTTTTTCTTCTCTCTTCCGGTGGAAAAAGGTTTAATTCTTTTTGTTGTCTTTCTTTATACGTAGAGAGAAACAATGTCTTCCCTTCCCGTCTTTACAGTGGATGAGAGAAGAGAGGAGAGGAGATGGAGATGGATGATAGCACTTACATACGAACATGGGGAGTCGCACTGTAGCTTGCCAATACCTTCATACCTCCATCCGCACGATTTGGTCGGTCACACGCAGTTTTACTAGAGGCGGGGTTTGATGATTTTGGCTTGAAGGGGGAGGGGGAGTGTGGATAACGAGGAACCTAAACAACACACGCTCACACACACTTGATTGATCATTCACTCACCCATACATATGTACATACATACTACAAACATATAGAGATGTATGGATGTATGTATATACTATATGTAGAAACAACATACGTACATATGGATATATGTATGTATGTATTTAAAACAAAAAATGCCAGAAAGGACTCAAGAAGAAACAGGTCAAGCAAGAGAAGACGAAGAAGTTGCCATAGTATGAGTGGTTTGTTAAGAAAAAAAACGGTCTGTGAGTTATTCTCGGCAAATGCCTCTTTACATAGCACACACACACACACATACATACATACAAGGCATTGTCCGCCTGATCTAAACAGAAGAAAAAGAAAGGAAGAAAGAAGAAGAAGAAAAACCGAAGAGGAAGAAAGAAAAGAACCGTTGTTTTCTCCCATCTCTCTCTCTCTCTCCCTCCCTCCCTCACACACTCTTTGTTGTTTCACTCGGCAAGGCACACAGTGCGTAGAGTCCCAACTTTCAACAAGTCACGCCCCTCCCTCCCTTTCAGGTCAGGGATCACCTGAACAAAGCTGCATAAATTCATACATACATACATACATATGTACATACATACATACATACAACACCAGAGGTTCCTGACGCGTGGTGAATAAGGAGCAGCCCGCGTCTTTCTTCGGCTGAAAATTGAGCATTACATTTGTACATGTATGTATGTATGTGTATGTATGTATGTACATTGTACATGCAAACGACTTGCTTTCTACCACTTTCCTTGGTAGTGTCCTGAGCCGTATCCGTACTTTATACGAGGCTCTCTCTGTCTCTTTTTCTTTACCTGCATGCAATTACTCGATAGCTGCTGCGCCCTGCTGCACCGGCGCTGCAGGGCGCTGTGTCCGCTACTGCACGGCACGGCATACATATGTATGTCAGTAACGGGGGCGGGGTAGGTGTGTGGGTGGGGGTGGTAAGGCCGCGCCCGCCTCGCGATCAAATGTGCGTCTATCGAGGGAGGGGCACGGGGTATGTTTTCTCAGACTTAGCAGGGGGCGTGTCTGTAAGAAACGTCTCGATCAAACAGCAAACAGATTCGCATCTTTAATCGTCTTTTTTTTCTTCCTCTTCCCTGAATATCATTATCCTCTCCCTCCTATCGCAGTGCAGCTTGGCTTTCCATCTTACCCCGCAAATCAAGTCAGGGTGGTAGCAAATGCATCATGCTTATATGCATAACATATGTATATATGTATGTACATATGTATATATATATAATATATATGCTGTATAGACTATAGTACTACTACTACGATAAATGGCATATATTTGCAAGCCCATCGATCGTCATCGACCAAAGAGAAGAAAATAAAAACGTGGCTGACAAGGACACCCATCGATGACAGCGACGACATGTCAGCCATCACCACCTGACGATGCTCTCTCCCCCTCTCCCCTCTTCTATCGTCTTCCCCCCCCCCCCCCCTCTCCCCCCTTCCCCTGCGCCAGGGTCATCTCCCTCCCTCTGAAAAGTAATTGATCACATAAGTTCGTCTCTTTAACTGAAAAGCACCCCCCTTGCCGGAAAGCCGGTGCCATTTCCACGTACGGATTGGTCTCTCATGTGTCAGTCCTAAGACAGACCGCCAAACCCGGCCGAAGGGTAAATTAAAGAGTTTCTACTCCGGACACCCTCTTTATGAAGCTAGCGCCTACTCCGTTCCTCACTTGGACGAGAAGATGCAAGCTCCCCTCTAAGAGCCCAGTCTGAGAAGAAGGGGGGGGAAACAGAAAGAAACTCCCGCATATAAAGTATGTAGGTAGGTATGTATGTATACGTCCGTACATACATACAATAACTATGTTACACAGAGACGTAGGAAAAGAGAAGGAAACGAACGTCGCCATCTTTGACACTCCGGATCCTGCACCTGTAGTAACCCCCGAGGCCAGCATGCTTGGACTGAATCACCCGTCTATACCTGTTCAGGTTAGGTACGAGTGCCTGTGCTCCGCCGGTTCCTTTTTCAAGCCCCTGAAATCGTCAACAGGTCAAGAAAAGGAACAAGAGGAGGGAGATGGGCAGATAGTATGTCTATTTTTCAGTTTTGTTTTTTTTTTCTTCCTCAATTTTCTATTTGGAGGTTTTGTCGATCACACACACACGCACATACATACCTGTCATGCATCAGATAGGCAGACAAATATCATCAACGTCGATGTAAAGAAGATGACAGCCGCCAAGTTTATACAAGTTAACCCCCACCACATACAAATATATGCTCCGAAAGGATAAGCAAGACGGGCACTTGATGGCAAGAGGAGAGAGAGATGCCTTTGGCTGGTGGGTCGAAAGAGAAGCCCTGCGTGACGTCATGCTCGGAGGGCCAAGGATCAGGTTCGTAGCACTTGATAAGTTGCCGTCGACGATCGGAATCCGCTCGCTCATTATTTCCGATATGCATGAGCAATAAGTCGTTGGCTTGGCTTGGTTGGTTGGTCGGTTGGTCGCCGGGCAGAGAGACTCGATCAGGCAAACTCTTTAGGTTCTAATACTTGCCTACTCGTCGTCACAAGATCTGGGCCATGGCATCCATATCTGATATCTTGTACGAAGATCGTCGGTAGATGTATCTTCTTGTGATGAAGCACATGTTACACACCAGCCCTTCTTCTGAGTCAGATGGACTCGAAAGGCCGTCAACAGGGAGATAGATACCAGTTAAGCATCTTGGCTAATGTCACCTTTTGTACCTCATCAACCCTCAAAGCAACTCTCCCACACCAAACCTCCAAATCTACACTTCCCAAGCCTTCCCCCCTTGAACAGCTTATCTCAGCCGCAACCCCGTACGCCGGTAATCTTCGTCACCTTAGCTTTAGCTTATGGCCGGCTCGTCGAGCCTTCTCTTTTTTTTCCCCTTCGATTGGACAGGGCCGGGTATTCTCTTCTCCTCGGACTTACAATTTGCGCGAATCGCACTTTCTCCCGACTCCGGATTTACGCAGCACTCCGATGTATGTATGTAAAAAGGCGTCCTTTCTCACGAGTCACGATGCAGCGGGGGTCGGTAAATCCGACGCGGAAGAATAAAACTCCGCAAAAAAAAAACAACACACTCTCTCTCTCTCTCTCAAGCACATCACGGCATCATAGCCTCTTCCAAATCCTCCTCAACACCAAACCTCTCGCCTCTCCAACAGCAAAACCATGACATCAATCCTCACCATCGGCGCCGCCACCGCCGCCGCCGCATTCCTCGTACGTCTCTCTTCAGCAATTACACTCCCCGACCCCCCCCCCCCCCCCCCCCGAAAACCCCGAATAGCGCCGCGCAAACCCCCCCTACCGTTACTCTTTCTGTGCCTCACACCCAAACTTACAAACAAAACCATTCATATATATATAGGGTCGCGCCGGCCTCGTCGCCTGGCGCCGCTCACGAGGTGGCGTAGGCGCCATGGGCAAGGCTTTCTACAAGGGCGGTTTCGAGCCCAAGATGACGACCAAGGAGGCCTCTCTCATCCTGTCTTTGAAGTACATACATAACTCTTCCTTTCTCGCCCCTCGTTGTGCTCGCTAAACGAACAAACCAAACCTCTTTCTAGTGAGCGCTCCCTCACAAAGGAAAAGGTCCGCAAGGCGCATCGCACCCTCATGCTCCTCAATCATCCCGATCGCGGTGGGAGCCCCTACCTGGCTACAAAGGTCAACGAGGCCAAGGAGCTTCTCCAGAAGCAGGTACATTGAGCCTGCCGCTCCACCATCTTGCCACGGGCCCGTTCTACGCGAATCTCGTCTCCTCAGACAGTCTCTCCACCATCATCATACCTTCATCGGCTCACTGCCTTCACCACCTGTCCGCCACTCAATGTATACTATATCCGATTGCACAGCGTTGGCGTTATTTTGGTTCCACCTAGCATTAGATGGGAAGCAAATTCTGGCTATCTAGACCGTATCTGACAGTTGTAGTTGCTCGTTGGCTATCATCTCCTCAAATTGAACTTCACTTCATCCTTTGACAAGGGCTGGAGGCGCAAGTAATTGGCTCATGTCGTTACAAAATCATCACGTTTCCCAAAGAGATGGGACGTATTTCTCGCCATCTCCCCGCAAGTCAGCCTCGTCCTTACGCACCTGCTCTGTCGCCAGACCGATAGCCGCTCTCATGGTAAAGACGGCATCATTACCGGCGTTGTGCAGGTTGTTACTTCGGATGTTGAGGTCGGACAACAACGCGCTCAGGCTTCTGCCATCGTCACTGTTTTGCCATGCCTGGTGCAGCGCCTTGGTATCAATCTCGCACACCATGCCCGGCAGCTTCATCATATCTAGCCCCATCTGTGAGAGGTACCGGAGGTCAGAAGCCGTGTCGTGACCTACAAACACCAGTTTCCTCTCCTGATCCATGTATGGTTTCAGTATGCATCTTACGGCGTTGACAAGTTCCTTCTTGGTCGGGAATTCGCTCGTCCTACAACGTCTGTCAGCGCATCCGGCCACGCCCTCAATGAAACGTAGTTTCC
Source organism: Ophiocordyceps polyrhachis-furcata BCC 54312 (assembly GCA_001633055.2). Classification (NCBI taxonomy): domain Eukaryota; kingdom Fungi; phylum Ascomycota; class Sordariomycetes; order Hypocreales; family Ophiocordycipitaceae; genus Ophiocordyceps; species Ophiocordyceps polyrhachis-furcata. The sequence continues at coordinate 208,889 of LKCN02000003.1, read as the reverse complement.
CCTTCTTACCCAAAGTCAAAGGCGTCAGGACAACCCATGACGTATTTAAAGTTGACCATGCCTGAATACTCTTTGGTCCGGAGATGGTGAGCTTCGATGAAAGGCCACCAGCCGGACCCGGCTGCAGCCGGTGGCGTTCCGCTTAGACGGTTGGTGTCGAGGATGGCGATGCCGACTTCGGAGACGGGGTGAGGTGGAGCTTCGAGAGCCTCGACATCCACGCAGACGAAGACGACCGAATCGCTGCTGCCAGGATTCCGAAGCCCGAGAAAGGTCTGAGCCTGGTGCATCATCGACTGCCTGAACAACGCTCGCTTACGGCTTCGTTCCTTTGCTTTCTGTGTCTTGTCCTTTTTATTCTCGTTTTTACCATCGTCGCACCCTTGCGGATGCAGGTTCGATAAAAAGTCGTCTTGAGCCGCCGTGGACGCCTTCTTGAATGCCTCGGCGTCACTCTGTAAAGGTTGCGGCCACGGGATCTCACCCAGTGAATGTTTGTCCAGAGAATATCTGTCGACCGATCGCAAGAGGAAACGGGGTCGAGGAGTGCCGCCACCGCCGAACCTCCTGCAAAACTTCTTTCTGTTCCCACCAGATGGGATAGTCAGGGCAGTGTTGAGCTCTTCGTTAATTGCCCTCAGAAAGGCTTCGAACTGGGCCGTTAGAAGGAAGATATCGGGCCACGGTGGATGATTGCCGCGCGGGTCATACATCCAGAAGCTAGAGGGAGGATTTAGTTGCGTGGTGCGATGCGTATCGGAAGGTTGACTCACATATCCCAACTCTGCCTCCCGAGATAGTCATCAAAGAACGGCTTAGCCTGTCATTTCGTTAACTCAGAGCTCTAGATATGGAGTCACCGGGCCAAACGTACCCGTGGTCTGTTTCCTTTGCCGATGAAAAAATGAGGATATGCCAAGATCTCTGGGACAGGGCAGAACTCGACATCGCAAGGGACCATATCGTCGACAAGAAGGGCGGAGCAATCAATGCTGATAGGATCGGCCGGTTCGGGAGCTGAAGATTGGATTCGTGCCGAGCTCTTCGTCGGCTTGCACTTCCCATTACGGGGCTCCTCTTTGGCGTGCACCTGCTCCCAACGGGGCTCTCGATGCTCCCTGAGGGGCTTTGTGGCTGTCTCGTGGGTATTTTCAATGCCGATTCCCGGGTCCTTCAAGGTGACGGCCCTGCCAAGGACATCCTGCAACAGGGACAGATCAGGGTCGGAGTCGGCCATGATGCGAAACAAGGTGAGCGAAAGACCTGAATGCGTGTGAGTGAGACGAAGTCACCAGCCTGCGTTTGTTGCTGGGTGAGTGTGACAGGCCAACGGGAGAAGTGGGGGTAAGAATAGCCGAATAGGACTACAAGGTATCACGTGGCCCTCACCTCGGTGACTGGCAGCCTGCAGGTGTCACCGATAGCGATAGCGCTGCTGCAGACATCTCCACGTGATCCCCGACAAGAGCAAACCTTTCGAGGATGAGATTTGCGGCGCATCTGCTCCTGAAAGCCTTCACGCATTATGGCGGATAAGGAAGCGACCGTGTTTATCCTGGACCTTGGCGCGTCCATGGCCCGGGCGAACGCTGGTCGCGATGAGTCCGATCTCGACTGGTGCATGCGATATGTCTGGGACAAGATCACCGACGTTGTGGCTGCGAACCGCAAGACGTTATGTGTCGGCATCGTGGGCTTGCGGACCGATGAGACGAACAACAAACTGCAGGCGGATGACGGTTATGAGAACATATCCGTCTTGCAGGACCTGGGACAGATGACCACGCCGAGTCTTAGAACGCTTCAGGAATCCATCAGACCGAGCAGCTCCTGGTCAGGCGACGCCATATCAGCCATAGTCGTGGCCGTCGACATGATGGAAACCTTTACCAAGAAACTCAAGTGGATCCGGAAAGTCGTTCTCATCACCGACGGTCAAGGGGAGATGGACGCCGACGGCATCGACGACATTGCCCAGAAGATCAACGACTCGGCGATCCAGCTGACCATACTGTACGTCGTCCTGATCCCAACCCCCCCCCCCCCCCCCTTCCTCACCTCCCACTGAATTTCTAGTGGCGTCGACTTTGACAACCCAGAGTACGGCTTCAAGGAAGAGGAAAAGTCGGAGACCAAGGTATTGTGGCCCCGAGTCGATCCCGTCGCATCGTAATAATCAAGATATCCGTAGGCTGCGAGTGAGGCGGCTTTGAGAAAGCTCGTCGATGCCTGTGACTCCGCCATCTTCGCCACCATGGCCGAGGCCATCGACGAGCTCGACCTTCCTAGGGTCAAGGCTATCAAGCCGTTCAAGACGTACGATGGACCGCTCACCCTGGGCGACCCCGAGACGCTGCCATGCGCGGTAAATATCAATGTAGAGAGATTCTTCGCGACGCACCTTGCCCGTCCCTTGGCTGCCACTACCGTCGTCTTCAAGTCCGACCAAGCGACAGGGACACAATCCACACACACGCTCGAAGGCGACGCCAGCGAAGGAGCTGACTTTGCCTCCGTCAAGCAAGCCCGGGCCTACAAGGTCAACGATCCCGACGCGCCCGGCGGCAAGCGCGATGTCGAGTTCGAGAAACTGGCCAGGGGCTACGAGTACGGAAGGACTGCGGTTTATATCAGCGAATCCGAGCACAACATCACCAAGCTAGAGTCTCAAAAGTCCTTTTCCATCCTCGGCTTCATTCCCTGCAACAAGGTTCGGAGTCTGGCTTTCCGCTATTGGACCGCAGTGCTGATGGCGGATCGCAGTACGAGCCCTTTCTCAATATGGGCGAAACGTGCGCCACCTACGCACGGCAAGGCGATGCCAAGTCAGAGCTGGCGCTGTCTTCGCTCGTCTGGGCGCTCGATGAGTTGGAGTCGTATGCTGTGGCTCGCATCGTCGTCAAAGACGGCAAAGACCCTATGCTCGTTCTGATGGCACCGCACATCGAGCCCGGTTTGGAGTGCCTCTATGATGTGCCTCTCCCGTTCGCAGAGGATGTGCGCAGCTATCAATTTCCGCCACTCGACAGGGTCCTCACCGTCAGTGGGCAAACGCTCACAAACCACCGTCTGCTACCCTCGGATGAGCTAAACGAGGCCATGAACGACTACGTGGATGCCATGGACCTCTCGACATACGGCACCGAGGGAGGCATGTGCGTGGTCCATGTCTAGACGACTTTTCCGCCGCATCAAGACGTGCTGACCTGCGTCACAGGGGCTCCGCCGAATATGCGACCATAGACGAAACCTTCAACCCTTCTATCCACCGCATCAATCACGCCGTGAGAATACGCGCTGTACACCCGGAGAAGCCCCTTCCCCAGACACCACGTGTATTGCTCCGGTACTGCGCCCCGCCCGAGGACCTCATAGAACGAGTCCATAGTAGGATCAAGGCCTTGGTTGAGGTGGCCGAGGTGAAGAAAGGTGAGAGACCATCGTCCGCATGGGGATGTGAGACGTGCCCGTGCTGACGCCAAGATTCAGTACCGCCAAAGGCCAAGGGCAGACGAGCAAGAGAGAGCGTCAAGCCGATATCAGGTCTCGATGTCGACGCTCTGCTAGGCGACAAGAAGAAGGGGCAGGTGTCCCGAGAGAACGCCATCCCGGACTTCAAGCAGGCACTGGTCGCAACCACGTCGACCGATGAGGTCGAGGACGTCGCGAAGCAGATGGGGGCAATCGTGCGCGGTCTCGTCACAGACAGCTTTGGCGACAGCAGATACGCCCAGGCCGCGGAGTGCATGGGCGTGATGCGGGAGGAGCTCCTGAGGCTGGAGGAGCCGGACGTTTACAACACGTTCGTGCGCGAGCTTAAGAAGGCGCTGCTCTCGGGAGCGCTGAGCGGAGACAGAAGGGAATTCTGGTACTTGGTCCGATCGTCGAGGCTGGGTCTGATCGACAAGGATCAGACCGAGGTGTCTGCTGTCTTGCCCGAGGAGGCGGAAGAGGTGAGTCGTCTGGACGAGTGTGGCGGCCAGCAGCTACTAATCTGAATTAGTTTTACACGTCCAGATGATGAAGGTTTCATGCGGCAAAAAGGGTTGCGTTTTTTCTCTATTGGCATCATAGCGAGAAGAACGTCGACAGCCAAAGGGTGAGATTTGGCCTGAAACGAGCACGTTGAAGAGAGATCGACGAGGTCAGTCTAAGGGGAGAGGAGGGTGAGGTCTTGTAATTATGTATGTATGTATGTACCATCACCATGACCGGGTTAGGTAGGTAGTTGAAGATGCGAAGCTTGATTACCAAGGAAAGATATGTACGGAGTAAGTGCATCATCGTTCGGTTGAAACCAGATACGTTGAAGTCCGACTCCGGGGGAGAGAGGACACGTGACGATGCATAAATGCTTCGACGTCATACTCGATAGTTGACACCCACCTCTTAAACTTACCTACCTACACAGGCGTCACGCCGCATACCTTGGTAGTAGGTTCACACAATGGCAGAGTCCATCGTCTTCTCCGTGGCTCCGTACCACATTATATCGTACGTCAATCGCCGTCTGCCCGCAACGTCCGCGCCTGACACTCAATGCCTCAGCTACGGGACGCTTCTCGGGGCCTCCGTCTTCCACGTATGTACATATGTCCCGCCAGCTACTTGGCTCAACTAATTGACAGACGAATCACAGTCCTTCATCAACGGCCCCGTCATGTACAAGTCCATCGACCGACCCGCCTTCTCGGCCGCGCAGCAGAACCTGTTCCCCATCTACTTCAGCTTGCAAACGGCGCTGCCGGCGGTGCTCGCCCTGACCTTTCCGGGGAGCACGCTCGCCGGCGTCCCGAACAGCGTCTCCGGGCTGCTGGATGTGTCGTCGCGGTGGGACTCGCTGGTGCCGATAGCGACCATGTTCGTGACGGGTCTGGTGAACCTCGCCGTCTTGCTGCCGGCTACTGTCAAGACGATGAAGGAGCGTCGAGGCCAGTGTACGTGTTTACTGTTTCGTCATCTTGCCTCGTTTGGCTGGCTGACTTGTGTGTGTGTGTGTGTGTGCAGGCAAGCGAGACGGAAGGGAGTGGGATGCTGAGGGTCCTCACTCGGAGGAGATGAAGGCGCTGAATAAGAGGTTCGGCATGCTTCATGGTATTTCATCGCTCATCAACCTTGCCACTGTCCTCTCTGCCGTGGCTTACGGCTTCACTCTTGGTGGGCGGATGCGGTCTTTGGCGGACAGGCTTCGCTAACATGATGGACGGGACAAACCGAGACGAGAAACAATCAGATGCGCACTGTACTCGAGGGCGGATGAGGCAGACATTCTACAGTGCCAATGTATCCGGCCGTACTGTCATCACCAAAAATATACGTCCGCCAGACAACTTTTATAGCCCAACTCGAGAGAGACTCGTAAGGCAATGGCGTGATGCTCTATGGGCCTTCGTTTCTGACACTATTGGCATAGCTAGTAGAGAGAAAAAGCCTTTTACTAAGAGCGCCGCTGACGGCGTTGCTTAACAAGGCTGACTCGTACATACGTTTATATACCTGCCTAGTAGACTATGCTCCTTACTCTACTGCCTACCTACCTACCTACCTATGCACGTACATACATACTCATCTTCGCCTTCATCCCGACCGGAAACAACATCGCTGTGTTTCCTGTAATAGCCCAACGCGTACGCAACAGACAGCAGAGCCGTGATTAGGCAGGTAAGCAGGTACCTAGGTATGGCCGCACCCAAAAACCTCACCGGCGACAAAGCCGCCATCGACGGCTTCATCCAAAGCTTCGACGTCAGGAAACAAAGCCCTCTCTTCTGCCTCACCCACAAGGACGCCCGCTGACCGAGCCTCCAGACCTTCCTGTTCGACTGCGACGGCGAGTGTGACTTGCCCGGACCGACCGGAGACCGACTGACCCGTCTTCAGGCGTGCTATGGTCGGGCGATGAAGTCTTCCAAGGCGTCCCGGAAACGCTGGAAATGCTGCGCTCTAGAGGTAAGAAGAGGTTGTCGCCAAAAGACGAAAATGAATAACAAGTGGTGTATAACTCGGAGCCCTGCTCAGGCAAACGAACCGTCTTCGTAACCAACAACTCCACAAAGTCACGACAAGAATACGCCGAAAAGCTCCTCAAACTAGGCATCCCCAGCAAGGTGGACGACATCTTCGGCTCCTCTTACTCGGCCGCCGTCTACATCTCGCGCATCCTCAAGCTGCCCGAGGACAAGAACAAGGTCTTCGTCATAGGCGAGGCTGGCGTCGAGGCCGAGCTAGCCTCCGAGGGCGTACCCTTCATAGGCGGCTCCGACGTCGCTTTTCGAAGGGACGTTACGAGCCAAGATTTCCAGGGCATCGCCGACGGGTCGTTGCTCGATCCTCGGGTCGCCGTCGTCCTGTGTGGTCTGGACTTCCACGTCAATTACCTCAAACTGGCACACGCTTTGCACTATCTTCAACGCGGCGCCTTGTTCCTCGCTACCAACTTGGACTCCACGTTTCCCACTTACAATGGCCTCTTCATCGGTGCGGGCTCCGTTCTGGCGCCCCTCGCCAACGCTACGGGCAAGACGCCGCTTGAGCTTGGCAAGCCGAGTCAGGCCATGATGGATGCCATCGAGGGCAAGTTTCGCCTCGATCGGGCCAGGACCTGCATGGTTGGCGACAGGCTCGATACCGACATCAAGTTCGGCCTCCAAGGGAAGCTGGGCGGCACGCTTCACGTCCAGACCGGCGTGAACAAGAAGGAGGACTGGCAAAGCGGCGACGCTGTTGCCGTCCCCTCCTTCTTCGCCGACAAGTTGAGCGATCTCCTGTTGACAGCATGAGGAATGAAAGAGCATTGGAAAGCTATGGATAGATGCTACGCTAATATAGTAACGGTGTGATTGAGAACTATGCCATTGTATGCCCGAGCCTTCTCCCGACACGCCAACAAGACTGCCTCACTTCTGCTTTCGACTTTCCCTGGCTGGACCGGTCGACTTGATTACTGTGTAATTGGATGCAGGGGGTTGGTATCCTCGCAGGGAAGTGGGCATGAACATGCCGATCTGCTTCTTGTAGTCTGCATATTCCGGGTACTTGCCGGACGTGATGGATTCCGTCAGCATCGTCGAGCCCTGGAAAAGCAGTACCAAGCTTGCGCTGCCGACAAAGGACCAGTTGTAGAGGGTCTCGGTAGCTTGGCAGGCCCAGTTGTACAGAACAAACCAGATGGCTTGCTCGGCGAGGAAGTTGGGATGCCTGCTATAGGCCCACAAGCCCGAGGTGATGAAGCCACGATCAAGGTCGGCCTGATCCCAACCCTTGGGCAGCTTCGCGTCCTTCTGGTATTGTCGCTTCGCAGTCTGATATGCTGCGTCGGGAGAGAAAGTCAGCGCCGGACGGCCTGCGTATGTACGTGTCAAGGTCTCACTCCACTGCTGGCCATCGCTGATCCATTCGCTGAAGACGAGTAGGGTCTCGACGGTTAAGTAGGCAATGTCGATCGCCGACACGTGTGGTTCGACGCGGGACGAGAGTAGGATGACGTAGGCGGGGAGACAGGAGATGCTGAACAATAGCACGCTCTGGAAAAAGGAGATGAAGGTCAAGTTGAGGACAAAGAAGGCGATTGGGTGCATCCGGGATTTAACAATTTCCCTGGACAGAGAGTACATCAGCTAGCAGTCTCCGGGGATGTGGTTCATCCCGCTCACCATCTGTAGTCTTCGGAGCCGATCTCATAGCCACCTCTGCGCCAATAGTTAAAGGTCAGGCGACACTGATGGACAAAAGTCAGGATGGGTCCAGAGGCTGAGAGGGGAGGTGAAAGGGGGGGGGGGGGTGAACAAGGTTATCCGTACGCTCCAAGCAGTGGTAAAGATGGCGATCAAGTCAACGCGGCCATGAGGGACGCCAGCCAAACGGGCCCAGACCGCCAGATGAATGACGTAGAGGTTTGGCAAGAGACTCCAGAAGCGATCGACCTGAGAATAGTTGCGATTCACCTCGGAGGCGACGAGAAAGATTCCGCCCAGTAGGATGGACGCGGCAAAAGCCGTCATGAGCGGGTTCGTCTCGACGTACACTTGGCTGAGGCCATCCAGGCTCCTGACGTCGGCCAACCGCTGCGGCAGCGCGTAGAGCTGGCCGATGAAGGGCTTGACTGTCAGTGTGAAGTCTGCGCAATCTCGGACGGATTTGAGGACGGGGAGAAACATTCTGTCGGACCGGTGACGATGGCCGTGGAAAGGTGACGTTGGGGAAGAGGAGCAAACGTCATAGGCGATGGAGGACGTCATGGAATGGGCCGGCAGCCAGGTTGGTGTAGGGTAGTCAACCGTTGCAGCTGTGGGGCTCTCTGGGCGGATCAGGCCACCAAATACAGGCCCCTTTTACAGCGCCGTGTGCCCTAGAGGCTAGAGCTAGAGGATACGCGCCAGATTCTCGTGTGTCTTCAGTCTTTCACGCGTCTGCCGCCCCAACTCAGCCGTTCCCCGAAACGACTCAATTCGGGCCGACTCTGGCTTCAACTGGCGTCGCCAGCTGCAGAGCAGCGAGAATAACGCGTCGGGACAGTTTTGCTGACCGCGCATTCTCAAGCTCTCGGCAGCAGGCGTGGCCGAGCATGCTTCCTCACTCACGTGGAAAAGATGAGGGTATTGTGCGTGGCCGAGAAGCCGTCCATCTCAAAGGCTGTTTCCGGTCATCTGTCCGGCGGAAGAGTACAGACGGTAAGCTTCTCAGCTGCAGGTGGCGTCGAGGCGTGGCAGCTGATGGACTCTTATCAAGCATAACACGCGCAGTCGCTTCATCAAAAACTACTCGTTCGCCTTTGACTTTGCCCAGGCCTGGGGTCAGTGCGAGGTGACGATGACCTGCGTGGCCGGCCATCTCACCAACGTGGACTTCCCGAGCGAGTACAGAAACTGGAGTCATCCTCCTCCGGAGACGCTCTTTACCGCGCCCATCATCACCAATATCCACGATGTGAGAGAGTCTTGGGATTCTGTCATACGAAGTCTCTTTTTTTCCTGTTCCTGACCTTGATCGCACAGGACAGCAAGATCATCGCAAAGAATATCCAAGACCAAGCACGATATTCGAGGCTGCTGGTCATATGGACCGACTGCGACCTCGAAGGCGAACATATCGGTCAGGAAATCGTCGACGCCGCCCGCCAGGGGAATTCCGGCATACAAGTGAAGCGCGCTAGGTTCAGCAACGTGGAACGAGCGTATGTTCGGACGAGAGCCCCCCGCACCCGCCGAACCCCTTGGCTTACTCTTCAGTCACGTCCTCTCCGCCGCCAGGCGACTCGCCGATCTCGACGAGAACAAGGTCAATGCCGTCAAGGCCAGAATCGAGCTGGACCTGCGCATCGGCTGCGCCTTTACAAGGTTCTTGTGCAACAGTCTCCGACCGTTGGGCGGGCCTATGGAGAAGCTCACGCTGAGCTACGGTAGGCCGGGCCTCGGGGGATCGATCCATTCCTAACCGACTCTTTGCTAACCAAACAGGATCGTGCCAGTTTCCCACGCTTGGTTTCGTGGTGGATCGATATTTCCGCGTCAAAAACTTTGTGCCGGAGCCGTTCTGGAGCATCAAGCTCACGCATACCAAGCAAGGGAAGACGGTCGTCTTCGGCTGGGCCAGGAACCGGCTCTTTGACCGCACCACCACCGTCATTCTCTATGAGCGATGTCTTGCCGCCAAGAAGGCGCTGGTGACGCAAGTCCAGGAGAAGCCGACGCGCAAATTCAAGCCGCTGCCGCTCACGACGGTGGAGCTACAGAAGGCGGCCACACGTCTGCTCCGTCTGAACAGCCAGCAAGCCATGAACATCGCCGAGGGGCTCTACAACAAGGGCTTCATCAGCTATCCCCGCACCGAAACGGACCGATTCGACAAGGGCATCGACCTCAGAGCCCTCGCGCAGAAACAGACGGCAAGCCAAGAATGGGGCCAGTTCGCCCAGGGCCTCGTCGACGGCGCTTTCCAGCAGCCCCGGCAAGGCAGACACGACGACAAGGCGCATCCCCCGATCCACCCCATCGCCTACGCGGCACCGACCGTTTTGAGTGCGGACGAGGCACGCCTGTATGAGTACGTCGCTCGTCGCTTCCTGGCCTGCTGCGCGGACGACGCCAAGGGCATGGCGACGGACGTCGACGTCGAGTACGGAGACGAGCGCTTTCACGCCCGCGGCGTCATCGTGCTAGAGAGGAACTATCTAGATGTCTTCATATACGACAAGTGGGACAACACGGCCGAACTGCCGCCCTTTTCGAGGGGCGAGTGGTTTGAGCCGACAGAGGCCATGATGACGGAAGGCAAAACGTCGCCCCCGAATTACCTGACGGAAGCGGACCTGATTGCACTGATGGACGCCAACGGAATCGGAACGGACGCCACCATGGCCGATCACATCCAGAAGATCCAAGACCGCGAGTACGTCGCCGTCATAGACAGGGCCAGAAATGCAGAGCCGGGCGACGGAGACGAGATGACGGGCGGCGGCTCGGAAGCCGGCGCCGGTCGCGGTCGGGGAGGCGGTCGAGGCCGGCGGGGCGGACGGGGAGGCGCAACGTCCACCGGAAGGGGGAGAGGCACCCAGAAGGTCTTCGTGCCGACCCAGCTTGGGGTGGCACTGATCCTCGGCTTTGACCGGATGAACTTTGAGACGAGCCTGGGCAAGCCCTTTCTGCGCAAAGAGATGGAGCTCAAGATGAAGGCCATCTGCGAAGGCAACGTGACGAGGGACATGGTTCTCCGGGAAAGCATCTCTCAGTACCGGCACGTGTTTTTCCAGTCGCAGGAGAAGCTGGGTGTGCTTCGCGCGGTGAGTAGAGAGTTGATTTTACTCGCACGGCTGACCCTGACACGGGCTTGCAGGCTTGCCGGGAGTTTGTCTTTGGCCAGCCGGCCGGAAGCTGAAACCGTGAGGCGCGGAATCCACCAGACGAAACGTGTGTGCTTGGCCCATTCTGCAGGCCTGGCGACGTCTACGACTACGAGTGATGAATGGAGAGGGGGGAGTTCGTTGCTTCTTGCCCTCTGACTCACCAGCGGCAAATGATGAAGCAAGACGACAAGCCAGACTGTCACGTGTTCCGTTGTTGCACAGCAGAGCGGAAAGCCGAGGCTCTTCGTCTTCGCCGGCCAGAAGCGGGATGACGAGAGTAGAAGTCGGGATGAACGGGCCAGCCAAAGGAAATTCCATGCATGCTGACCGATTGCCATATCGGGCGGGCAGGCACTGAGGCCCCTCCCTCCCCATGGAGGAACCTACGGACAGGTCGAGACGGAAGGGTCCGGGAGAAGGGGACAGACAGGATGAGTGAGGAGGGTAGACGGTAGGAGTAAGACGGGGAGGTTAAGGGGGCCCGGTCAAGTCGAAACGCAGTTCGAAACGGGGCTCGAAAGTATGTAGGGTAGGTAGGTCGGCAGTAGGCTGAGAAGTTGAGGGCGATGCTGACTGTTTCAGACGACATTGTTTCGTTTCGAGTTGTTGTCGTGTCCTCTTTCTTCTTGTCTCTTCTCGCTCTGTCTCTCTCCCTCTCCCTGAGACTGCTTGCTGTACGTAAGGTTGAGTGAGAATAGGTCAGCCACGGTGGCAAATAGCGAGAGAGGGGGCGCAGCAACGAGGACTACCTATCGGCTAACACCTATGGAGACTAAACCAAGCCACGGCGTGCCTCAAGGTCGTAATTCGTACGGAGAGGGCAGCAGACCAGGGTTTTTTGTCCGCGGCTGTATGGAGTCTATGTTTATGTATGTACAAGGTTGGTTGGGGATGTTTAAAGGATGATACTGCCTTGTACATACAGTAGTAGGTGTGTAAACGGAGAAGGCCTGAGGAGCAGCAGAGGCGAGCAAACAGAGTTTATTATGGTACATGCCTACTTACATACATAATATGTACACACACCTGTCTGTAGGCAGGGTTAGGCCTAGCGACCTTCTCATAAGGATCCGTAGGTTATACCTAGTTATAAATAGAGGCAGTGGTCGGTGCGTGCGTGGCCTAAACAGCCCTAGCCTTGCATGTCACCATCAACAGCGCTTTGTGTGGTCACTGGCCAAGTGTCACAGCCGAACCTACCTACCCTGTACCTCGGTCCTTATCGGGCACAGGCAGCAGGTACCATCAGCAGGTACCATCCACAGGCAGTAAGTACTGGCGCCAGCCATCTACCTCCTCCTCCTCCTCTACCTCCTCCGCCTCCTCCTCCTCCTCCTCCTCCTCCTCCTCCTCCTCTCCTTTCCTTGTCTCGCCCTCCTCCTTTTCTCCCCTCCCCTTTCATTCTCCCTACCATCGTCGGCCGTGTACCAGAAAACGTCCCATCGAGTACCGAACCACGTCACAGCCCGCCAGGATCGCGCCTTGCCTTTCGCCTCTCCACAAAGCCAAAACGAAGCCACTCGTCAGATAAAGTGTGTACATACATACCTACATACATACATACATACCTTCCCCTTCCATTCACCCCCCCCCTGGGTTAAACGCTCGCGTCGCGCGACGCTGACGTCGACGACTTTGCAGATTCCCGAAAACATCCTCTTCATCAAAAAAAAAAAGATGGCTTCGGCTGCTCGCGAAATCCCAAAGGCCGCCTCCTCGAACCGAGACAACTTGACTGCTGTAGCGGATCGGGGCGAGACGGCGACCGTGGCTCCATGTCGTGCCCTCCCGACACCTCCCAACTCCATATCCCCCGCCCTGCCGGCCCATGGCCTCAAAGCCCAGCTCCGAAAGGCCAGGCTCGAAGCCATCGATTCGGACCTCGATCTCGGCGACGCTCGCATCCGCTCCCCGTCGCCGGCCGCGTACGAGGCGTCGGGCGCCATCACCAGCGCCATGCTGGCCAAATACCACCTACCCGAGATCCTACTCAACCACGGGCCCCTGGCGATCCGCCACATCGTCGGCTACCTGACGACGTCGGTCCCGGGCTTCTCCGGCATACCGCCCAACAAGGCGCGCCGGCTGGTTGTCGGCGCTCTGGAGGGACGGCGGGACGGCGAGGGCGCCGACGTGGAAGGGGCCGTCGAGTTTTCCAAGGTGGGATGGGGGCGGTGGAATGCCCATCGACGAGCGCGTCACCGTCAGGCCACGTCTTCGTCATCAGCCTCGTCCGGCGCGGCCATACCCATCTCCCGCGTCAGCACGCGGAGCCAAGGCAGGGCTAGGGCGGCGGAGGAACCATCGATGCACCTATCGCCCTTCCACGCGGAAGAAATGGAGACGGAAGCCGACAACATGTCCATGGACGGTTCCGGCTCGGCGTCGTGCTCTGAGGCGCCGGACGACGAGGTGGCCATCAACGACGACCCGGACGACGTGACGGATGACGAGGACTGGGCGGCCGTGGGCGCGGCCGCGCTGCGGGCCGAGTCGTACCCCAGCATGGCGGCAGCTTGGCGCGACGGCAACAACCTGGGTCCGCCCAGCAAGTTTGGCGGGCCGTTTGTGTCGACGGGCTCGGGCATGGTTCGACCTCCACATTTCCCGCTGTCGGCCTTGGCGGACGCGTCTGATGCGCAGGAGCGCGAGGCCGTCGAGGCTCTTCTCCGGCTTGGTTCTGTATAACAACATTTTGACTTTTTTTTTTTTTTTTTTTTTTTTTTTTTTCCCTATGCGAGGCGTTGTGGTGTCTTCTCTTCTTCTTTGCTGGACAGGCTCGTTGGCTGGGCCATGAAGTGCGTGCCTCGACAAGGGACGGGACGATGAGAGGCGTGCTCCGAAACATGACCTCTTTTTTTACATTTACGACAGACACGACCTTTTTTTTTTCTCCCCTCTCTTCTCTTTCTCCCCTCATTCTTTTCATCTTTTCGGACCCTCGTCACTTACCCCCTTTTTCTTTTTCTCTCGAGATGACAGATTGTTTGGTCTCTTTCTGCCCCATTCCCAGGCCATGTTGATACCGCATCCTGAGGTTTTTGTTAAATGTCCCATTCTTTTCTTCTCTCTGGAAGCGGATGGAGGGGAGGTGAAAGCCACCAAATTTCAGCTGTTCTGAAGGGAACTGTTTTCTTGCATGACATTTGCTTTGGGCTGGTTTGCTGTTGCTTGCTGGACGAAACCAGAGTGTTTTTTTTTTGGCACTTTTTGCACTTTTTGCATTCTATTCTTGGAGGAGAGGAGGGAGTTTCGGCATTGGTCGGTGCCGATGATGGCTAGTAATGAAGGGGGACGTTGGAGCATTGCATGACGGGCTTTGTATTCGGGGCTCTTTGATCGTTGCTTAGAGACAAGATGGGGGAATGTTGAAGTAGGTGGAAGGGAGGGTGATATAGAACAGGATATTGTTACCTCATATAGAGATAGAAAGGGTAATTGTAACATGGATTCATATCGTGGACACGCGGCAGCAATATATGTAGGTATGTATGTATGTACATACATACCCACATACATACATACATATGATGTATGTATGTACGTACGTGAATGCGGTGACGGGGAGGAAGAAAGAAGAGGAGGAGGAGGATGATGAGGATAGAGGCGAAGAAAGAGAGTAAGTAAGAAAAGACACGTCTGGGCACATTGGCCAAACGCCAGGCGCATCCAAGCGACAAGAACAGAAAGGAGAGAGAGGCTCGGCGGCATTGGCAGGGGGGGGGGGGCAGAATACGCAGGCGGGCGGCGTCATGGAGGCCGACAGCCGAGCGGGCCGAGGTGGTTTTCAGATACATACATACATACATATGTATGTATATAAGTATGATATGTATGTATGTACATATGTATGTAAGTATGATAATGACAAAAGAGACGGAGAGGCTTAATAAAGAGAGAGAAGAAAAGAGTGAGTGAGTGTGAGTGTGAGTGAGGGATGGAGACTGATGAGAGCGGCTTTAGACTGTGGTGCGAAGGCCAGCGGCGCCCTCTGCCGATATCCGTATCTTTGACACACACTCACACACTCACACACACATTGGTTCCCACGGCGCCCTCTGACGAACGGGTTTAAGGAAGGAGAGAAGGCAAAAAAAAAAAAACCAAAATTATTATTATAACAGGCTTCCTCCAACTTATAAATATCTACTACCTAGGTTAGGTAGGTATGTATGTACAGGTAGGAATAGGCTGCGCGGATTGGCGAGATAGATAATGGCCTTGGGCTCTTGGGGGGGGGGGGGGGAACCTTGGCGCCATGGTGTTGACTTGAGTTTTTTAATTGTACGAAATGAGCCATCTCGTCTTCTTATTGTATTGTATGTATGTATGTATGAATGTTTTTTGTCAGTCATGGGCTGAGGCCGCAGGGCATCTATCGCCTTTTGTACATATGTACATATGTATGCCAGGTACCCGAATATGATAGGGGGGGGGGGGG
>LKCN02000003.1:103168-158003 GCA_001633055.2 Ophiocordyceps polyrhachis-furcata BCC 54312 | reverse complement strand
TTTTTTAATCCTGCTTCTGCTTCTTCTTCCCCTTTCTTTCTTCCCTTCCTCGTACGATTTCTTTCTCCTCCGATCCCGATCTCTATCTAGTCCTTCTCTCCTTGTCTCTCTCTCTCTCGCTCTTCTTTTTTCTTCTTTATACATATAGTATACATACATATATATATATGTATGCATATATCTAGTTAGTACCTACTTACTATACATACATACATACATACATACATATACATATATATATATATTTCCTTCCTTCTCTTCCTCTTCCTTCGTCTTTTCTCTCTTCATTTATTACGAATTTTCCGTCGTATCACCTGTCGCCATCCGGGTCCCAATGCACGAAGCCACACACCCTCCCCCTCCCTAAACAATCCATCAGCCCGGGACTTTTGCCGGCCTTACTGTCGTCGTTCTTTTCTCCCGCCCCCATCTTGCCCTTTTCCTTTCTTTCTACATAAATATCTAACTCCATTGCTTCGCGGGTTTGCTTACGGAGGTACCTCCATTGCTTGCGCAACCCTACCAGCCTGCCTTACCTAGGTAGGTAGGTAGGTACCTAGGTAAAATCCAACCTGTTCTGTTCCCCGACGACGCCTCTCTCCTCTCTCCAAGGTAACGGACACGTGCCTTTCCCGAGTCTTCTCTATCTCTCTCTCTATGTGCATACATACATATGTACATACATACATATGTATACATATGTATCCTTCTCCTCTCTTGCTCTCCGCCCTCAATCACTTCTTCGCCGCGGAAAGAACAGAAAAACTCTCCACCGTCTTGTGCGACCTACGTATGTACATACATACATAAACATGTTGCACATGCATACCTACCTACCGACCTACCTATCTACCTACCTATGTAATGTATGTATGTATGTATGTATGTAGTTCGAATCCACCACCAACAAATCATCCCATCCTCCACCTACCTCTCCCTTTTCTCCGTCGTATCTTAAGCCCTGCTCAACACAAATATATTATATGTACACACATACATACATGCATACATACATACCTACATACATCGACATGCACATACATACATACTCATACTTATATATACATACATACATACATATGTATGTATATATGTATGTATGTATCCGTACATCATACATATACAACTGCCTTATAGAGCAGGTCCCATAAACCCATGCTCCCACATATCCCCGTCCGTCCCACCCCCACCTAAAAGCGCCTCAAAGCACCTAAAAGCACCTGCCGGCTCTCCATGCCGGCCCCCCCCAAAAACCCCGTCCGCACCTCGTGGCACCGGCTCCATCGTATTTTCTGTCTCGTCATTGTTGACGCTATATTTGCTCCCAAAAGGCCCTTGCCTCCATACCTACCTTACCTACCTATCTATCCATGTACGTACATATGTATGTATGTATGTACCTACCTCTTGCAGGGCCGTACATACATACATAGGTGCATTCACCTCCTAGGGTTAGGGTCGCTTATAAATTCATCGCTTTCTCCATTAATCAAAACATACTGATATAATATATTTGACTTAGGCCGGCTTAACCCGCTCGGTTTAAAAACTAAACGGCTTCGGTAATTGACCTGCCACAACCTCCCGCTGCCCTCCAGCTTCCCTCCAGCTTCCCTCCAGCTTCCTTCCTTGCCTTGCTTGCCTACATACATACATACATACATATGTACATCTATCTGCCTGCCTACTACTTCTCTACCATTGCCGCATTCCATTACCCTCCTCCTACACATGCATTCACACATACCTACCTACCTACCTGGTAGGCAGGCAAGGCAGGTAGCCAACTTCCATTTGTCCAGTAGCCTCGACGTCTCTCTCCATTTGCCGCCAATCTGATCACTAGGCATACACATTTTCTGCTCCATCTTCCCAGCTCAGAGCTCGTCAGTCTTCTTCCCCTTACCCCTTCCCTTTCCTAACAAATTGAACCTAGCAGGTAGCGAGCCAAGTAGGTAGGTACTAGGTGGTAGGTAGGTCATGTAGGTGCTATGTATGTATACACTCTCCTGCTTGTCCGGCTGCCACGTATAAACACCCTCTTCTCCCTCTCCGTCCTGGATGATACAGCTCAATGCCGTGACAAGCATCAAAAATCGATGCAATTTCCGAGCCTTTGGCGCCAGAGCCGGCCCAAAAAAAATAGAAAAGAATTCGGTTAGCCGGCTCCAACTCTGAAACTCCGATACCATACCCCCCCCCCCCCTCCCGTCCTCTCAGCTAGTTCTTCACCTCTGTCCGCTCATGTCCAGAATCCTGTAGTCGAATGCCCCTCACCGCGGCCAGTGTCCAACCAAGCTGCTGCTGTTGTTGCTTGCTTCACGTCACGAGCGCCGTCAGCCTTGCGTGTCTCCCCTAGGCATTGCTGGCTTGCGGGCCGCCGCGACCACGAGGCATCCCGCCGCGACCTCGACTCTGGCCTGAAAAGTTGCCTCGACCGTTGCCCTGTCCCCCGCCGCGGGGGCCGTCGTAGCCACCTCGACCTCGCCCGGACAGGCTGCCTCGCCCGCTCCCGTAGTTACTGCCCCCGTAGGCCGTAGCCTTGGGCCGGCGAGGCTCCACGACAATGTTCTCGCCATTCACAACGTGTGGGTTGGCCAATACGGCCGCCTGGTAGCCCTCGGGCGTCTTGTACTCGACGAAGGCGCAGTTCTGATAGTACTTGCGGTCAGCGGACACGGACAAGCCACCCCCGTCGGGCGGTACAATACCTTCTGCCGGTTAATGTCAAAGTACGTCAACTCTCCGTGGGCCGTCAGGGCACTTCGGAGGTCCGCATCCAGAACCTTTTCCGTCACATACTTGACGTACCCCATCGTGCCCTCCTTGTCAGCAAAGTTGCCGGACATTGACTGGGGTCGGTTCTGCCGCTTCGAATCGGCACCCGCCGTCTGCCAGCCCGACGACTCCTTGGCCATGGTGTCGGCCGCGGGGACCGTCGGTGTACTCGTCTGTTGCTGTTGCGTTGTCCCTGCCGCCGCGGAGGAGGCCGTGGCGGCGGCCGGGACAGGGGCCGGTGCCCGACTCTGCGTCGAAGCCGGCGGAGTGGCCGTCTTGGGCAGGGGAACAACCGGTCTTGGGCCGGCTGCGGCTGCGGCGCGGCTGGCCCAGGTCATGGGCTTGCGAGGAGCCGGTGGTTCGGCCGGGGCAACAGGCTCGGCCTGAGGCGGCGGAGGAACGGGCTGCGACACGGGCGTCGGGCTCGGTTCCTGAGGCTTTTCCACCTCTTTGGCGTCCTCCTCGGCAAGCTCGTGGGCCGCGGTGATGGGATCTGCAGCCGCAGCAGCATCCATTTTCGTCTCCGACGCCCGGCTGGGATCCGTAGCGACGTCGCCTCCGTTGACCGCCTTGTCAGTCTCTGTAGCCTCCTCGAGCTTCTTGTTCACGACGCTGGCATTGAGGCTGGTGAAGGGGGTGTCGTCCTTGACGGTCTCCTTGTCCGCAATCTCGCCTTCGGAAGCGGCAACGGCAGCGTCGGTGGCGGGGGCAACGTCGGCCGGAGCCGTCTCCTCCTTGACAGGTGCATCAACGGGAACCTCGGCCAGCTCCTCGTCATCATCCTCCTCTTTGATATATCGCAGGATGTCGTTGAGGACAAAGTAGCCGGAAGGCTGCTGCGCCAGCACAAATGTCTGGACAAACTTCTTGGGCTCGGCGCCCTTGTTGGAGGTCTCGCCGATGACCTGGACGACGATGTTGTCGAACGAGGCCTGCGAGTCGACGTTGGAAACCCGGACTTTGCAGTCCTGGAAGTCAAGCTGTCTGATACGCTCCTGGATAACCTGTCGACGAAGCTCATGTCAACGCTGAGTGGAAGGAGAGTGGGATAGCAGAGCAGTGCAAATACGAACCTGGCGACCGACAGAAACGTTGGCGACCTCGGCCTCTAGTCCCTGGACAAACTGCGAGCGCTTGCCATAGAATAGCTTAAAAAAAATTCCCCGGTCAGCCTCGGTATTTGCATGGGGGAAGCAAAAGGGCACTTACGTGGAGCTTCTCAGGCGATTTGCTAAGAGTAGTGTAGTATTGCTCAACGAAGTACCATCCAACCTCATCCTTAGAGAGATTGCTGTTCCCAGAGGCGGCGGCGGGTTCTGCAGCAGTGGTGGCGGCAACGTACTGGTCGGTGGCGGATTTGTACTGCTCCTGGTGGGCGAAACTACCGTTTGTCGCCATGGCTGCCCTCTCCATACAATTAATCAACTGGGGAAGATGAGCGAGCTTCGGAAAATTGCGGCGAAGGCACGATTTGGGGTTGGGGCAGCGTCGGCAAAGGGTGCAGACGCGAGGACGGCCGCGAAAGTCAACAGACGAGCCCCGAGATGCGAGCGTGGGCCACCGCGTCTTTCCCCGGTTGGAGTCAGGGAGGCGAGGTTTTTTTGTTTGGGGTTGTCTTTGAAAGGACGACGTTCGGACGCAGGGCTGAAGTCTCGGTGTTTGTTGGAAGGTTTCAGGGTGCGGGTATCAAAGAGGGAGATGATGAAGAGGAGACGTAGGAGAAGCCTGCTGGTCCTTCTGGGGGGGGGGGGGGAGGTTGTGTTTTTTTTCCTCCTTTTAGAGTATTATTTTTCTGGAAGGCGGGAAGAAGAAGGGGGAAAAAATGAAACAGACGGCAGAGAGCAGAAGGAAACCCTGTCCAGTTTCTTTGCCTGGTCTGTAGTGTGCGAGTGCTTAAGGGGGGACGGATGGATGGACGGGTAGGAGGAGTAGGTAGGGCTCGTAGGAGGAGGAGGAGGCAGGTGTAGGCAGGCAGGGGAAAAAAAAATTGCCCACGAGCAAAAGAGAAGGTCAGGATTGGTCCGTGCACTGGCAAAGGCTCGGAACGGAACATTGTTAGCCGCCCAGTGGTTCGCTACCCGCGTGAGGTACAGACTACAGTAACTACCTAACTAAAGCAAAAGCTCTCGCAGCTGAAAATATATATGTATGTATGTATAGCATGTGCGGATAGACGGAAAAAGTCTTCGAAAGAAAAACAACTGTGCCTTTCTATAGCAAATCAAAGATGGGGGGGGGGGAAGGATGAGGATGATGACAGCTGGCTCACGAGTCACACCTAGTCTCGAGCTGGGGCGATAACCTCATACATACATACATACATACAGTGCCTACCTACCTACCTACCTAGGTAGGTAGGTAGGTAAGTATCCGGAGACCTCGCGCTCTTCTTGCTAAATCTATAGACATGTAGCAGCATCAATCAGGCGAATTTTCTTCCCCCACCCCCTCCTCCCCCCTATGGGCCCTATCTCATCCGTCATCACACATCTTCACTCTGAAGAATTTCTCTCAATAGTACTCCGTACTAAGCGGACACAAATCCGGGGGGACCAGCGCCGTCTCTCCGGCCCCACCCTAAAAAAAAACACCACGGCTATCGCACAATCTTATCGCGGACTTCTTCTACGGATACTCGCAACCTCCATCCAACCATCCACCGCCTCTCACCCACCCTCCGCCGAGACAAACACAGAAAAGGTATAAGCAAGAGACAAAAGAATAGAGAAAAACGAAGATAAAAAAAAAGAAGAAGAAGAAGAAGAAGAAGAAGAAGAAGAAGAAAATGCCAAAGTCAAAGCGCTCCAAAGTCGTCCACCTAACAAAGGTGTCGAAAAAAAACCCGCGGCCAAAAAGACCTCCTCTTCAAGACCATCCGCGAAGCCGTCCCAAACTATCAGCACTGCCTCCTCTTCAACGTAGACGGCATGCGAAACTCCCATCTCAAGACCGTCAGGCGAGAACTCCGCGAAGACAGCCGCCTCTTCTTCGGCAAGACGAAGCTCACGGCCAAGGCCCTGGGCCAGACGGCCGAGGAGGAGCTGGCGCCGGGGATTCATCGTCTAACGCCCTTCCTCACGGGATCCGTCGGCTTGCTCCTCACCAATCGGCCTCCACATGCCGTTGTCGATTTCTTCGCTGGCTTGACGAAAGTGGACTTCGCCAGGGCTGGTGCCGTCGCCCCGCGCTCGTTTACTATCCCCCCGGGCGTCGTCTATAGCACTGCTGGTGAGGTGCCGGCGGAGAATGACGTCCCCCTCGAACACACTATCGAGCCTGAGCTGCGAAAACTCGGCGTTCCTACGCGTATGCGTAAGGGGAAAGTCGTTCTCGGTGATGACGACGGCGAAGGCGACGGTTACCTCATCTGCAAGGAGGGTGACGTCTTGGACTCGAGGCAGACTAGGCTACTGAAGTTGTTCAGTATTTGCATGAGCGAGTTTCGTGTCAAGGTTGTGGCGTGAGTTTCTCCCCCCCTCTCCTGATACCCTTCGCCTGTGCTGACACTCCCCCGTTAAATAGGTACTGGAGCGCAGCAAGCGGCGAGGTCACCGAGATCAAAGCTTCCTCGATGGAAGGGATAGAAAAAGATTGATGAGATTGGAAAAAAACGGCGGAAGTGGTCGTCAACCCGCAGTCGGCAGGGAAAGGCAATTCGTCTTCTGCGCCTGTCAGGACTTGCTTACCATCTCCTACGAATCTGTCCCTCAAGGGTCAACTGCGTCTTCGGCGTTGGATGGTCCGTGGGATACTGCAATGGGCCTGCATCTTGTTGTCTATAGAGCTGTCTATAGAGCATTCACCGATGCTATGGCTTAACCTTGCACATGAGTGCCTACGCCTGAAAAGTCTTCACGCTTGCCTCGTCTACCCCCTGTGCACTGGCTCATACATACTCACCATATAGCTGTCGGCCAAAGGCATCCTACCGGTGAGGACTAGGGGACAAGGGTGCCTTACCTACCCGACCTTACCTTGCCTGGACTGTATGTATGTAGTCGCCTGCCATACCTCTTGCATCTCTCTCTACCTACCCTGCAAAGTACAGACGAATGTTAGGCCGCATCAATTGTTGCCAGCCTGTATAAACTCCCTTTTGACTCCTGTGTGGTTTCGACCTGTCCTGCCGACATCATTCACTTGGTTCAGGGCCCTACCATGTGGCAAGCCCCAGCACGCGGCAGCATGGGCCATTAGCCCTTGAATCCATGGCGTGTGTATGCGGCACACGCGATAAGGAGAAGAAAAAAACAAGAGAAACAAAAATGAAAAAAAAAAAAAAGTGCTCAACACGACATCAGCTGAGGCCGCTTCCAAGTCATCGAGAGTATCAGGGGCTCGTTACCACGACCCATCGCTGCTTCTCGCCGAAGCGGTTCAAATAGGTACGTCAATGTCAATGTCGAGCCCGCGGAGGCATCAGTAACGCGGCATCTTCCGGGAATCATCATAGCCTCCGCCGTCGTATCCTCGCTTGCGGTTGTCGTCGTCACGCGGCCGCCCGTAGTCCCGTCGATCCCGTCCTCGGTCCCTCTCGGGGTCGCGATCGCGGTCGCGTTCCCGTTCTCGGTCGCGGTCCCTCTCGCGATCGCGGTATCCACCGTCTCGGCGGCCGATGGGCTCCGTGTTACCTCCAGTCCTGCGCCCACCATCGCGGTCGCCATAACGACCGCCACCGTCGCGATAACCGCCGCCGCCGTGCCTATCCTCGTAGCGTCCAGGTCCGCGTGGTTCGTATCCGGGGCCGGAAAAGCCACGATCACCGTTGCGTCTGTCGAACCCCGGGCCAGACGGGGCACCGCTGGGCGGACCACCAAAGCTGCCTCTGTCGCCTCGAGGGCCGCCGAAATCACCTCTGAAGCCTCCGCCGCGACCGCGACCGCCACGCGGTCGGCCACCATCGAAGCCTCGGAAGCCTCCTCGGAAGCCATCGCCGAAGCCGCGGGGGCCGCCGGGGCGCGAGGGTACAATCTTAGTGTAGCCGCGGCCGCCGAGACCGCCCGCGAGTCTTCTGGGCTTCCATCCGACGACGGTTCGGCCTCGTTCGACATCCGTCTTGATCATTCTGCCCTTGATGCGATCTCCATCACAGGTCCTTACGGCAGCTATCCACCACAGGTGTCAACGGCATGTGTCGCACAATGGGGCGCTAAATTTCAAAGGGGAGGGGGCTTAAATACCTTGCATGTCCGACTCTCGCTCAAACACGATAAAGGCATACCCTCGGTGAGGCTTCTTCTTCTTGTTGGGCTTCTCGTCCGCGTGGGTATCGGTCACGAGACGAATCTGGCATATCAAAGTCAGCAGCAGCCAAGAAAGATGCGGGCGGGGCAAAGTACGAACGCGCTCGATGGGGCCAAACCGGGCAAAGTGTCTCTCGAGATCCCGCTCATCAGCCTCGTAGCTGAGGCGAGCGACGATCATGGTAGAGAGCGCATCGCCTCTGATGTTTGGATCAGTTTCGGGCTTGACTGTTTCGGACGAGTTAGTCGACGAGGAGGAAGAGTCATCACTCGATCCAGGCGTTGTACATTTCTCAGGAGCTTCCTCTAGAAGCTTCTTGATCTTCGCCTTTTTTTCTTCCTTCTTCCGATCTCGAGCTTCGAGCCAGCTTTCAGTCGGCTTATAGTCGTCCGCGTCCTTGTACTTTTTCATCTCTTCGAGGTGCGGGGAGACGCCCGTGATGAACGGCGTCCGGCGTTCCTCAGGAGGATGGTCGATGGGCTGAACCCAGCGCAGAGGGGGCCTCGGCGCGAAAAGCGCCAACAGGTTTTGGGGCAGTTTGTCCGTCATCCTTTGACCCGGCCAGGCGGTTACGCTGGCCTCTATCAACGGTTGAGATGAGGTGGGAAGGGGAAGAAAGAGCTGATGTTTTGGAAACACGCGTAGAGCAGAGAAGCCTCGAAAATCGAAGAGGTTACGGTTTGGGAGATGTTCGTATTGAAAATGTACGTACCTGTACTAAGGAAACCTGGAGCCGGGTTTTGCCGATGTGGCGCCGGGGCTCTTTGCGCTAGGCCTCATCGGAACGGGGCCTTAGAGCAACGACAATCACTGAAGACCCTCAGAAGGGCGTACAGGTCCAGCATGACGGTAAAGGCACTGCGAGCCGTAGCCTCTGGCAAGGTACGCGAATCACCGATGTTACAGTGGAGAGACTGACGGCTTTCAGAACGGCATCGGCGCATTCATCCTCCAGTGCAAGCGGATGGACCTCCACTATTGCGACTCGTCGGGCAGTTCACAAGGCATGAAGTAGGTCAAAAGGCTTCCTCGTCAATGCCGACAACTACTGACTCTCTCTCTCTCTCTCTCTCTCTTTCTCTTTCTCTCAGAGGTTTCATAAAATCCTTGCTGCCCAAATTCGCCAGCGTCAACTCGCAGATCGAATTCGTCATCTCTCCGCGACCCAATAAACATCCCGTCATCGTCGGTCACTATATCAACGGCCGGACAAAACCCATCTGCGTCCGCAATCTGTCGCCATACGAGATACTGCAAAAAGTTGAGCTGCTGCGTGACGCCAGCGGAGACAAACTGAGGAGGACGAACAAGGCCGTGATGAGCACGAACCCCGGTGTCCGAGGCATCTGGTCGCCGTATCATGGATCTGGTATGGCTGTATAGCGCGCACCGCGATTGTAAGGCCGTGTCGTGGGAAGAAGGAGAATGGAGGGGAGAATTTTATCACTTAAGCCGACGTATTAACCCATCCTCATGTCGAGAAAAGATATACCATCAAGCTTATACTACTTTTTATCTGTTGCGAGCGCTCTCACATTATCGAAAGACGCACTCACTGTTTCCTACAGTTGATAATGTCGATGACTGTAGAGAAAAAAGTAAGTAAACAAGACAAAGAGAAAGTGGTCAAGTCGAGACTTACACGCCGGCTTGAGCGAGGCGCCGCCGACAAGGAAGCCGTCAATGTCCGGCTGCTTGCTGAGCTCGCCGCAGTTCTTCTCGTTGACGCTGCCGCCGTAGAGGATGCGGGTCTCCTCGGCTACCTTGGGACTGACGCCCTTGAGCCATGCACGGATAGCCTTGTGCACCTCCTGAGCCTGCTCCGTGGTGGCGACCTTGCCCGTGCCGATGGCCCAGATGGGTTCGTAGGCAATGACGATGCGCGACCAGTCCGAGACTTGGGCCTTGAGCGCTTCCAACTGCTTGCTGACCACCTCGATCGTCTTTCCCGCCTCTCGCTCCTTAAGGCTCTCGCCGCAGCACCAGATGACGCCGAGGCCGTTTTCCGTCGCATACTTTGTCCGCGAAGCCACCACCTCGTCCGTCTCCATGAGGATGGTCCGACGCTCCGAGTGGCCGAGTATGGCCCACGTTATGTTGCTGTCCTTGAGCTGAGAGACGGAGATCTCGCCCGTGTAGGCGCCGTTGGGCTTATCGAAGACGTTCTGAGCCGCCACCTCGATGCCGGAACGGAGGTTCTCACGGAGGAGGAGCAGGTAGAGCGCCGGCGGGGCGACGACGATCTCTGACCGTCATCGGCGGCTTCAGAAACGCAGATTGAACAGAGGGGGGGGGGGGGGGGGAGGAAGAGGAGAGACGCACCAACTTCAGCGTCAATAACGGCATTGTTGAGGTTGTTGACAATCTCCTTGATGGTCGAGATAGACCCGTTCCTAGCGAGACCGCCGCTGTCAGCCGCGCGCGGGGCAAGGAGGGGTAATCCAGCTCTCACATCTTGAAGTTGCCGCCGACGAAGAACTTGCGCGCCATCTTGTACGACTGGTTCTGGATTGGGGAGCGCTGCTTGGCGATGTAATGCGGTTGGTTGTAAAGTGATTGAGCTTCTGGCCAAGGGCTCGTGATATGGCACTTAAAAGCCTAGGGTAACCCGCATCATGGGGAAAGCCCAGGGTAGGCAGGTCGACAGTAGACACCGGGTAGTTGTTGACGTCTACACTCACCACATACAACTGGTTGTAGTTGACTGCTCACTACCTACCTCCTACACGGTCTATACCCGTAGGTCCTAGGCTCGTATGAATTTCCCACTTCTATTCACCTGTTACAAACTAAACCGCATATCCAAGCCTGTGACCTGTGCGCTCATTCCCTCCTGGGTCCCTTCCAAAATCTGTATTGGGTTCCTCTTTACGGAATCCGGCTTCATCTTACGCACCATCTGGCACAGATGAGGATTTCCTTGGAGTTTTTGCGATACTCTCCCGGCACACAGCCAGCTCCGAGAATCCTTCTGGTGGCTTTTCTCTCTCTTTCTCTTTGACAACTCCTCCGGCGCCGTCCCTCCTTCATCGGACACGGCATCTGGCCGTCGCCGGCGGCCGCGGGCTTTCCTCCTGCCTGGCTGGTCTCGGCACTTGGCTCCATGACTACATGGGGCCTGAGACGCAGGGATACCGCGTTGTCAATGCACTTGCACTGGCGGGCCAAACTGTTCGTAATCCTCCTGCAATGGCGAGTATCGTCAACAACAACATCATCAGCAGGGGTCAGAACACACTCACCTCGCTTCTTTCAACCAGTAACATAGCCCCGACGGGATGGTGTAGCAACGTTCTCGGCCTTTGGCATGGCTGAGAGCTCCGTCGTCATCTTCGCCATGACAGCCAGTCGTTTCTGGACCTCGGTGATTTGCTGAAGGCTGCGGGAATCATCGGGTTTGTTGAGCCCGCGAACCATGTCCTCTACAACATGGCGATGGTCGAGCCATTGCTCGAGAAGTGGCTTGGCTGAGGGCTGCACTGGCTCGGCCACCGGAGCTGTCTTCACAGAAGTCTTCCTGCTCGTTGTCGTCGCTGTCGTTGTCGTCGTCTGCGGCTGCGGCTCCGGGACGTCCGTCTTCCTCTTGCGGCCCTTGCTGGGCTGTCCCATGGCGGCGGAAGGCGGCGAGCCACCAGCACTGCCGTGGTCATTGTGGACTCGCTTCATGTGGTCCCTCAAGTTCCACTGACGGGGAAAACCATTGCCAGTCACGGCACGCTCACATCCTTCGTACACGCACAGGAAGGGCTTATCACCGTGACCGTGCAAACCGTGAGCTTCACGCTCGTGACGAAGAAGGCAAGCAGTGGAAGAGAAACGGGCCCCTTCGCAACTATCCGCCTTGCACCGATAAGGCTTGAGGTGGGAGTCAACAAATTTGCTACCAAAGGGTCAGTTCTCCGACGTCCACTCTACGACCGTCTGCAGTTCAGAGGAGGGCACCAACTCGTAATTGCACTTGAGCTTCTCGGGCTTGTGATTGCAGTTTGTTTGGCCCTCCCACGGGCAGTGAAAGAGGCCGTCGGCCCGCGGTGCCGCAGTCTTGTACAGAGCGTGGTCCCTGGCCGACTCGCCGTCGCTACCCTGTCGTCGGGGGACAAGTGTCTGTGAGAGGCTGAGAGAGTCGTCCAAATGGGCAATGCCCGGTCCGTTTCTGTCTTCCGACTTGATCGCCATCTTACACTCCGCGCTTCCGGCACCCTCACCGTCAGAATACCAGGCGCCAGCTTGCTTCCAGGAAGAATACCTACCTCGATGACTGGCATTTCATGTCGGGAGACGAGTGTGGACTCAATGGCGCTGACAGCCACGCATCGTCAATGGTAGCTGGAGAAGAGGTCCGCGAAATGGAGCTGGAGAAGCAATCCCAAGAGCTGGGAGACGAATTGTCCAACATGCCGGGCTCAGTGCCGAGATGCATGTGGGAAGGGACTACATGGAGAGGGCCGGTCGAGGCGAGGGGGTACATTCCGCTGCTATCGGCATTCAAACTCATGTCGAGACTGTAGTCTGGCCAGTACGCCTGGGGCACGACAGTAGCATCAGAGTCCAGCATAAGATAGGAATCCATCCCGTTCATGGAACCTGTGGGCTGTGATCCGTTCCGCATGGTGGTTGTGTTTTCCATGTTGGCTTGAGGCAGGTGAGACGACGTTGAGAGCGTCGAGCTTGATCTGCTCGAATCGACCCTCGACATGGCGTGAGTCCTGGGTGCTCCGGACGAGACCGTCCTGGCAGCAGTCCACATGGCATCCGTGGCCTGGGGCTGGTCCGTCCTGGATCCACGGGGCGTAGACTGGCCAGATGTGAAGAGGTACTCCTCAGCATCGCCCGAGTGGGACGATCCATTGTCCGGGAAATCTTGGTAGTTCTGTGGTCCTTCACCATGAGTTCCCCATGACGACCCGTTGACTAGGTCTGTCGATGGTTCTGTATGAGAAAAGGGAAACATGCTAGAAGCATTCGGAGCCAAGGCAGCCGCCTGGTGATAGCTATAATCGCTGGGGCACGGTCAGTGTACTGTTCTCCACTACTGATGAAACGCGAATGTCAAAATATCAAGCTGGCAGCTTGATGGGTCAACTTTGATCCTGCGAGGCGTTAGATGACCGAAGGGATACCTTAGACGGGGACGTAGTTTACAAACCCATCATCATGTGTGCTTCGTGCAATACGCCAGAGTACTGTTCATCGTCATCTAACATGGGCACCGGGGCTATAGGGCTGAAGCGGTAACGCTTGTCCAGGGTTCCGGCTCCGATTGACGTAAGTGGCAAAGCGTTCTCCAACAGAAATTCCACACAACATCCCGACGGATTGCAATGTCGTCCGGCTTGTCATATCCATAATGAGGGCACAATGAGTGGCGGGTGCGGAAATCGAGCGGTTGCAAACATAAAATGCAAAACCAGTTATGCACATGGACCTCCTCACGGTTCAAGGCACACGGGGTCGACAGTCCATGGGAAAGGTTGACCCTTGTTCGCGGCTGCGAATGCAATCAAAATTGGATTGCTTGAACTTGACAAAAGTTCAGAGAAGGCTACTCGTCGGTAAACCTCCCCATAAGGGGGGGTTGAGAGCCCGGTAATGGCCACACATGGGTGTCCTGGTCCTTGATCGTACGAGACTACTCCTGGGTCATAATCCCTAGGTAGGTCCCGCCATACTCCTCGGCTCGAGTGATCCTGCGGAAGAGGACAAGGTCCGGCCGGGCGCTCGGATGAGGATCTTTTTCATTTGAGGGGTAATACTCACCTCCGATGAAGAGCATGATGATCACCGTCTGTCCGGCTGGGGCAAATGGGTCGTTCTCTAGGACTTCCGGCAACGGCGCTTTTGACCAGGAGGATTCCAGCGATGGTCCACGGTTCCCCGGACGGTCCAGTACAATCTCCTGACTATAGTAATGGAAAGAGAAGACATACAAATCGCTCGCTCGACATGTTTAAGAGAGAGAGGACGAGAAAGAAAGATTCAAGGAGATGACTCCCGTAAATTGAAATAAGAAAACAGTACCTAGAGAGCGACTGGACCTCTTCGAGATCAACTGTGCTATTGTATCCTGGCATATTGCCCGGACGCGAGACAAGCAGGGCAACTGTCATTCTAATCCACAGGCTGAGGCACCGGAGGGGCTCAGGAAAAATCTGGCAAGGCCAGGGCGACCAAGGGCTCTTTGTCCTGCGACAAAATGGGGAAAGAGTATGACAAAGCGCTGTCGTCAGGATGCGCAACAGGGAAGTAGTGAGTCTTCTGCTGCGTTTCAGACTGCGAGACGAGCTGAGTGGGACGGGTGAGTGGACGACGAGCGGGACACGGGTGTGGGTAGGTATGTAGTCGACACTGATTTTGGGCACAGACGTTGGGCAGAGACGGGTGGGCAAACCGATGCGGGCCACGAGGGGGCTTGCGGGTTTTATCGTTGAGAAGAGCT
Organism: Ophiocordyceps polyrhachis-furcata BCC 54312; assembly: GCA_001633055.2. NCBI lineage: Eukaryota > Fungi > Ascomycota > Sordariomycetes > Hypocreales > Ophiocordycipitaceae > Ophiocordyceps > Ophiocordyceps polyrhachis-furcata. The sequence continues at coordinate 143,545 of LKCN02000003.1, read as the reverse complement.
GGCTCACAACGACAACGTGTCGAATGACGCCAATAAACAGGGCCTGCTCACAGGTCGCATGAATGCGTTGGCGCGTTGGTGACAAGTGATGCGCTTGCCGTCGGTACTGATACAGGGATCCTTTGGTGACCGGTTTCCTTCCTTGAGACCGGGAGGGGTGGCCGGGTGGAGAAGCCGGTACAGCAAACACGACTTGAGTGGCCACGACGTGACGGGAGGGGGCGTCAACATCTGCAAGCCAGCACAGCACTGCAGCAAGAGAGAGAAAAAGAGCACGACGGCTTCTCTCAGCTGTGACGGCGCCAAATGAAGGTCGATCGGGATGAGACGAGGTGCGCTAGCCGAGAATACACACACATACCCCCCCAAAGGTAATGGCGCAAACATGATGATGAGCTGGAGCGCGATGCGTCGCAACTCGCTGGTACTGCAGCCAGGATGGTAAGCAGCTGTGCGCCTCGCTCCCTGTCCCGAGACAAGCTATGATAACAGCCCCCGGCAGGACCCCGGCGAATAGGATCACATCCTTTGCCGTCGTGCAATGGCGGTCAGCGAATTGTTGTTGCCGGTGTGACGAGGCGTGCAGGAGGAAACTGGATGATTCCGTTGATACTCGGCTTTCCCAGCCAGGCAGTTAGACAGGCAGAGAGGAGATGACGAGGACGAAGACGATGATGATGATGACGACGACGATGATGATGATGAGAGCTTCTTCTGCCCGGGGGGGGGAGGGGGAAGGGGGGGGGATGAGGTGACGAAAAAACAGGGGCTTACCTAATACCTACCACCTGCCTCTAGCAGATATGTATCCGTACATAGACTGTAGTCTGTAGTACGGATAGTAGCCAGCCACGAGGAAGGAGAGACGCCGGCACGTGGGATTGAACACACGCCTCGTTTCGTTGCTGGGGAAAAGAAAAGCCATCTGCTGTCACGTGCCGCAGACGACGACGACGACGACGACGACGATTGAACCACGGGCCCTAAAACGATGCTCAACAAACAGACCGACGCTAAGGCGGGTCTAAGCAAAAAGGAGAAGACTGGCCGGGCGGTGGGCGAAACGTTCATGCTTGGTTGACAGCTCGCTCATGCAGTGGACGCCTTTCGCATAACGGACGAGCTGGTTCTTGAGAAATTGGCAAGACGACGCAGAGCCGAGCGAGACGAGCCATTTCATTTCCAAACCTCATTTTTCTTGCTTGTCGTGAGCGAGGTAATAAATAATGATGGAGATGGGGGGGGGGGAAAGCAAAGGTGATGTCATCACACACACCTCTGTTCAAAAATGGCGGCAAATGCATTCGGCCGAGTCTGTCGGAGACCTGTCAAAAATAGACGTCGTCATGCTGCTGCCACCATGTCCCCCGGTGCTGCCGCATGGCCCCTTGTTGCCATGCAATGCCGCGGGAGGCTGCAGCTTTCAAAGGTTTTGATGGGATTTGACAGAAGGGGCCAAGTCGACGAGCGAGGCCCGATATGAAGATAGATATTCTGTTAAAATGGGCAGCAATCAGTGTTGGGCAAGGGAAGGCCAATCACTACTTGGTTGGCCTTTCTCTTTCTTCCTTCCTTGGAGCCTGAGCCTTCCTTCTCTTCCCATCTTCTCCGGCCGGCGGCCTCCTCCCCCAGTGTCTCCGGGGTTCCCGGACCGACGAGATTTGAATCGCCCATCGCCGTGTTTATTTTTCATGGCATCGTCTGGGATCTCCCCAGAACAACACTGTGCCATCCCAACGGAGATGAGGGCTCCGTTCGCCTCGACACCCGCCTGGCAGCTCTTCCCGGCCCCTCTAAAACCGGCCGGGGGAACAGTCCGACAGGTGGACGCTGACACCGTGCTGCAGCGCTGCCCCGTCACCGCCGCAAGGCTGTCGAGTCCTCTGTCTTCCTGCTTGGATGGTCCCTGCACTCCTCTTCTGTCCCGCCCGGGATTCCACAGCCCGTACCAGGCAGATTTCGTGATCCCCATACTACCTACCTATACATAATAGATGCCCAGCCAGACAAGCTTCTTCTTCCCCGTTTTCCCACCCCCTCTCCCAGCTCGTCGGACTGTCTTTTTCCCCATGTAGTTTGTTTATGTTCTCTCCTTATTTTTATATACATACTACACCCGTCAGCGCCTCGTCACCGACGATACTCTTTACGTCTCGTCCCCCTCCTCGTTGTTCGCGAGTCTATAGGCCGAGAGCCATACTGGATCCCAGGATACCATCACATGATTCTACCGCATACCAGGTTACCTCACTCCGGATCTGGCCTGCCCAGGACATCACCGCGCCGACGCCTTCTCGTGCTGTCTTGACTTTCGGGCCCATTTCCTCCCCCCCTTTTACGAGGACTCTATTTCTTTCTTTCCAGCGTCCGAGCATCTCTTCTTCTGCCCGCTGTGTATCTGCACCATGATCTCCGAGGACATGGCACAGCCCGCCCACGCATGCCAAACCCCAGCCATCTCCCAGGACCCCTGGATAGCTGCCCGAAGGTGCGACTTCGTCACGGAACGGGCTTGTGAATGACGCATGCATGCTGACGCTTCCATGCAGCAGTTTTGCAGAGCCCTATGGTAACGCTGGATTCAGCGGCGGCCTCTTCCTGCCGTCGAGGTAAGCTTGGGCCCCGGGACGTATGAGGGTGGTAGGGTAACATCATCAAGCATAAGCTACCCGACCGGGGCTTTTCCCCCGACAGGCTTTGCTCCTTCGGCCTTGTCCAACGGTCTTCACGGCAACAGAGTGCTACCAACCGCCGCCGCCGGTACGACTCCCGGTTATGCCGCTCGTCCGCCGCCAGCAGTCAACACGGCCGTTGGCTCCTCATATGGATCCTTTCAAAGCCTGCAGTCGTCATGGGAAGCTCAGGACAGGTACTCACCCACGGGTTCTCTGGACGAGATAATGGCCTCGCCCAACCTATCCGATTACTCGGCGGAAAATGGCATCAACAATGCCAATCCCAGAGCCCAGGCCAAGGCCAAGGCCAAGCGAGCCACCCAGCGCCGACCATCAAACAGAGATGAGTTTGACGGGCCGCACCAGTTCTTGCAACGACCTCCGCCAGAAGTTATCGCCATGCAGGAACGAGAGTTGCCCCATCTTCCGACTAATCTGCACGTTCAAGAACAGGACAATGTCTTGAACCAGGTCAATGACCGCCTGTCTCAATGCGCATACGACTTTGTGGCCAAGTACCAGTTCCCGATTCCGCTCACGCAAGACATGCGACCCGTGGAGAGGCCGCAGGACCGGGAATGGACCGAATGGGTTTACCTCCTTAAGCGACTGGCAACCAAACGACGGATCCCAGCTCGAGTGTTGTACAACGGACAGATCAAGCAGTTCGTCACCATCCTCGAAAACTCACTGGAGATGCGACATGCGGCGAAGCATCAGAGCAGGCCGTTGAAAGACGACAGGAACATTCTCCAGCTCATCTCGGCGGGCATCCAGGTGGCCAAGATCCTCAAAGATGCCTCGGCCATGGAGTACCTCGACCGACTATACGTTAATACAGACAAACGGATTCAGGAGCGTACTGCTTCGCGGTTCCGTCCGTAATGCTATTATCAATCAATGGATTCACCACGTTTTATGGAATGCGCACAGAAGACACACGATCGTCTCGGACTCTCCATCTATTTCTTTACACACCTGCCTACATACTACATTACATACATACATCTCAGCAACGCCGCCAAATGATCATGACGCCGTTCTTATGGTTCTTGTCCTTCTTCGACAAGCGCGGGCTGCCCGCTGCATGAAGACTGAATATTGTTGCCCCTTGTTGCAAAAATAAATAGACTGACTGGCCAGCTTAAAGAACCGATGTAATTGCGCTGGGAACGAGGCCTGGAAAAACAGACGATAGAGAAGAGGAGATTAACGACTACCAACCACCTACTACCCATACGGAGAATAGTAAGAGACTTAATGAAAAGGGTCAATGCATCACCATGGCGATAATTTGGGACGCAATTTTAGAAATCCAGACCAATAACTATGCCATGACCATGTATGTATGTATTGATTTATGCGCAGTGTAAACAATCCCATCAGATGTGCTCGGCAATGCCTTGTGTCTGTCCGATTTTAGTCCTGATGCCACGGGGGATATTCGTGGCGGCAGGGTGGAGCGGACTGGTTGTCTAGACCGTGTGTTTCATCTCCCACGCGAACGAATCGTAAAAGTTGACACGCCTGCGCATTGAGAGCGGCAAGGTGTAGGCAATCAGTGGGTTGAGGCTATACTGGTTGGAAGAGATGCGCTGAGCCACGGCCGTGGGAGCTGAGTCGAGCTGCACTTGCAGCCTCTTGAACGCGGCCCGCCAGGTAAGCATCAATAGCTCCGTGGATGTGCTCTTCGTCACATATTTGCCTCGGCGCAGACTGGCGTCTCTCCACTGAGCAATGCGATGGACTGACAGTGGTCAAACGACCTTAACAGGAGAGAAAAATTTAGCAGCCAAGTTCCATCTCGCTGTCGCTGACATGAGCAAAGTATGCATCACGTGACAGATCCGAACCGCCCCAAGTTTTCGCGCAATCCTCTCTCTCCTTTCCCTTCCTCATTCTCACAAACACACATTCGCGCACGATTAATCAACCGATAATGAATCACCAACCTGCTATCGGTCATATTTGCGTGCCAGACTAACGGTTTCTCTGCTCAGACTCACGGCTAGACGCTAAATTCGGTCTTTCCGGCCTCGCAGTCCTTCCGATATATCTCTCAAATTTGATACCTACCTAGGTAGCTTTATGTTACGCAAGCCTCATCCGTAGGCCCGGATGCCTCTACTTCCAGAATGTCAAATATCAAATATGCAATTACTTACAGGTCGGTGCAGTCATACATACTCTTCATGTAAGCCAGGGGCTTCGCTTGTGGGGATCGAGACTTCCATAGCTGTAGGTAATAGGCCAAGCACATGGCTGGCCAATAGAAGTAGCCCAATGCTCGACAAGAAGTTGTAGATGAATGCTAGTGTCGTGACGAAGTCCATGGCATTAATCGCAGCCCTCCCTTTCCAGGTGTGCGACGCAATCTATGTATGTCACCCGCTGCCCCTTGTTCCGAACCAATTGGATTGACTTGGACATGGACGAGGCATCGTCCAGCCTTTCTTATGCCTTCTGCTTCCTCAGATCACGCGCCGCTTGCTTCAAGCTAAAGTTGCACTCCTCATATGCTCGCCCCGCGCCGAATCCGATGCCAACAAACGCCGGCCATGCTCTTCGCTTGAACAAAAGGACGGAGAAGACGACGCCGAATCCGAGGCCCAGGGTCGACTTGACCAGGAGGTTGGAGAGACATCGATCCCACTAGCGGCGGTCAGCAGCTGCAGTCCCGTCGTGCCGTTGCAGGCTTCGCCTACCTTTTCGTTGAGCAACGCCTCACTCACCGGCCGCGACACGGCGCTTGGGGGCGGAGGGACGGCGGTCTCGGACATGGTTTGTGCTGCCACTCCTGGCGCTTCAGATCTCTCACGGCCTAGACGGAGGCGCAGTTTGCCGACTCACTATCGCGGGAGGTTGAGAGCTCTGAACGGACAGCTTCAATCCCTGGATTGGTGACGCCAAGCTTCCCTAGGAGCTAGAACTTACAGAGAAGCAAGGATAGGGCGGTGAGCTACTTTGGGACTAGCGTTTCGGCAGAATTCTGTAAATTTTAGCGCTACCGACTACCAGGTACCCTCCGAGGTGAGAAGGTCGGCAGCCCTTCATCGCCTCTCTCACATCAACACCGACTTCGCGCCTTGAAGAATTGTCACGCAGGGGAGACTCGAATGGGCTCCGTGAAGGAACGTCCTGCGTCATGGTAAGAAGAACTATGACGCTGTCTCTTCTGTTGCTGAACATCGGCTAACCTGCAGAATAAGACGGACCTCACAAAGACCGTCCGCAGCCTCGATCAAACCGGACCTGGACCCGATGGCGAGGGCTTGCAGCGTCTATGGAGCTGTCTGGCAGCGTCTTCGACTCGGAAATTTCACGCAGCCGAAGAGAGCACCTTGCGATGGCTTCTCAAGTCCATGAACGGAACGTCTACTGCTGCCGAGACGGTTCGACGCTATCCTCTGACGTGGACCATCTTGGCCTGCGTCTTTCAGCGAGTTCCGCTCTTCTCGCTCGCCAAATCACTTGCAGACCGAAAGGTTATCGCCGTTCTGCAGCAAACACTGAAAGACATCTCCAAGCCCGCCTGCGACCTTTCCTCACCGGCCTCGTCGAAGCGCAAGAAAACCCCCATCGTCAGCTATAACCTGAACCAGCTGCAAGCTCGTTCTGGATGCATTGAAACCGCCAAGGAGCTTTTCAAAACTTTACATGTGCTTCTGGGACGCCTTGAGAATCCAGAGGTGACATTCTCCAGACATCAGATGGGCGTGGAACACATCAAGTCTCTGTTTGGTGCATCGGCTGCCGAAGCAGTGAAAATCGCAGCCCCAGCATTGGCAATCTGCAAGGTTTTAGTGAGCGACCCGTGCCATGACTCTGAAGGCTGCGAATCCTGGGTGGCCATCATCTCCATGATCTGGAATCTCCATCTCCAAGGAGATGGAGATGCGGTAGAAGTCGCGACTCATCTATTTAGCCCAGTGGCGACAATTATGGCACGCATCGGCGACTTCCCCTCTGACATCGAAGTCGAGGTTTCTGGCCCTCTGAAAAATAGATGGAGTGCCGATCTTCAGCTATTCATGCACCAAAATCTTATAGCTCCTGGGAAAAGGGACTTTACGAGGCACAAAGTCTTCGAATGCTTTGCCCGGGCACTGGACGTGTCGGCGAGTATAATCCAAGTTTCAGCCCCTGCGTTATATTTTCTCTGCTCCGACCATCCTGCCCTCCTTTCCCAAGGCGAACTCCGGAAAGAGAATGTGGAATGGCTAAGACGAATATTCAGAGCCGTAAAGTTGGCTATTGAGGAGCGGTCTGATCGGAGCGTCATCATGCAGACTGTCTTGGACCGGGCCATACGGCAATCTACCCCCGTCGATGTGGAAGACCTTCGCCATGTGTGTCACATATGGGCCTTGAGGGAGTTGGAAACCGACTGGGCCTTGGTATCTAAGGCGGTTACATGCGACCCCGACATCCTCCAACTGAACGACGATGGTCATGCTCTGAGAGGAGAGATTTGTGACAGAATTCTAAAAAGGGACTCGGAGAGTGAAAACGAGGAACCCATGTCGGTCGTTATCGGCGCGATCATGGATGGCTTTCGTACGCGTCGCGCTCTCCCCAGCTTCTTGCAGTTGTGGTTCGAACAGCTCTGCAAAGAGGAGCGGCAACGAAAGAACCAACCCCTGCTATGGTCGAAAGTTGGTCAACTGCCGAGTCCAACACCACCTCTGGGCTCCTTTCTCGAGACGGAAATATCACCCGCGCAACTCCTCGGCGTAGTTTCTTGGCTCGAAACGCAAAACCCAGAGTTATACCCGAAATCAACCTGCGTATTTGCAAGCACTGTCGCACTTGCAATCCGAAACGAGTCATTTGTCGATGCCATGGGACAGAGGCTCCTTGACTTGACCAATCCCGTGGACGGCTCCCTACAACCTTCGGCCCTGAAGTGGAGGGTCGTCTCGCAGGCTATATCCTGGGCAGTTCCGAGTGAGAGGGTCAATATCTGGAACTCAGTCAAGAGCCAACTGTCGAATATCATGAAGAAATCGCCCATCGTCTCGGGCGTTACCTTCGAAGCCTTCAAGTGCTGCTTTCAGGCCTGGGACTGCATGAGCCTAGAAGCGGATGTGGACGAGCCTGCTCTCCTCATCGAGAGCTTTTTCAAACGAATCGTCACGCAAAATCTTGGGGCCAAAGGCAGGCTACCGTTTACGGAAGTAAGCGCGAAGGCAGACTTCCAAGAAGACTCGGCTCTTCAACAGTATCTGATGTGGTGCACATATGGGTCGAGCAGATTCAGCAGGCTGTACTATGCGAGGAATGGAGACTTTCCTCCCATCTTATCGAACGCGTTGTCGTTTCAGGAGGCGGGTGCCGAACAATTGGAGCCTCTGTGGAATGCTCTTCTATCCAACGAAATCAACTTGAATGATGCGCAAGTCGCGGCAAGCTTCATCGATCGCCTTGTGGCTGCGCTGGATGGCGCGGTAGAGGAGAGGTCGAAGCAGCTGCGAAGCCAAAGCCTGACCTGTATGAAGATTTTGGCACGCATACCCATCGAGGTCTTCAGCCGGACGCAACGTGAGAAGATCATGAGCGTCCTCAGGAAACAGCAAGCGAGCATGTTGCAGTCGTCCGAAGTGGCGACTCTCCATATCTGGAAATTGGTCCTTAGTCTCTCAACAAAGATGATGGGACGGCCCACGTTCTATCCCGACATGAGCTTCTCAGATCTCGTTGAGATCGCGACAGCGATGTCTGACATCTCCATCGACTGCTCGTCAGGTCGGGAGACGATTCTGGAACTGATTGAGAGGTTCCTCTCCCTGGCATCGGCAACAATCAGGCAGATGGCAGATCACCTGGATGAACGAGGCATCAAGTACTTTCAAGGGGCTTCCGAGTTCGTGTCATGCTGCAAAGCGCGCCTCCTCGACCAAGAAGGGGTTGAACTCGGCCTCTTCACTACCTTATTAAAGGTCCTGAAAATGGAGTTATCGCGAACACCGAACTTGCGAAGTCACGAGGAACTAGCCTCGCTCGCAGTCGAGTCGAACGCGGTCTTGTCACATTGCATCGCTGTCACCATGAGCAAGACCATCTCCAACAAAAAGCTTTCGTCCTCTTCCAGCACAGCCGCTGACATGTGCCTTCTCGCTGCACTCGATGCTGCTTCTACTATCGAGAGCCTCGACGAGCTGCTGAAGCCCAAGTCTTCGACAACACAGAAGTTTGACAAGAGCACCAAGAAGAAGATGCAGCAGGGGGACTTGAGGGCGTGGAAGATCCAGGCTTTCCTCTACTCTTATTTGCCGGGATCCATGGCGTCGTCTCGCCCTACCGCGTATGACAGTCTGGCGGATTTGCCGGTCAAGCTTCAACGGCCGCTGCTGAAGGAGTTGGTCATCTCCATCACGAGACACATGAGCAGCAGTGAAAGGCGCCAGTATCTCGGAGAGCTGATCGATGAACTTGGCAAGGGTCGCGACACGGATGGTCAGATCCTTGCCATCCAGACAGTCGCTGACCTGCTCACGGGTCAGTATTCGTACCTTCGGTTTCCGCGGTTGTCTTCAGTACTGATAGTTTCGTTCTGCAGACTCGTTCGATCAGCATGATAAGACGGAGGGCTTCAGCCTGGCGGCAGCCCATAGTGAGCTGACGCTTTGTCTTCCGCTGCTGCGGGCGTCGCCTCAGGCGGCGCAACTCTGTCACGTCCTGCGAACGCTTCTGGAGAAAAGACCGCAGGCGATGGGACAGTGGAACATCGAGATCACGCTGAGCACGGTCTGTGACGTCTCGTCGACGAGTAGCGACGGGTGCGTCGTGCCTTTTGCATCGCTCTGCAGGCTGGTCGAGGTCATCATCAAGAAGCACAGGATTCGGCTAGAGGGCCACTTCCACATCCTCCTGGCTGCCCTACAGGCACTACTACGGAACCTCGTCGTAAAACAACCAACGGCAGACGAGGGCGAAATAGAGTGCAAGGCTAAAGCCTACTCCCGCCTCATCAGCCTCATCTGCGAGCCCACCGCCGGCGCCGTCTCTCGGTCCCAGCTCCGCGGCGGGCTGGAATCGGCCACGGACGCGGCCAAGCGCTTGGCTGGTCGACACATGTACCTCGTCATGATGCAGTATGTCAAGCTGCAGCTCGAAGAGAGCGTGCCCAAGGCAGTGAGGGAGTCGATGGAGCCGGCTATGAACGCCATTTTCGACATCACGCCGCCGGAGGTGAGGAAGATACTCAACGATGCCGCGCAAGCAGGCGGGAGAGCAATCTTGAGGGAAATGTTCAGACGCTATGTCAAGTTTGGGAAATGGAGCGGCGTCTAGCCGGGGGAAACTCGTTCATATAAGAGTCTTCAAGGTTGAGTTAAAAGAGCTGACGGGTCGGATAATTCATGAGAGGAACTGGGATTTATGTCTTCTTGTACAAAGTAGGGTGGCCATGTGCCTTGCCGTAGTTTCGAATCTTGCCGTGCAGATCCATCTGGACAAAGAACCAGACGATGGACACGAGCCAGGCGCCGAGAGTATCGACGACCCAGTTGTTCCGAAACGAACCGCCCAACATGCCCCATTTCATCAGGCTCCCCAGAAAATTGATGGTGACAAAGTAGTCGCCCCTTTCCAGCCCAGAAATGGCCCTGTCAGCTACCTCATCCGGGGTCTGCTTGGGGTCTGACTCCTCGAGAAGTTTGGTGATCTTCGGCTTGGTGCGGTTCTCACGCTCGTAGCCTGGCGATAGGATGTTTCCGGGGTAGACGACGTGAACCTTGACGTTTTGAGGGTACATGATGACCTCCTGGGAGATTGTGTCCGCGAGGCCGCGGAGCGCCCACTTGGACGGGGCGTAGGGGGCGTAGCCCGGGATAGTGTAGAAGGCGACGACACTGGAAGTCATGATGAAGTGCCTGGCCTGCTTCTCCACAGGGGCTTCGACGGCGAGCCAGTGGCGGAGAATAGCGTGGGCCATGTCAGCGGTGCCGAAGAAGTTGACGTTCATCTGTCGCCGCATCGAGTCCATGTCCATGTCGACGAAGAGCTCGGGAACGGAGGCGCCAGCCATGCACCAAACGATGTCGGGCGTCACGTCTTTATTCCACCGCCTGGCATCGGCGATGACGGCCTGGGCGTATCCAGGGGAGGAAACGTCGGCGGATATGTAGTGAAAGCGCTGCGTGCCGGGATATTTCGCCGCTTTCTGAGCGAAGCGAGAGAGGTTGAGAGTCAGCACCGCTCGAAGACGTAGAAAATGGAGAGAGGTGTTGTTTAGGGGGGAAAGGGTCGGAGCGAACCTCGACGTTGGTAAGGGCTTCCTTGAGCTTGATGACGCTTCGTGAGACGAGGATGATGTTTGCGCCCCTGGCAGCGAGCTTCTGCGCTACGGACAAGCCCATGCCTTCGGAGGCGCCCGTGAGGAGAACCGTCTGTGCTAGTCTTGGATCAGAGACGCGTGCAGGGAGGGAGAGTATCTCTTCTTCGGTGGCAACGGCACCTTTCCATCTACGGGCATCTTGTTTCCCCGGCTGAAGAGGCCCATTGCGGACGCACAAGCGGCGGCGAGAAGAGCCGCTGTCGAGGTCTGTACGATGGCTGTGGTAGTCATGAGGTGGGCGAGCTGGGGGCTGAAGCCTCGTGAGTGTGACGGGGGTTTGCGTGCATGAACGGTGTTATTGTTTAGGGCTTGGTGCTGCTACCATTTGTTAGAGCTAATTTGAAGGCCTGGCTCGCTGTACCCTGCATAGCCTATTAGCAGCAGCATGCCTGGGTGTAGACAATGAGATACGTCCCAACACAAAGACGGCAGCTCGAGTGCGGACGACGGCGAGGAGGAGGAGGAAGAGGAGACGTAAAATTAGGTATCTCTGCATCGATCAGGCTGATGATAAAGGTTTAGGGTAGGTTGGAAGAATGGGGCGAAGAAGGACTACAGCATCATCACCATCCCCCTTGTATGTATCATTCTATGACAAATAGGCAGGTAGGTAGTTAATAAGTATATCTATCTATTAAAGATGAGCATTTGATTCCATTTTTGTTCTTCATATAATTAGTGCCTGTCAAATGTGATGCCGTCATACCGGAATCGAGGAGCCACGACGTCAGGTCACGTGCTCTCGAGACCCTGCATATGCATTACTGTAGGCTATAGGCCTATAGCCCATCACGTGCATTGAATGTACGTGACTATAGGCACACACATACCTCTCTATCAGGCTATCAGTCTATCTTGAGCTTCACGTGATACCCTATTCATCAACCTCGAAAGCACGGAACCGCATCACGGACCGAGAGAATCTTTGCGACATACCGATGAAATGGCCCAGGCCAGAACGCGCTCCCTCATTATACGTCTCGTCCACTAGATATCACCGATGGCTGCCGGCGACCAAAACACGAAGCTGAGCGTGCCCAAGTTCTCGTCCTTTAAGCATGCCGAGTCGAAACCAAGCCTCGAAACACAGAAGAGGCGGCGGCAGGACGAAGCAAAAGAAGATGAGAAGCTGAAGGCTCCCAAGTTCTCGTCCTTCAAGTCCGAAGAGCAACATCCGACAGATGCTCGAAGAAGATCACGGAGAGACAATGACTGTGGCGAGGACGAAGACGGCCATCGACACGACAAGCATCGCCACCGCTCGCACTCACAGAAGCGTGATATTCTGCAGCGCGATACATCACGTCGAGAAAAGGAGCACCAAGGCTCTCGGCGCCAAAAACCGAAGCCTGAACCAGATCCTGTCTCCTCCGTCCCCGGCCTCTTCGTGATAGACACAAAAGGCGATCCCCTCATCACGCGATACGGCGCAGACCGATATAGAATACCTTCTTATTATCGATACGGTGGAGGCAGAATTTTGGGAACGAGTGGACGTCTCGTAATTCATCGTGACGGGCCGTTACAAACCTTCAGCCTCCTTTTCCATGGCGAACGCCTTTCTGGCAACCGCGACAGAGATGGATTACGATCCAGAGATTGGCTCAAAAGGAGACCTGTGAAGCTGCGAGCACGACGGATCAGACCTGACGATGAGGATGACGACGAAGACTTTCTGTCGCTGGAGAGTCCGCGAAAACGGCGAAAGCGCAATGTGAACAGTGACTCATCCGACGGAGAGGATCCAACGCCGTGGAGATCGATCGAGGCAAAAGTCAAAGCAGGCGACCACCAGGTCGGTGACGGTGAGGAAAAATACAGCTCCTCGAGTGCATCGGATGGCGATGATCCGGTGAGGTGGAAATCCAGTCAGCTCCACAGGCGTGTCAAAGATTACGCAGACGACATAGATGCCTGGCTCGAGCTCGTCAATCACCAGGATTTGCTATTATCGGGCAACGGGGCGTCTGAGAGTGGCTTGCCTGAGAACGCGGCCCGGAGCCTGGCCGAGGTTAAAGTACACCTGCTCGAATCAGCGCTCCTTCATGCGTCACGGCCAGAAGATCGTGAGAGAGTCCTGGTCGGTCTCATGCGCGAAGGCGGAAAGGTCTGGAAGAGGGACGCGACGTCGAAAAGATGGGCGCAAATCTCCGAAGACGAGCATCGCAGTTTTCTCCTGTGGCGAGTGCACATCGACTACGCCATGTCGAGCATTGCCACAGTCCAGTTTGAGGATATCAAGACAATGATGGTCCGGCGACTTCATGACGTCTGTTCGCGATCCGATCTCGGTTCGAGCGAAGATCTGGCGGAAGCGATATACGTCTTTCTCAGGGCCACCAAGTTCATCCACGATGCCGGGTACAAGGAACTCGCTGTGGCGGCATGGCAAGGTCTCTTGGAGTTCAACCTTTTCCGGCCGGACAGCGTCGAGAGCCAGGCCGAGGCGCTGGCTGCTTTCCGAGACTTCTGGGAGAGCGAGGTGCCAAGACTCGGCGAGCCAGGGGCTCAAGGCTGGAGGCAATATGTGCAGAGCGGGGTGGCTGGTGACGTGCCTGATGCTGCCGCGGACGACGAAGCAATGAAGCCGCCTCGGCGAGACACATACGAGGCATGGGCGACGGCTGAGCGCCTTTGCGGGAGGAAGGCTGCCATGCCGGCTAGGACGATGGACGCCGGCACGGACGACGATCCATTCAGAGTCGTCATGTGCTCCGACATCGAACCGCTACTTTTTCTTCTGCCCCGGGGCGAGCTGGTGAATGTCACTCAGCAGCTCATGGATGCCTACCTCCTCTTTTGCGGTCTTCCGCCTGCGTTTCGGTCTAGCGAGTGGACGGATATGGCGTGGAACGATCAGTACATTGTTCGATCTCGTCCTAACCCACGGCTACAGCCGATCCGGGAAGTCGAGGCGGAAGAGCAAGACGATTCGAGGAGGAAGCGGCCCATGTTCGACGGCGGCTGTTGCCACGCGAGGATATCTGCCAGCTTGCTTTTCAGCGGCAACAGCTGGTTTCAGTACGTCGACGTTGCGGACGAGGAACAGATGGTCGACATGTCTTGGGTGGAGACGACGTTGAAGCAGCTGATTTATTCGGCCAACATATCGGCTTTGGCTTTGTATTATCTGGGCATCCGCTTCGTCAGAGATGCGAGCTCTATCAAGAAGCACGCAAAGGGTCTCCTCAAGCTTTATCCGACGGACGTGCAACTCTTCAACTCGTACGCGCTGGCAGAGCTTGCGGCCGGCAACGTCGAGCTCGCGGAAAAAGTATTGGCATCTGCTCTGGGGTCTCCGACGGTAAGTCACGGCACCCGCAACTGTCTCCGGTCACGAGACCTGATGAAGGCTACTTCCAGCTCGCCTCGGCCTCGACAGGGTTTCTCCTCTTCAAGACGTGGAGCTGGCTCGAGTTGCAGAGGGGTGACAAGCACCAGGCAACGAGACGTCTCTGCGCCAGCGTCGATGAATCTTTACGTGGATCTCAGAAAGACGGTGTCGTTGTTTCGGCGTCAGCAGTACTGAAGGCGCGTCAAGCCTTTGCGGCGAACTGTCGTCGGTGTCTGTACGAGGGTGACCAAGAAACGGCAAGCTGCTACATGGAATGCCTGGCGTTGCTATCTTACCTGAAGGACGAGGGAGGCTCCGAGCCGGCGTCGACAGCGCAGGGTAACATATCTGCCGCTATGGAAGCATTTGCGTCTATTTCAAAGGACGTAGAGTTCTTGGGTGGCAAATGCGAGAAGGCGCACGAGTTGATGCTCCAAGCTGCCTCGAGGATGCTGTATTTTCACTCGACTAGGGGGTAATGTCCCGACAACTGGTCATGATAGCTGTGCATGTGTTCTGACTCTCTCGACGCAGGCCTTTCCGACGAGCGTTTATGCGCGAGCAGCTGGCCAACTGGGTGGAAAAGTACCGTCAAAACACAATCTTCATGAGCCTCTTTGCGTGGGCAGACACGGGTTCATGGGTCAAGGACGAGACGCGACGGCTGCTGGCCGACAAGGTGCTGACCAAGGCGCACGACGGGGTCAGCAGCCGGATTTCGGCCATCGGGCACGAGCTGGCACGTGGTAACGTCCACAGCGCGCGGACAGCGCTGGAGCAGGCCGTTTCGAGCGAGGCGTGCCGGTCGAGCGTGGGGCTGTGGCTGTGGTACGTTCGCTTCTGCAAGCAGAAGCTGGGTCTCGAGGCTGGACGGCGGGTTCTCTACAGGGCGCTGGGCTGCTGTCCTTGGTCTAAGGATGTTATGATGGAGGCGTTTGGGATGGGTTTGGAGGAGGGGGAGTTGAGGGGTGTGTATGAGGGTATGGTGGATAAGGGGTTGAGGGTTCATGTCGAGTTGGATGGGCTTCTCTCTGGGAAAGGGGGGGAGGTGAGGAGAGGAGAGGAGAGGAGAGGAGGGTGATGGGCTTATAACGGGGGAGATGTGGCCAAAGGGAGAGAGAGCCCTTGCTTTACTTGCGATACACCAATCTATTGCAAACATGTCTATCTAGGGAACCTAGTTGTCGAAATTCAAAGAAAGAAACACAAAGCGAGCGACGAAGAGACAACCAGACGAAGTAACCCGAAAGAAAAACACTAGGTGCACTTGCTAAGGAGATGTCGACAGAGTCAGTCAGCACCTACCTACCTATCTACCTATAGAGATATACCATACAAGATTACCTACCTACCTAGGTAGACAAGGTATAAGAGCTACCGAGATTGGGTGATAAGACGAGCGTGTGGTGCATGTCTTCTTCTTCTTCTTACACGAGACTGAATGACTCTCTCTGTTCAGTGATAAGCCAAGGCGTTTTTCACCCGAGTTGCTCAGAACCATTGGCCAGATCAGGCTGATTTGCTTCACTTAGTCGACAGCCAGCTCATCCTAGTCGTCCAAGGACACCACGCTCTTCTCTTCTGGTCTGTTTAGCTCTAGATGAGATATAAATACCACCTCCGGACGACGACACACACGCGGGAAGCCTGTGATGAAGGATGTGGGCCCAGTTGACGAAGCTATCGACACAATAGCAGTCATATGTATGTGCGAGAAGCTATCGTGGGAATGCTCTGCCTACTATATATGTATGTATATATGTATAATATTGATATGTACATATGATGTTCGCCTTCCAGGGGTCTTCCAGGGGCCTTCCAGGGGAGGGAAGTGTAGTGGGGCTGGGTGTGGATACCTCGGCTAAAAGAACCCCCCGCATGGTGGGGGCGAACTCCAGCTTATAGCAGACCCCCCCCCCCCCCCCGCTTTCCCCTGAGAGCGCACTATTTGCACATCAACATGGTTGTGCAGATATAACCGGTGAAGCAACTACAACGAAAGCTGAAAGCTGAAAGCGCCCCCCCCCCTGAGCGGCAAGGCTGACAGCAAGCCTCGCTCGCTTTTGCTTCCCATCGTTCAGACAGACAGACAGACAGACAGACAGCCAAGTCAGTTCAGTCGGTCCCAGTCAGTCCCAGTCAGTCCCAGTCACTCCCCAGTCAACTCCCCAGTCAACTCCCCAGTCAACTCCCCAGTCAACTCCCCAGTCAACTCCCCAGTCAACTCCCCAGTCTATAATGGCGCCGCCGCCACCGCCACCTCTAAACGAAAAGGTAACGTTGCCTTACTTGCGACGCATCTTCGAATCCCACGCTGGCCCCGAAAAGACGTGGACGAGAAGCCAGGCCAGCTCGTTTGTGCGCCACGTTCAGGACGCCGACGATGGCTCGCCCGCTGCCACCGCCTTGTTGGGCCCGTCCAGCATCACCATCGACGACTTCCTCCGGTACATGACGTCGAAAGAGGCCGGCATCGCCTTGCCCCTCACCCCCTGCGATCTCACCTGGCCTCTTTGCAGCTACTTCATCAACTCGAGCCACAACACCTACCTGACGGGCAACCAGCTCTCCAGCGACAGCACGACCGAGGCTTACACCAGGGTCTTGCGGAGAGGATGCCGCTGCGTCGAGATCGACGTCTGGGACGGCGTCGGCTATGAAGACGTCGCCGATACCAGCAGCAGCAGCAGCAGCGACGAAAAGCACAAGAGCAGACTCGACAGCCTTCGGAACCGGCTGCCAGACTCTCTTGCTGCTCGCCTGGAAAAGACGAGCGTCGGGAAGACGGCTCACGAAGAAGACGTCGATACAGAACCACGCGTCCTTCATGGCTACACGCTGACGCGCCATGTGCCCTTTCGAGACGTCTGCCACGCCATCCGCGAGAGCGCCTTTGCCGTCACCGACCTGCCGCTCATCGTCAGCCTCGAGGTTCACTGCAGCCCGCGCCAGCAGGCCGTCATGGTCGACATCATCAAGGACGCCTGGCGAGGGCTGCTGGTGACGACGCCCACCACCGCTCCGTCCTCGCTGCCGAGCCCCGACTCTCTCCGGCGCAAGATTCTCGTCAAGGTCAAACATGTCCATCATCAAGACGAGCATGCGGCGCCTCCCGTTTCCAAGATTACCCACGCTCTCAGCCGGCTTGGAATCTACACAAAGGCCGTTTCTTTCAAGACCTGGACCCAGCCGGAGGCCTCCATGCCCACCCACATCTTCTCTCTCTCCGAGAGCAAGTTTCTAGACCACGACGATAAGAACCCGACCGAGCTTTTCGACCATAACCGTGACTATCTGATGCGCGTCTATCCCTCCGGACTGCGCATCGCCTCCTCCAACCTCTACCCGCCCGTATTCTGGGCTGCCGGCGCTCAGATCGTCGCCCTCAACTGGCAGCAGACGGACGAGGGGATGATGCTCAACGAAGGAATGTTTGCCGGCTCCGATGGCTACGTTCTCAAGCCAGAAGGTAAGGAAGGAGAATACTTACCACCCCTCGGTAGGAGGCAGATACCTAACAAGGGCTGACCGTTTTCCGTATCGCAGGCTTCCGACCCCGTCTCGCATCGCCAGCAAGCCCACGTCGGCAGACGCTCTTCCTTACCCTCACTTTCCTCGCCGCCCAGGCCATCCCCTTACCGCTGTACGACACGTCGGCGAGACGCTTCCACCCATACGTCAAGACGGAGATTCACGTCGAAGGGTCCGACGGCGGCCTCGCTCCGCCATCTGTCGACGACGACGTTGCTGACGACGACGATGATTACGACGACTGTAAAGAAGGTGAAGCAGATGAAGAAGAAGAAGAAGAAGAAGAAGAAGAAAACGAAGAAAAAGACGACACCATCCCCCTTCTCAAGGCACGCACACGCACCCACCGCGGCCGCGACGTCGACTTGGGCGCCGAGAAGTTCCAGTTCGCCGCCATCCCGGGCCTCGTCCCCGAACTCACCTTCGTGCGCTTCACCATCCGCGACGACGAGATAGGTCGCGATGACCTGGCGGCGTGGGCGTGCGTGCGGCTCGATCGGTTGGGTCAGGGATATCGGTTCGTCCCCTTGCGCGACGCTCGGGGGTCTGTCGTCAAGGGGGCCGCTCTGTTGATCAAGGTGGAGAAGAGGCTCGTTGCCAACGATGGACAATGTCGCTTGAGACGACACTCGCGTCGTCGACGACGTTTCCAGTAGCTGATGATGGTGGATGAAAGTGGGATGGGATGGTAAGACGTGCATAGCATAGATACAAAACAGCATATCGTAGTACAGAGAGAGAGCACTGCATATTTTTCCACTCACTCACTCGTCCCCGTCTCCCCTCTCTCCCTCTCCCCCCTCTCTCAAGGTTGATGTAGAAAACAAAAGTGTCTCTCTCTCTCTCTCTCTCTCTCTCTCTCTCTCTCGCTTCCTCTTCCCAAGGTTTTTCTCCATGCCCGCCTCCCTCCCTCCCTCCCTCTTCGTTCCCCTCCGTCAGCTAGTAGCCGCTGCCACCGCCCTTCTCGTAACGCTTCTCCTGTCCCCGCTGCTCGAGCTTGCTACTGCCGAGGATATCACCCGCCTTCTCCATGAGTTTGCCCATGGTGGAATCGCCGCCTTTGTTGTCGCTGGTGCGGCCGCCGCCGGAAGAGGAGCCGTACGAGTCATTGCCGCCTGAGCCGTAGGAGTCATTATTGCCGCCTGAGCCGTACTTGTTGCCGCTTGAGCCGTACGACGAGGAATCGTTGCCTCCGGAAGAGCCGTACTTGTTGCCTCCTGATGAGCCGTAGGAGTCGCCTCCTCCGGAAGAGCCGTACGAGTCATTATTCCCGCTTGAGCCGTACTTGTTGCCAGAAGAGCCGTAGGAGTCGTTCCCTCCGGAACTACCGTACGAGTCGTTCCCTCCGGAGCCGTACTTGCTGCCGCCAGAGGAGCCGTAGGAGTCGCCTCCGCCGCTTGTCCGGCCTCCGGAACCGTAGGAATCGCTGTTCCCTCCGGAGCCGTACTTGCCGCCGCCGCCGGAGGAGCCGTACGAATCGCCTCCGCTGGTACGGCCTCCGGAACCGTAGGAGTCGTTTCCTCCGGAGCCGTAGGAGCCGCTTCCGCCTGTTCGGCCACCGGACCCGTATGAGTCTCCTCCGGAGGAGCCGTAGGAGTCGTTGCCGCCGGTTCGGCCGCCGGAGCCGTAGGAATCACCTCCCCCAGAACCGTACGAGTCTCCGCGACCGCCAGAACCGTAGGAGTCGTTGCCGCCGGTTCGGCCGCCGGAGCCGTAGGAGTCGTTACCGCCGGTGCGGCCTCCAGAACCGTAGTTCTATCATGCGAATGCCATCAGTCCGAGAGCAAGTACCACCGAGGTTGAAACTAAGACTCACATCGTCGTCGTTTCCGCGGTAAGACATGACTGATCAACGTGTGTGTGTAAGTAAAAATACGAGTCAGAGAGGGATAGAGAGAGATGGTGAGAGACTGAGAGACTGAGAGACAGAGAGGCAGAGACAGAGACAGAGACAGGGAGAGAGAGCACAAGCTTACTATATAACAGATGCCGGGCCGAATACAAAAAGGACCCTGAATGACGTCCCCCTCACCCCCTCCTCCTCTCCTCTTCCTCCAGTAGCAGGGCACCCTGGTCTGGCATGGCAGAGCGACTTGACGGCGGCGACAGCGGAAGCAAAAACCGGTTTCGGCCTCGCTCACTCAACCCACACTCCTGCGCCTCAATCACCCTACTCTGCTAGCCGGCAGCCCGGGGAGTCTGGGCGCGAAGAGGGGGGTGGCTGTGACGGTGAGGCAGATGTCGGTTCGGTAGAGAGCTCGCTCTAGAGGGGGGGGCTCGGCCGTGCGCTTGTTGTGCCGGCTTGAGCCGTGCGTGGAATATTGCATGTACATGCATATGCCCTAGCTAGGTAGGCATCTGAATATGGGCGAGGCGAGACGAGATGGAGGAGGTATGTAGGCATGTATGTATGTAGGTATGTCCATATGTATGTATAGTAGGTAGGTAGGTAGGTAGGTAGGTAGACCGTAGGTATGTTCGATCTCAGACATACCGCCTCCCTCCCTACCTATCTATCCGTAACTAAGTTGCCTGCCTACGGTGACTATCTACTACCTGCATATCTTATCATATCCGTATGCATATACATACATATGTACATACATCCCGTACATACATACATTCCTACGCAATTGTATCCAGATATGCATGTAAGCCTGATAATGCACGTATCCGTATGTGCATTTCGTGTGGTGCAAGTGCAACCCACATCAGCTGCACAGGGGAGCGCCGCAACCAAAAAAAAAAAACATGTGACGATGATGTCAGTCAGCCCCCCCCTTCCGTCCTTCACCCCCGTCCCCCCCCATCCATCACCCCTGAAGCTCCTTTTCCCACCCGCAGTTGCAGAATCCATCCGCCGGCCCGTCAGCCTCCCCAAACTTGCGGTAGCAGTAAGGAACCATGGCCTTGCTGTTACACGATATCAAATTCCTGCACGACGCCCTGTTCCGCTCGAGGTCCCCCGTCCTAACGCAGGCCACGCTGTGACACTCGCAACGGTTCTTGTACGTCACGCAATGAGCATACTTGGGGTAGAGGCTGTCGTGCTGCTGCTCGCACTCCATCAAGCCGTGGCAGAACTTGTGCGGCTTGTCTTCAGAAGCGCACCCCAGTCCTTGGACGATGGGAGACGGAGACGACGACGACGTTGAAGTCGACGGGCGTGATGTTGGTGTTGGGCTGCTTGTGACCCTTGTCGATTCCGTCATCGCCGCCACGGCGTCGCTGCTACTGCCGCTGCTGTTGCTGCTGCTGCTGCTGCTGCTGGTCGATCCCACAGTCGCCAACGGATCGCTGACCGAAGTCACCGGGACGATAGCCCCGTCCGTGACCGCCAGCCTGAGAGAACTAGCACCCGACGGCGTAGGCGCGACAGCAGCAAGTTCCACAGACTCGCTCGTAGCCACGCTGCTGAAGCACACAACCGAGTGATCATCGCTCCTCGAGCCCGTCGTCGGTCCAGGCCACAGCGTCATCTCCGTCGCCACCGTACCTATCCCGGCCAGCGCAAACCCAATCTTCGCGAGTGACGACGACGAGTTCGACATGGGGCTGCCCGTCGCGGCCGGAAGCAGCGCGAGCGCCGAGAGCAAAGTCCACGAGGGACTCATGGTAGGCATGCGTATGTAGAAAGATCGTGAGAGTCAAGTGTGTTTTTTTTTTGTCCTGGTCGATGCAAACCGTTGGTTGGTTGACCTTGTTGGCCGAGCCATCGTTTTATAAGACGTAAAGACCGCCTCTTCGAATCAGGCCATCAGCTCTCGACGGTGAATCAAAAGGGCATCCCTCGTCCATCCAACTCTGGGCGCGTAGCCAAACGTGACGGGGAGCTCTCTCTCAGAGTCGACTCTGCGTCTCGCCCAGGGCCCCGCTCATCATGGCTGGATCACCAACATCGCCATTCAGCACCGCTTCCCTCCCTCCTCGCGTTCCCCACCAAGCGACGCCGATGGCAGCCCTCTCGACGTCCAAGTCGCCGTTGACGAGTATGTCTAAGAACCGCTGCCTGACGGGTGCCTTCAGCACCGGGTCCGCAATGCCGCCCAACAGTTGCGCTGCGATTGTGAGCCATTCTTCCATGAGATGAAGAGGGAGAAACGGCAATGAGTCAACGAGAGTCATCACCAGCGCGCTCTCTTCCGAGACCCGGGCACTTGGCTCTCGCGATTGCGCCGTCCCCAGCCATGACGAGGAATCGAGCGGCTTGTTCGAAGCTTTGGTCAGCATCGACCGCAGCATCTCGAGCAGTGTTTCCGACAGATCCGGTCTCAACCCCGCGATCGGGAATGGAGGCGATACGATCTCCATGACCGTCTGAAACGCCACTCTGAACTGACGCGGCGAGATGTAGCGCGGGAAGGACTCAAACAGCTTGACCAAGTAAAACGGCGCCATTTCCATCGTGAGAGAGCTGAGCTGAGGACACGACAACACCGACAGAATTGCGCTGTGCGCCGATTCAAACACGTCCATCATGAAGGGCGACATCGCCCCTTGATGGGAGAGGTATGACACCGCCGGCTGAATGATGAGCGTCTCGCAGGACTCGGTCGACAGAACGAGCGGGACATGTTCCGCCACATTGAGATAAAAAAGATCCAGACTCCTCTCAAGGTGAGACGAAGGGAGCCCGGCCGAGCTTTTCTGCTGCAGATTTTGCAGAAAACCGTGAGTTGCGTCCGGATACCGTGAGAGGACGTCGATGGATGTCAAGTAGGAAAAGGTGTAGACCTCAAAGCCGTTGTTGCCATCCCGCGACGATATGAAGAAGAGATGGCGCAGGATATGGAGTGACTTGGCGGCGACAGAAGGTGCCATTGCATCGGCCTTCATCCCGGGGTCTACCAAGCTGCGTGAGACAATGGCCTGAAGAAGCGCGACAGAGCTGAACATGAGCTTCCTCAAGACGTGGCAGAGGAGAGGCCAGGTCGTCTGTCGCGTCTCGATAGACAAATGCCCTTGTTCCGGATCGGGGTCTATGCCGCTGAGAGCAGTCTTCCGCCAGCCGTCGAGAACGTTGCCTGTGAAGAGGAAGAGAGCATGGTGCGCCTCCAGCACGGCAGCAGACGTCCGAGCATGCTGCGTCGCAAATGCAGCCAGTTTTGACAACGGCCCCATGTTCATCATCAAGCTGCGCCCCTCCATTTCCTTTAGGAGCTGGTGAGACGGAGTATCTGGCGGCCAGTGGAGGAGATGAGGAGCACCCCCTGACGTGTCTTTCCCTACGGCCGCAAGGAAACCGCCATGACGGAAGCCATCCTCGCCAATCATGGCGCTAACAGCTATAGGCAGCAAGGCACTGCAATCGATACCGCATCTATCGTCTTCGGAGAGCAGCGGAAAGGCGAAGATGAGAGCGGTGATGATGGAGGTGGCAGCAGGATGGCCATCTTGAACGACATGCTCGAGCGCAAGATTGGTAGCCGTGACAACAGCCTGGCGAAGAGTCCTCCTCAGACGCCAAGACAAGCTAGACCCGTCTTCAGCTTCCATCCCGACAAGGACGCCAGTGAGGACAAGAAGATGCCGCCACGGCCGAGAACGGTCGTCGGCACCCCTGACGACAGCCCGCGCCCATTCGTCGCAGCCCATGCGGCGAACGCCAGGAACAGCATCCCGCACGTTGGTAGCGGCCGTCTTGTAGATGCCGATGATGCGCATGGCGGTAGGGGACCCGTCGTGGCGATGCCATACCGCGGGCGCAGTCAGCAGCTGCGACGTGAGGAGGCCGAGGTTGAGCGGGTTCGACAGCCGGCCGAGGAGGTGGGCGGTGGTGCCGATGATTTGGTCGGTGGTGGTAGCATCGTGGACGTCTCGATAACGCTGAAGCAGCGTGTTGAGAAGCCGATCGGCGGGCATCGTGAAGATGGAAGTATGTATGTACCCGTAGGTCCTAGGCGAGGTCACGAGCCTAGACGTTGAAGGAGCAGAAGAAGAGGCAACGGATATTATTATGTCATCATCTGCCGCCGCCCTATATGTTGTACTTGTACATAGTGTAGCACTCCCTCGGACCTCGGACCCTTACCATGTGTGAGCACGGATACCACCTGTGACCTATGACATACATGTCGCGGGCACGGACCCGCTAGGGCTTGAGCCCAGTCAGGCTCATGTGATTAGCACACCATATTTGTATGAGGAGCCCACTAGAGTTAGACTTAGCACAACAACAATCCAGTCACACATATCGACAGCCTGAGTCGCACAACAGGTTATGCGCCCGTCGCGCCTAATAGCGCGTTTTTTATTATAATAACGCTTTTCTTAGTGTTAAGACCCTCTTTAGGGTCCGCTTGGCTGCAGGAGACGGCATACGGTAGCCGTTACTGCCGTTTTCGGAGGGCGTTATACCTATCCCGGTCTACAGAGACTATTTTAAGCATATAGGTGCTATAAAATAAGCCTTGCTAAGCAAGTCTTTTGCCTATTTAGGCCGTAAGTATTACGATAACTTTAATTAAGCAGTTAGACTTAAATTCGATCCCGACTAGGATCGTAAAGCTAAAGGGTTAAGATAACTAGCTTAACTAGGAGATGCATATTCGGATAGCGATCGAATAATTCCGTCTTCTTCCTTATATTGATAAATCTAATAGAGGAAAGCCTCGAGAGAGTAATCTCGCGGCTATAGAGAAGTAGCAGGACGAGGAGGTCTATTATCGAAGACTTATTATGCATTATTATAACGATGCTATCCTCTACGGCATCCGTAACGGCGGCTAGGTCTTAAGCTATACAGCCTATTAGACGTTAGAGGCTATTAAGAAGAAATGCAACGCAGCGCTAAGGGTTACCTTCGCCCTTATAATAGAGGAGATATTTACGATAAAGGCCGAGACCTTTGCGACGTTCGGTGCCTTCGTTAGACGCCTTAACCTTCTATAGGACTAGCTTAA
Organism: Ophiocordyceps polyrhachis-furcata BCC 54312; assembly: GCA_001633055.2. NCBI lineage: Eukaryota > Fungi > Ascomycota > Sordariomycetes > Hypocreales > Ophiocordycipitaceae > Ophiocordyceps > Ophiocordyceps polyrhachis-furcata. Next base: position 118,765 of record LKCN02000003.1, on the reverse strand, counting down.
CGTCGTAATGCCGAACTAGTCTAAGGGCTGGTTTATCGGAGCCGCGATTAACGCAATTAAGAACTATATGCCGCTTCGATACGAAGATTATATGCATAGGCTAGCTAATTAGAAGCCTCCGACAAAGACAGAGATACTAGCGTTCTTCTAGAGTTACGCAGATCTTATAGATAATACTAAAAAGGATGCTTTTTCCGCTAATCTGTCTAGATCGGGGACGAAGACTCAAGATCGCGGCCGCGGCAGAGGCCGTGGAGGCCGAGGCAGAGGCCGCGGAGGCCGCGGCTCTCAAGGCGGAAGACCCTCTTCTTCTTCGCCTTCTATAATTATCGGACCTAACGGAAGAAGAGGTTAATATCTCGACTGTAGCTATTTTATTCCTAAATCAAGCCGGCCTTATATAAAAGATTAATGCTAGAAGCTCTACCCTAAGCTTCGTCCGCCGCCTAGATCTATAGATTAGCTACTATATTAACAGAAACAAATCACGGCTTTAGAGTCTATTACTAAGGCAGGACAGAATTATAAGTTAATAGCTGCGAGCTAATGCGTTAAACGAGATAATGCTATATACGACTTAGGAGCCGGGGGTTATATCTTTAACGACTTTAAATAGTTTATCGAGATTAGTAAAAACACCACCCTCGACCCCTTCCGCGCCGCTAATAGCGGAGATCTTCTGCCTTAAGGGCAGGGAAGAGTCAAGATAAACCTACCTAACGGCAACTCGATTACCCTATCCGATATCTATTATTGCCCTAATATTCAAGCGAATTTAATTAGCACGAGCGTTCTAAAGATAAAAGGCGTAATTGCGGACCTTAAGACAAATTACCTTATTATAAGAGGCACTAAAGAACGCATTTGCGCCCTAGATAATAGACTTCGAATTATTAGTGCTATCCCTGCGGGAGGCGATTAATCTGTAATCGAGGCGTTCGCTGCTTTGCCGTACAAAACACTTAGAAAGGGCTCGAAGGCTGATTTTGCTATTATGCACGAGCGCCTCGCACACGCCGGCAAAGAGAAGGTAATCCAAGCCTGTCGGAAGGCAGGGATCGTAATCGAAAAATCGACTGCTAAAGGCTTCCTGTGTAAGGCCTGTCAGTTTGCTAAAGCCGATACTATAATTAGTAGGGATTCCCTAGCGAGGCCTACTAGATTTCTCGATATCGTTTTCTGGGATATGATCGAACACAATCCGCCGGGTTATAGCGGTGCCCGCTATAGCCTGCACGGCATTAATGCCTTTACGAGATTTCACTGGATAATATCAGCTATAACGAAGGGTTAAGCGTATAAGCTTCTTCGGGGCTAGAAACGGCAGGTTAATGCCTCTTCCGGGGGCATACCTATCGCTACGATAGCCTTTAATAATGCGTAGGAGTTTAAGAACGAAGCGATTAAGGCCTGGGCTCTTTAAGATAGCTTTATCCTGCGCTATTTAACACTATATAATCCTTAATAGAACGGGCTCGCAGAAAGAGCCGGCCGAACGCTTTTAACGATAGCGAGGGCTATCTGTCTTTATACAAAGCTTCTAGCGATGCTTTGGCCGCATTATATGTCGATAGCAGCGTATATCGCGAATTTAATTCCGACGGGAGGAAAAGAGAGCCCTCTCGAGAGGCTTATAACGGCGCTAAATTTGCCCTATAAATACGATATCAGCTATCTGCACGCTTAGGGCTGTACGGCATACGTTACGAAGCTAAAAGAAAAGATCGTAAGATCCGAGAAGATAGCTCCTCGAGCCTGGAAGGGCCACCTCGTTAGCATCGAGGGTCTGTATAGCTATATCTTTAAGATCTGGCTTCCTAATTAAGAAATAGTTATTCGAGCGCGAGATATCCGCTTCGTTAATCGGGCTAGGCTATCTGCTATTATAGAAGATCCTTCGATCGAATTTAAGGCCCGTTTAGAAGAAGAAGAAAGAGATCAGGTTATCGAATTCGAGCCTATCTCTCTTCCTTACAGGGAGAAAGAGAAAACTTCCCGCACCTAAATTAGCGGTAAACACATTTAGGAGCCCTCCGGCGCTAGGAGTTCGACTAGCGCAGGGCAGTCTGAGGGGAGGCTTAGAACGCCCGAAGGAGACCCTTCGCACCTTCCCTTACTAGATCCCACGCCTAATAAAGGCGAAACGGCACGACGCCCTGTTTCGGGTAGAAATACCCTTCTTGAGTCGATCGAAGAAGATTACGAAGAAACTTACCTTCTGCCGACGGCACCTACGCGCCTTCTAGGCCAGTAGATATTTAATAACGATAATAATTATCCTAAACTTCGACGAACCGATCTAACGGCAGACGAACGACCCTCTTAATTTGACCGTAAGGCTTTAACCCTCTCGTCTGCGTCGATAGAATTACAGCGCTAAAAGCGTCGCTTATCCGAAGAGATCTGGGGCACGGAGCCTATAAGACGCTCGAAGAGATTCGCCCGAGCCAATTTAGCTGCATAGAGTGCTCTTAAGCCGTCCTCTCTATACGTTATATTTGCCGATTAAGATAAATATATTAAAGAGGCTCCCGTAATAATTTTATTAGCCCTAGCCGCGGCGACCTTCCTAGGCTATGCTCCTAGCAATTATCGTGCGGCTAAGAAACTCCTAGACTTCGATAAACAGTAGGTGCTGGCGATAAAGAAAGAAATAGATAAACTGTATTAGAAAGGCGCCTGGGAACTCGTTCTAAAGCCTTACGATATAAGGGTCCTTCCAGGAAGATAGGTATATATAGAGAAGCCTATTAAGGGCGCCGATCTAATAGCTAAGGCTCGTTAGGTCGTGCGAGGAGATCGTAATCCTGTCGATCGACTAGTAGAAGAGTTATACGCCGCCGTGGCATATTAATCGTCTATTCGGATATTCCTTACTCTCGTTACTATACAAGACCTAGAATAGGCTAAATTTAACGTCGTTAATGCCTTTATTAACGCTAAACTCGATAAAGATGTCTATATCGTCTAACCTTACGGATTTAAAGACGAATTAGGCCGCGTTTGCCGCCTTAAAAGAGCCCTCTATAGCTATCGCGCCTCTCCCCGTTAGTAGTTCGAACGCGCCGCTAAAGATCTCGCCAGCTAAGGCTAGGAGCGTCTCGACTTAGAATTATGCCTCTATCGCTACGCAGATAGCAGTCTTCTTGTTCTTTATATCGATAACATTCTTCTCGCAGCGCCTATAAAGGCACAAATTAACGAAAAAGCCGCTATTCTAAATGCCCTTTACGAAGTAAAACATCTAGGTAAGCCTTAAGAATTCCTTAGGCTCGAATTTAAACGCAATCGTAAGGCAAAAACGATACGGGTCTATTAGACCGCCTTTACGAAGAAAATCCTCGATATGTTCGACGCCAATAACCTTAAGCCTACGAAGACGCCGTGGCCCTCGAGATATACGATTCCTTACGACTGGAAAGAAGCCGAGATCGCGATAGAACGTACGATATAGTAGAAACGTACGGGCAGCCTTAACTAGCTAGCCCTAGGCAGCCGCCCTAACATTACATATAGCGTAAAGAAGCTATTAGAAGCAAATTGCTATCTAATACACGCATATCTAGTTGCTTTAAAGCATCTTCTGCGCTATTTGCGCGGCACGCATTCGCTAGGCATCACGCTCGGCGGAGCGGCCTATAGCACAGATCTTTAACTTCGAGTATATTCCGATGCCTCGTTTGCAGACGATAAGGCTACCCGTGCCTCTACGGCCGGGTTCGTAATCTTCCTCGCGGGAGGCCCTATTGCGTGGAAATCGAAGCGTTAGACGATAGTCACGACTAGTTCGACAGAGGCTAAGTTTATCGCTCTTACGCCTGCAGGACTTATAACGATATAGCTCGCAGACGTAGTTCGTAATGCTAGATTTAAACAGAAAAGACCTCTTATTATATATACGGATAGCTAAAACGCGAGGCTAGCTATAATTAACCCGTTAAATAAAGCGCGTATATAGTATATTAATATGCGCTATAAATAGATAGTTTAGAGGCACTAGCAGGGCTATTTTAATCTCTAATAGGTTAGCACTGCAGAAATAATCGCGGACGGGATAACGAAGGGCTTATTGCTTAATAAATATTAGCAGTTTATCCGATAGTTAAATATAGCTGCAGGAAGGAACAAGGAGGGCTCCGACGGCAAGAATACTACGACCTAATATTACGATAATCGCTATCGGGCCTGTCTGGCCTTAGGGGAGGTGTCGCGGGCACGGACCCGCTAGGGCTTAAGCCTAGTTAGGCTCATGTAATTAGCATACTATATTTGTATGAGGAGCCTACTAGAGTTAGACTTAGCACAACAACAATCTAGTCACACATATCGACAGCCTGAGTCGCACAACAATACATACATACTCCTACTCACCTGGATGAATTGAATTCCGTCGCAATTCGCGGAGAGGCCGCGATGCCACCTCAATGCCATACCCCAACGATCCCCCGCCCGGCTACCAAACGCCGCCATTCCCCTCGCTCGGGCTCCCCATCCTAGGCGACCACACGCCAGAGAAGCGGCACACGCTCTTCACCGTCGGCGCCTCGTGGCGCTTCACCCTGCTCTGGACGCTCGTCACCTACGCCGTCGTCCACGTCGCCGTCGTCCTCATCGCCTTCTTCACCCACGGCTGGAAGCGGGCGTCGTGGAAGTACTCGTGGCCCTTTCCCATCATCTACCTCATCGTCGCTGGTATCGAGGCCGTCTTCGCCGGTAGTGTTGTCGGCTTGTTGTACGGGATTTTTGCTTTTCTCCTTAATCGTGGCCTTGTCCGACTGATTGGTTCGCTCGCAGGCTGGGTGCCATCTACAGGGCTGGTTATCATGCGATGAACACTTGGATTCCGTTTGTGTGGGGGCTCATCAACGTCCTGGTACTCATCGTCTCTTCTTTTTCCTTCTCCGGTGGATTGTGACTTATGCATACACACATACTTGAGGGAGTTGGTTTGCCCACACCCGGGCATGGCACCCCTCGAGCGCGTTACGGTTTAGCTCAAGGGATAAGCTACGAGCGCTCCAAGAGCCCCCTCGAGGCTTTGCCCGAGAAGCCGAGGCTCATGGAGGACTCGGTCCCTTGGAATCGAACCATGGGGCAATTCATTACATGGGTAGGTCTAGGTATATACAGGACGAAGACCCGGCCTGCACACGACGCACATACACACACCTGTGCATCAACAGATACCTACCTCAACCTGCTATATACATACATACATACATACATCCAACTACCTAGTTAAATTCAAGCTACAAAGCTCAAAGAGGAGATACACGCACTGCTATGTATCGACTCTTGCCTTCTCTGAATGATTCCACACCATATGGAATGCATCATCATCACCACATGATACGTCATACCTTTCAAGTCTCTACATGTACTTCCCCAAGTAATGAAAGTATAAAAGATACCACACTGTACATGACTCACCAGCCACGTCCAAGTCTAACCCGCTACCGCCGCACCACAAGCCTCTCCCCCATCCCGACAACGACAAGTCCAACGAACTACTCCTCCACCAACACCTTGTTCGCCTTACCATTGTTCCCTTCCTATTGTTCTGTTGCCCCAGCCTCTACTCAGCGCAAACGCTCCTCTATCAGCTCAGCAGGAGGGGGAAGAGGAGAAGAAGAAAAAAAGACGCTCCTCCCAGCAGCGTCGAAACCTCCCTCAAAACGCCATGCATCATCATCATCATCACCCGTGAATGAACCCAAGGAAAACCCAATCCCCCAAATTCCATAGCAAAAAAAAGCATCAGACATGGAAACGACAGATCAACGGAACTCACCCTCCGCCTTTCTCCCCTGGGAAGACGAAAACTACCCCAAGTCCTTCTACCCAGGCCAGCCCAGCTCCCTCTCCGGCATCGCCCTCCGAGCCTTCAGCCTGGGCATCAGCCTCGCAACCGGCAGCCTCGTCACAATCTCCATCCTCATCTTCAGCGAAAGCCCCCTCTGGCGCGTCCCCTTCTTCCTCGTTCCCCTCTCAGCCTTCCACTTTCTCGAATTCTGGACCACCGCCGAGGCGAACACCTCGCGCGCCAACGTCGACAGCTTCCTGCTGACGGCGAATTGGCCTTCTTACGCCGTCGCGCACTCGGCTGCTTTTGCAGAGGCCGCCGTCGTAGGATTCCTCTTCCCGCGTCGAGATTGGGCGCCCTTTCACTTGGGATCCTTCCTCGTCGCCCTCGGGTTCGTCCTCATCGTCCTAGGACAGGCTGTTCGCTCGGTTGCCATGCTTCAGGCCGGCGCGAGCTTCAACCATCGCGTTCAGACCAGGAAGGCGGGCTCGCATAAGCTCGTCACCTCGGGCATTTATGCCGTCCTGCGTCATCCCAGCTACTTCGGCTTCTTCTACTGGAGCTTGGGCACGCAACTCGTGCTCGGTAACGTCGTCTGCTTCGCAGCCTACGCCGCCGTGCTCTGGAATTTCTTTAGGGTCAGGATCGGCATGGAAGAGTCGAAGCTCGTTGAATTCTTCCAGGACGACTATGTCCAGTACCGGCGCCGGGTCCGGACCATGCTACCATTTATACCATAAGCCTTCGCCTCCTCCAAGACCTGTTTTCTTAACCTATGCATGTGTCATGATGAGCCAAACGGTACCCCCATAGCTTTTCCATACTCAAGGAAATGAACAAAGAAGATAGATAGTACGTGCAATGCCCCTGTTGGCAGCTGTGTGGATGATTCAAGTGATGCAGTGAATCCGCAATCTTCACGTCCCAACTTCCCCTTGCGTCATCTCCCGGCTCACGCTGCCGTACTTGGCCTGCCAGGCGTAAAAATACATCAATGCCGCAAAGGGCTGGCCGAAAATGGTAAAGGACACCCAGAATATGATGTTGCCGACGAGCTTGCCGCCTTTGCCGAGCTTCATCTTTTCCATGGGCGCCGTAAGCGTAATGAGAGGAAGCTGGAGGAGCATGCCCAGAAAAGCGACGCCTGAAGATAGCCATGTCAGTTTCACGAACCCGCATCGGAGACCCAGCCCGACTGACCGATGATGTTGTGTGTGGGAACCCCCACGAGAATTTCGTGGAGGACGGCGGAGGCGAAGAAGACGACGGAGCTGGCCATCATCGAGCTCCAACCACGGGCAACAAGGGGAATATAGACGTGACGCTTGAAGTAGGTGTACACGGGCTTGTTCCATGTCCGCCAGTAGGCGCCCAGACTCTCGCTGTTCCACCAGTCTTCGTAAAAGGACCGATCGCCAAAGCGCAGGATCTCAGCGAGGGCGTTGAGAAAAGACTGAAAGAGGGCAAAGAAGCCTGCGAGCCAGATGACGAGCGAGATGGTCGACAACTTCAGCAGCCGCTCGAAGATGGACGGATAGTCGAGCGAGGCAATCTTGTCCAAGGAGTTGCGCAGAACCGGGGCGGCGTATTGGAAGCTAGCAAACCAAATGAATGCACTCAGGCAAAACACCTCGCCGAGTCTCTTGATGACAAAGAGCCATCGGATCTTGTCCGTCCGGGGATAGACGGGCTGGTAGATCAGGGTCGGCGCCCACCAGAAGTAGATTAGATTGCCAATTGTGATGTTTTGGGGATAGGGGCGCTCCGCATATAGTGCCGGGATGAGCTCGCTGTCAGCAGGATGCAGGTATGCGTGGCGAAGATCGCGATTGGTAAGGGCGTATGACGCAGTCTTGAGCCACACGACGATGGCGTGCATTTCAGTGAGGGTGCCAATGAGCGGATGGTGGATAAAGAAGTAGACAACGGCCGAGGTGACGACCAAGGCCAACGTCACGTTGATGCCGTGTATCCAGGCGATGACGATCCAGGTGGAGTGAAAGTCTTCGTGGTCCTTCTCCGACGGGCCGGTGGCCCCAGGCTTGATGCGCTTCCTCGTCTCCAGCGCCTGGCGGGCGGCGGCGAGCTCGAGAAGGTAGGCGGCCACGAGATGACAGGGGATCAAAAAGTAGAGCAAGCCGCCGATGATGATGTCCTGACGGCTGTAGGCATGGCATCTGATACAGATCAGGACCCCGTACTGGTAAAGAGTCAGCAGCGACAGCGTAAGAAAGGGGGGCGGAACGAGCCTTTTGCATGTTCTCAACCAACAATCGCAAGTTGCCGACGACTGCTGGCCATCAGCGACGAGTGCGGAACGCTGCCAGACGCGCCACCACCGCTTACCCAACACGATGACCATGAGGTTACGGAAGCCGATGAAGCTTGGGGCGGCAGCCGAGTCGTGGCTGAGGCATGACGGCCTCGTCCGCTGATGAACGACGTCAACATGCCGATACTTGTTGCGAAGAGGTTTCGCCGTTGTTCCCTCGACAGCCGAGCCGTTGGAGGACTCGGTCCTGGTGCCGATATGACGTCGGATCGGCTTCTGGCTCGAGGTATCGACGCCGGTGGCCTCGAAGCCGGTCGGCGTGGCCTCACTCATGGCACGGTAGTCTGATAGGAGGACAATGGCAGAGCGCGCGCGTCGGTCGAGGTGTTGGGAAGGTTTGCGACGGGTTGCTAAGCGTTTCCGCCTGCGTGTCTGTGCAACGAGGTGTTGCTCCCGCTGACGACTTTTCGTACTACCGACTGCTATCGTCTGGCTTGAAGAAAGATGAGAAAAGGGAGAGGAAGGGACGATGTAACCGGCTGTCGAGACGCGGGGGGAGATGCAAGTCGTGGAGGGGGGAGGAGAGTCTAGCTTGTTAGCCTTTAGGGTGTCATGTATCCGCACAGCTGTGTGGTGGAGCGTCGGGCAGCTCACCATGATAGGACGGTTTTAGCCTTGGGCCTGCGTCGAGGAGGCCTCCTGTCCATTGCTCCCTTCGGTTCTCGCCGAGCTTGTTGGCGAAGGGAGCATCTAATAAACGAGAGTCAGCTTTCGGGAGGGAGAGAGGGAATCGCGTCTCCTCGAGACATTGGATTTCCATGCTGTTGGATCAAACATTCATTCAGTCCATTACATACATACATACCTACCTCTACGACGGAGACACGTAGGTAGGTAGGTAGGTAGGTAGGTAGGTAGAGGTGTATATTAACATACCACCGACCTGCAGGCTATCTATCTCCCTCCGTTGATATGACTTGTTGTAAGCTGTAATGAGCGAAGCTGTGGACACTGGACAGTATCTCATTCTCATCAGAGGACATTACCTAACCGTTGCCATCGACAGAATATCGCCATCACGTGATCATCACCATGAAAGTTATGTTGTATGCCGTTCAGCCTCAGATGGCTTCAACTCAACCCCGTATTTCTCGGCGCAACTCCCGAGGAGAGATTCCCTTGAACTCTACCCAGGTCTCTCAGAAACGGATCAAGAAAGTCGACCATTCTTGATAGACCACTGGTGCCTATCACCTCCCGACCGCTGCTTCATCGAACCGCCTATGAGGACGAGGCTCGTCTCGTCGCTCCCCAGCTATGGCCTACGAGCCACGTGGTGATCACGGCGACCGGGGCGGCCATGACGGAGCCTATCTCAAAATCAGGGGCAGGAGTGAGTCGTGCAACCGTCCATCTGATGGCAAGCGACTGATGCCCGTCGACAGGGCCCGTCACCGATTACAGCGCCACCGTCACCCACTGGCAGCGCCATCGAACCGCCAACTACAAGGGCGGCTACGATGGCGAGGCCGAGCGACCGAGCGCCAGCTACATCGTCGACGTGAGCGTCCTCTCAGGCCTTCAGTCGCGCTTTTACTCGAGGCTGACCGGTGGCAGATGATACCCCCAGCTGGACGACCGACATCGGCTTCCGATAGCATCCCTTCCAAGCACCTACACTCTTCCTTGAATAAAATCAAGCATCCCATCAATCTTGTTCGTTGGACGCCAGAAGGTCGTCGACTTTTGACGGCCTCGACGAGCGGCGAATTCACCCTCTGGAATGGCACCGGCTTCAACTTCGAGACCATAATGCAAGCTCACGACTCGGCCATCCGGGCGCTTGAGTACTCGCACAGCGATGATTGGCTTATTTCCGGTGATCATGACGGTCTCATAAAATACTGGCAGCCCAACTTCAACAACGTGCAGAGCATCAGCGCCCACTCGGACCCGATTCGAGACCTCGCCTTCAGCCCCAACGACTCCAAGTTCGTGAGCGCTTCGGATGACTCGACGCTCAAGGTTTTCGACTTTGCCCTCGGCCAGATGGAGTCCAAGCTCGAGGGCCACGGATGGGATGCGAAGACGGTCGACTGGCATCCGACCAAAGGCCTCCTCGTGTCGGGTTCCAAGGACCACCTGGTGAAGCTGTGGGACCCCCGCACCAGCCGCTGTCTCACGACGCTCCATGGCCACAAGAGCACCATCACCAAGGTCATGTTTGAAAAGGTTCGCGGCATGTGCCTCGCGACATCGGCCCGCGACCAGACGGCCCGCGTCTTTGACCTCCGCATGATGCGCGACATCTGTCTGCTCAAGGGCCACGAAAAGGACATCGCCACGCTGAGCTTCCACCCAATTCATCCGAACCTGCTCACTACCGGCGGCATGGACGGAACGCTTTTCCACTACCTGCTCGACACACCGAACCCGCCGCCGGGTCAGGCGCTGACGCTGGCGCCGTACGACAGCCTGGATCCGGCCACGGCGCCGGCGCAATCGGTGTGGCCCTCGCATCGGTTGGCCTTTGCGCACGACTACGCCATATGGTCGCTCGACTGGCACCCGCTAGGCCACATCCTCGCGACCGGGTCCAACGACCGCATCACGCGCTTCTGGACGCGTGCCCGTCCCGGCGAGACGGACGTGTTTCAGGACCGCTACCACATTGGCGAGGCGGCCGCCGAAGCGCAGGGCACATGGGACCGGCGCGGCAATCGACGGCAACGGCAGGAAGAAGAGCAGCAGGAAATGGAGGACGAAATGGACGCTCTGGTCGACCAGGACGCGCTAAGGGGTGCGCCCACGGGCTTACCAGGTATTCCCGGCCTTCCGCTGGGCGGTGGCATGGTTCCCGGCCTCGGCTCGGGTGTTGCGCCGCCGCCGCCGCCGCCGCCACCGCCACCGATCCCTGGTGTCGGACCGCACGGGTCTACGGGGCCACCGCCGCCGCCGCCGCCGCCGCCGCCTTTCGCTCTGCCCGGCCTCGGCGGGGCACCTCCACCGCCTCTGCCCGGTCTGGATCCAAACAAGCCGCCTGACCCTGCGCAGCTGATGGAAATCATGAAGAAGGCGGGCGTGCCCCTACCGCCGCCGGGGTCGCTACCTCCGGGGCTTATCCTTCCGCCGGGCAGTTTTCCGATGCCGATGCAGCTGCCGCAGCCGGACTTGGACAAGGCGGACGGCGGTGGCAGCGGCGGCAGAAGACGAGTTCCTCTCCCCAGCCAAGAGGAGAGCCTTCGACAGGAGCAGAGACAGGGAAAATATACTCGAGCACGTTAGAGTGGACGAGTCCGGATGCTTGCGTTTGGCTATTTTGCCCCGGGGCAAATCCTCTCTCTCTCTTTTTTTTTTTTTCTGTTCCTTCTTCTCTCGTTCTTTTCGGCATCTCGAGAGAAAGAGAGTGCTGCGATACCCTGTCTCGAAAGAGGCCCGGCGACACGGGGTTTGGTGTTCATGTCGGATAGCGGCTTGAATGGAGGAGAAGGGGGCTCTTAAGCAGGCAATCAAGGGACCAATCAAGGGACCATATGCTTGCGCTTGGCTCTAGGAGATGGTGGAAGGCGATATGCGAAGGGAAAAGAAACAAAGGGAAAAAAAAAAAACGATTAAGCGCTCAGCAAGGCAGAATGTACAAAAGAGTCGGCGACTTTGGACGTGTCCTTGTCCAACCAACTCTTTATCCTGCTTCCCCGTCTTCCTCCTCCCCCTTCTCCTCCTCCTCTACACATAGACTACACTGTCTCCCACCCTCTCTCCCTTTCCCCCCCCCCCTCTCATGGACGAGGTCACGACTTGGGCGGTGGCGCAATAGCGCGCTTACTATCGTTCTTGGCAAAGGCCTTTTGCCTCTCAGCGTAGTCGCGAATGACGAGGGCGCAGGCGGTATCAGCGCAGAGTCTGCGCCTCCTGTAAGCGGGCAGCTTGGTCGCGAACTCGAGACCGCTGGCACGCTCGACGGCCTCGACGGGGACCTCAAAGTCGGTGATGGGCTTGTCGTTTGAGATGGGGGTGTTGGGAAGGACGAAGGCTCCGATGGCGACGTTTCCGCCCGCCTTTCCGTCCTCTGCGAAGATGACCTTGTAGAAGTGCGTCGGGACGGCGACGGAGGGCGGGCTACCGATCATCTCATAGCGGACGTACCACTTGTTGTCGACGGGGTCTTTGCGGGGGAGGTAAAGAGGGCCGGTGACGATGCGGACGGAAGGATACTGGATGGTCAGGCGGCGGCAGAAATCCTCGAAGTGAGCCCAGTAGTCGCGATTGAAGCCCTCGCCGACCTGGGGACACATGTTGGTGAGGTAGAAGGTGTCGTCCATGGCGTACTGGGACCATTTGGCGTCGGCGGCGGGGACCTGATGGCCTCGATCGTATCCGCTGCGGAAATAGTCCCGTAGCAGGGCTCTGAACTTGGACGGGACGTCTTCGTCTTCGCTGAAGGTGCTGGAGCGGCGGTCTGCGTCGCGGAGTGCTAGCGAGGCGGGCGTGATGTGCTCTACTACCCAGTGAGGATTGCGCATTCTCCGATCGTAACTCGATACCAGGGCCGAGCGGAAGGCGAGATCCGAGATCGGTCCTGGGAAGCCATATTCGAAGAGGCCGGCTGGATTTACGGGATCGCAAGATGTTTTTGCTGCTGCTGCTGCTGCTGCGGCGGCGGCGGCGGCGGCGGCTAGGGTCGAGGAAGTAGGGGAAGAAGCAGCGAATACCTCCGCCGGTGACGGTCGCGACGAAGTGGACGGAGGAGAAGAAGAAGTAGAAGAAGAAGTAGTAGACGAATTGGTAGTGGCCTTGTAGCTTGAGCGCAGAGAGTAGACGGCAGCCGTCAAGGCAGCGCCACCTCCAGCACCGAGAGCGGCAAACATGGCGAGCGTAGATTTGGACATGGTGACGGGATTGGAGGCGGAAGGGCGCATTTATAGCGCTACTTCTTTACGCCTCCTGCTCTTGTTCGATTTGAATCTGGCTGTGTGATTTCTTGGGTGAGTCAAAGAGGGAGGGGGGGTGAAGGGAATCTCACGAGGTTGAAGAGTCTCGAGACGAGCTCGGCCGTGGCGGTGGCAGGCACGAGGCTCTGGGTGGGTTTTTTTTTTTTTGCCGATGACTTTCCCCGGGGGCGAGCAAGGGGCCCGTGATGCGGGATGGACTTAGTCAGCCTTCAGATTTTACATAGTACGGTACGGGTAGGGGTAGAATGGCGATCGATCGTTGTCATGGGGCTTGTTCTCTCTTGTTTAACGTGACTGTGTTTTTTTTTACACACGGGGAGCTTCTATGTGACCGACTTAATGCGAGAGTGGCTTGATGGGCTTTTAAGAGATTACTATGATTACCCATAGGGAACTAGATTGGTGAGCTAGGTATGGCGAGAACATGTCTTGTTTACAACGTCTTCTTCTCCTTTTTCTCCCCCCCCCCTCTTTCCCAAGTTTAGACGAGGAAAGCCACGGCTCCGAAGATGGCATAAGCAGCGCTCCCGGGCAGGAGCAGGTGGGCGGCCGCGCCGGTACTGGTAGGACTGGAAGTGGTAGAAGAAGAGGAGGCCTTGGCGTTGGAAGCAGAGCCTGAGTTATTCTTGGACGAGCCCTTGCCTCCTGAGGAGGAGGAGGCGGTCGGAGGCGGCGTCGTCGGAGAGGGGACGCCGGCTGGGCAATGCCAGTGGTCCTTGTGCGGGGAGCAGGTTGTGCCGACGTGGTGGTGGTGGTGGTGGTGGTGGTCGCCGTCGTCGTCGTCGTCGTGATGATGTCGGTGGTGGTTTTGCGTGATGCCGCCGCTTGCTGTCATGGTCTGCGCTTCGCCTGCGGTGGCGTTGTCGGTTGGCATCGTCCGTGGTGCTGTCGTCGACGTAGGCGCCTGCGGGACGGCCATGACGAGAGCGAGGAGGCTCAAGGGGAGAAAAGCACGGAGAAGCATTGTTTATTATAGCGATGTGAATGGTCGGCAACGGGATGGAGTTGAGATGAAGATGAGGGCAGATGCATCTCCGATATATAATCTAATGTCCCTTACCCCCCCCCCCCCCCCCTCCTTCTCCCTCCTGACATGAATAGACGCATACGATTTTAATTAGGTACACATGTACGGATAGGCGCATTCAGTTTTTTAATACCGTCAAAGCATGGCATGGGGACATGTGAGGCCACCTCCCCGGTGCGGCCGGGAGGCATGTGTGGAAGTAGGAGTAGCGGGTACGGACGGGCATTGTTTGAGAGACCCGGATGGCCTCCGACTTCCTTGGTGCCGGACGGAGCTCCCTCTCGATTGTATCCTACTGGTAGCATCCATGTGAGCTTGAAGTTGGGGGTAGGTTCCCATCTGAGACCGAGGAAAAAGAAATACGGATAGCGCACGACGATTCTTATTTCCTCTACCTGTATCCGTACCCGTAGGTCTTAGGCTCGTGTCCTCGCCTATAAGTATAACGCGCATGAAAAGACGTATGTATGTATGTATGTACATATATTGTATGTACAAGCTACCCCCGCCAGAAGCCAGCACTCATCCCTCTCTCTCTCCCTCTTCCTGGAACAACACAACACAACCACCCAAGGAACCAGGGTTTTATAAAGCTTGACAATTAATATTCAGAAAGATGGCATGCTATTTTATTACCAAGCAAGAGAGAGCGGGGCGCTGAAAATGATCCGTCGTGATCGAAAATATAACCCGTACATACAGGTTGCACCGCGTCTAACTGCAGGTAATACATACAGTGAGAACCTCTTTGAGCTCTTTGCTGCTGCAGCAAGGGAAGAATCCAAAGGCTAACCAACACCCAACAACCTTGATGGCTCGTGCACGTAACGTACATACGTATGTATGTATGTACCTACCTCTCTAGTATCTAACTTAGCCTCACCCTCACCGGCGAGGCTGATTTCCTTCCCCCCCTTTACCCCTTTGTGTGTGTGTATGTATGTGTATGTATGTGCGTGTGTATGTATGTGTGTGTGTGTGAGTGTGTGAATAAGAAGCCCCCCGGGCCGAGCCGCAAGGATTCGCACCCCCCCTAAGGGCCTAAACTCCCCTTTCTTCTCCTTCTCCATTCCCTTTTGTCAGTACGAATAGTATTGTCCATTGTCCGTAACAGATGGTATTCCTTTCTTCTTCCGCGACCATCTACCTAGGTAGGGATTCTCTCTACTTATTAAACAAGTCTTCATCTGCATAGTCCTCTGCTACTACATGCACATCTCATTGTCTTCGATCTAGTATCGGTTGGTTTTCCCTTCTTTCCTTCTTTCATCCTGCATGGCGGCGCATGAACCCTGATGGCCTCGCCCGTGCGACGGCCTCTGACTCCGTTGCGACCGCCGGCTCGATCGCTGTAGGTTGTTTTGTAGGTGGTAGCGGATACCTATTACCATAGTACATAGTAGCAGGTAGGAGGCAGGCAATGGAGCTCGCCGGTCCTCTCTCGTAGGTAGTGTGTACATACATACCTCTCTGCCTCTCCATAGGTGGTGGTACTCTCTACCTACCTTAGCTATCCTCCACCTCTCTCTCTCTCTCTCTCTCT
>LKCN02000003.1:89508-102558 GCA_001633055.2 Ophiocordyceps polyrhachis-furcata BCC 54312 | reverse complement strand
CCCTCTCTCTCTCTCTCTCTCTCTCTCTCTCTCTCTCTCTCTCTCTCTCTCTCTCTCTCTCTCTCTCTCTCTCTCTCTCTCTCTCTCTCTCTCTCTCTCTCTCTCTCTCTCTCTCTGTTTCTGACTCAGACTTGACTCTCTTTGCCTTCTCTTTCTCTGTCTCTCTCCAATCGTTTCCTTCTTTCGTCGTCAACGGCGACGTTTCGAGACTAGCGTCGGCCAGCTTCTCCATCCTCCTCCAACCCTCATCCTCATCCTCCTCCTCCTCCTCCTCCTCCTCCTCCTCATCACACCCCTCCCCTCCTCTCATCTATAACGGTCCCCGCCCCCCTCCCCTCCCTGACCCCATATCCAAAAAGGCTCCACCATCTCAACCTGCATACATTTTCCCTGAAGCTGTCGATTATGGAGCTGGTCGCCAGCCGCCTCGACAATGATACCCGCGGCTGGATCATGGCCATCGTCAGCGGCGTCGGTTCGTCGTCTCCTTCATCCCTCTATAGCCACTCGCTACCTAGATAGGTACCATTAGGTAGTCGCTGACCATGGCACAAAAATTGAACCAAAAAAAAAAAGCCTGCGTCCTGGGCGCCGCCATCATCTGCGTCGATGTCATCGTCCGCCTCCTCCCCGGGAAGCGCCGCTTTCGCATCCAGGATAGCAACGTCTTCCTGGCCTCGTCTCTCAGCCTCAGCTTCGGCGTCATGGTCCGCCCTCCTGTTTTCTCTCCCCCATGCTCTTCTCCTGACCGACGATCCTAGCTCTTCTCCTCCCTCTTCAGCATGCTCCCAGAGTCCAAGGAGTACCTGACACACGACGAGGGCTGGAACGACCAACGCGCCGGCTTCGTCATGATGGCCTGCTTCTGCGCCGGCTTCTTGGGCATCCAGGCCGTCTCCCGCCTGTTGCATCAGTACATGCCCTCCCACGTCGTCGATTGCAATCATTCGCACGCCGAGGCCGATGCCCAGCCCGACCACCGCGTCCCCCGCCGACGATCCAGCGTCGGACGCGCCCGGCTGTCGCGCCCGTCATCCGCCCGCCCCGCCTCCAAAGACGGCCCTCGGCCCTCGGAAGCGACACCCTTACTTGCCAAGACCGACGGAGAGACACCGCAGTTCGTCGTGACTGATCAGTCGGTCGGGTCCGCTAGCCGCGGTCGGACGACGACGACGACGACGACGACGGCGACGACGGCGACGACGACGACGGCCGGCTCGGCCCTTAGCCGCCGCCCCTCCATGTACCACGTACAGAAGCGCGTCATGTCCTTCGTCAAGGACACAAAGTGCGGATGCGACGAGGAGGGCCTGTGCTACGGCTACACCGACCCTTGTGGTCAGGAATGTTTCAAGCACCTGTCGACGAAGCGCTCCTCGCGCCATCCGACGACGCTGCGCACCACCACCGGCCTTTTCCCGGACCATCATGACGGCGTCGAGCCCGTCAGCCCTCTCTTCCGTACCAGCCGCGCCGCCTCGCGCGAGCCTCTCGACGGCACTGGCCAACGAGACGGCGATGAGCATCCTCTCGATCAGCATCTAAACCACCCCAATGCTCACCACCACCACCTCCATCATCATCATCATGACGACGAAGACGACAACGATAACAGTACCGACAACGATTACGACCATGTACATGACCATGACCATGACCATGACCATGCCCATGCCCACGACTCCGACATACGCCGTGTCTCCCTCGACCAAGAAGACGGCGACAACGACACAGAAGCCCAACACCACCATCACGTCCCCACAAACGCCTTCCTCTCCATCGGCCTCCAGACCTCCATCGCCATCGCCCTACACAAGTTCCCCGAGGGCTTCATCACGTACGCGACCAACCACGCCAACCCGGCGCTCGGCTTCAACGTCTTCATGGCCCTCTTCGTCCACAACATCACCGAGGGCTTCGCCCTGGCCCTGCCCCTCTACATGGCGCTCGGCTCCCGCTGGCGCGCCATGCTCTGGTCCGCCCTCCTCGGCGGCCTGTCCCAGCCGATGGGCGCCGCCATCGCCGCCCTTTGGTTCAGGCTCGCGAGCCGCACCCACCTGACGCCCAACGCCGTCGCCTACGCCTGCCTCTTTGCCGCCACGGCCGGCATCATGGTCAGCGTCGCGTTGCAGCTTTTTGTCGAGAGTCTGAGTCTTAACCATGATCGAAACCTGTGCATCTTCTTTGGGTTTCTGGGTATGGTTCTTATGGGTTTTAGCAATGCCCTCTTTGCCGCTCATTGAACGGGGGCTTTCTTTTTTCTTTTCTTTTCTTTTCTCTCTCTCTCTCTCTCTCATTGTCTCTTATCATCTTGTCCTGTCCTCCGGGGGATTTATAAAGGGGGTTCTGGCGCAAACTTGTAGACTTGTGTGGAGTTTTCTCTTCCCTCCCCCCCATTATGTCGTCCATACGTCTCCTTTTGTGGTTTCTTTTTTTTTCTCCCTTTTCTCTCCGTTATAATCGGAACCGGCAAGCGATGATTTTTTTTTTTTCTCCTCCTTCCCCCTTTTCGTCAAGACGTTCTGCAACACATTGCAAACGCGGTCGTGGAAAAAAAAGTTTCTATGAGAAGAGAAAAAGGGAAAGGAAAATAAAAGAGAGAGAAGGGGTATGACGTGGAGATGTGGGAGACGAAAGAAGAATAGATGTGAAACAAGAACAAGAAGCAGCGAGGAATCGAAGAATCATCATGATGGGCATTCGGCGTGCGTTGTTCGTCTGCAACTGCAAGGGGGTGGGTGGGAGGGGGTTTACTCCGAACCGGTGCGCGAAGTCGAAGCACGGCTTGCTGGGATTGGGTATACGGTATTACCTAGTCATCATCATTACTAGAATACATCAGCAGAGAGGAATCATGGTTTTTACTTTTGCGGTGCGTGTGAGCGACCTCGATGAGGTGAATTCTCGTCATCACATGTGAGTAGTGGCTAGGTATGTATGTAGGTAGATATCGTGGCAGTTGTGGTCTAGACGTGAGAAACCTTCCCTTCGAGTGAAACAGCCCAGTCGAGATAGGCCCTAGACGTGACCCCAACCAGAGGCCGAACCGACGAGGTCCGGGTCGAGCTCCAAAGGGGGATCGCGCGTCAGGAGGAGCATGTCAGCCTCGTCGACGGCCCAGTCATCCACCGGCGCGCCGTACTCCATCTGAGCGGCGAAAACGCCCTCGTCATCGTCGTCGTCCCAGGACCCGGACTGGGCCAAGGTCTGATAGTCGAAGAGGGGGTCGGGCTCCTCGGCCTGCGGCAGGGGCTGCGTCGGCATCGTTTCCTCGACGTCGTCGTGACATCTTGAAAGGTGGAGGTTGAGATCGTGGTAGCGGATGAAACGCTCGGGGCAACGCGTACAGGCTATGTTCCGCTTCGCCTCGTTGGTGATGCCGCAGAGGTGCTCGACGAAGTCTTCTGCGTCGTCGTCGTCGTCGTCGTCGTCGGCCTCGCGCTCTATCCGGGATAGCCTGGGACGGGGCTGGCCGAGATGGATGAAGCGGACGTGGTCCTCCAGCTTCGCCTTGCTGGCGAATCGCTCGCCGCAGCCCGACGCGTTGGACCAGCCGTCGAAGCGGGCGCTTTCGGACAGGTCGACTTGTCCACAGACGAAGCGGACGCCGAGGTGGGCGGAGCGTACGTGTACGTTGAGGCCGGAAATCTTGGTGAATTTCTTCCCGCAGCCGTCAAAGGTGCAGTCGTGCAGTTTGCGGTCCTCGACCGACTTGCCGGAGTGCTTCACCTCGACGTGCTGCTCGAGCTCCCAGCGGGTGGAAGACTTGTAGTCGCAGAAGATGCAGTTCTGGTGCTCCTGCTTCACGTGCGCGTCGAGCAGCAAGCGAGTGGTGAAACCGACGCGGTGGACGGTGCCGTCTTCGGTCGTGGAAGGGGCGCACTCGCCGCACCAGAACCTGATTTCGCCATGGTACTTGGTAAGGTGACGGCGCAGCTTGGGCTTGGAGTCGAAGGCCTCGTTGCAGTTTGGCTCGGGACATTCGTGGGCCGGAAGGAATAAATGATCCTGGCGGACGTGCTTGTGCAACGTCTCCTTCTTACGAAAGCTCTGACCGCAGTCGCCGCAACGGAACCGGTCGGCTCCCTCGTGGACAGCCTGGTGACGCCTGAGCCGGGTGCCGGTGACGAAGCTCTTGCCGCAGCCGGGTCTCGAACAGAGGTATTTCGTTTCCTGGATGTGGGACGCCTTGATGTGCTGCTTGAGATGCTTGTTTTCGACGTACTTTTTATCGCAGCCGTAATAAGGACAGTTGTAAGGCCGGTGGTCGGCGTGAGAATTGAGGTGGTCCCTCAGCCGGGCGGGACGGTTAAAGGTCTTATGGCATCCTGGCCATGTGCAGGCCAGCGTCTTGAGATCGGATGGGAATCTGCTTCTGGGCGTCGTGACTGTGGTGGCAGGCGTCTCAGCGTCGGCCGTGGAGGTTGGCGATGAGGCCGACGAGATTTTGGCTGCTTCTTCATCATCACCATCGTCGTCGTCGTCGTCGTCGTCGTCGTCATCATCGACATGTATCCGCTTAGACAGTGAGCCGTATGGCGCTGGGCCTTCAGCGCTGCGTTTGCTCATTGTCGCTGCATTGCATCTGGTTTGAAGAGTTTTTTTTGTGTCCCGTCACGTTGCAGTGGTATTGTGTGTAAGTCCGGTAGAACGCCGGCTGATTAGGGATGAAGATGTCATCATCATTTTAGCGTGCATTTTTCTTTCTTCGTCTACTTTTTTTTTTTTCTTTGCCTCTCTTTTCTTTCCCCACGCCTCCATTGCGACGACAACACATCCGCTCTCGACCGTCCGGTCGACACAAAATCTTTCACGCTCTCGGCATGTCTGACTTTGGTGATGACGACGTCGGCGCGGGCGGGTTCGTCTCTTGCGACAGCCTGGGGAGAAGCTACCGCTGACTGGCGACAGCGACGAGCCGATGCTGGAGGAGGAAGTGACAGAGTTCTACGAACCCGAGGTCGGCGACGAAGACGATGCGGAGCGCAACGCAGACGGCGAAGATCAAGACAACGTCGTCATTTCAGGCGATCCCTCGGCATCGGCCAACGCGCTCAAAGGCGGCGAAAAGTCGGTCAAGGACAAGAAGATACCCGAGAACGAGCGGACGACGACGCCATACATGACCAAGTACGAGAGAGCGCGCATCCTCGGAACACGGGCTCTGCAGATCAGGTAGGCGAGCCAAGTACGTGGCGCTGGCAGTATTTGGACTGAACCATGCCTGCTGCCTCTACAGTATGAATGCGCCGGTTCTAGTTGATCTCGAGGGCGAGACGGATCCGCTGCAGATTGCCATTAGAGAGTTGCGGGAGAAGAAGATTCCGCTTATTGTGCGGAGATATCTTCCTGATGGATAGTAAGTTTTCTTCCGGTCGCTTCTTTTTTTTTTTTGAAGCCTGGCTTACGTGGGGGGGGGGGGGGGGGTACGCGATAGTTATGAGGACTGGACGTGTGAGGAGCTTTTGCAGTGAGCCATGGGGGAAGGGTTGAAGGAAGGGTCTTGATATGTGGGCGACGTCTGATATTAGAAGCCCTCGGGCCGCACGCAGGCAATTCGTTCCCCGCTCCCGTTTCGGCCGCCTGTTTTAAAAGCATGAGAGCGTGGAGTTTTTTCCTTTCTTTTCTTTTCGTTTTGGTCTTACATATGTGGCCGAGAGGTGTGGCGATGCATAGAAAGCATGGCTTGTCTTGATACTGATTGGGGGGGGGATGCCTTGTAGGATTCTAAACGTACTGGGCGTGAACCCATGTTTGTGCGGTTGTGTGATTGTGTGTGTGTGTGTGTGTGTGACTGTGTGTACGGAATTAGCTACCTAGTCACGTTGGTAGTGGTAATGGTGGTGGTGGTGGTGGTGGTGGTGGTGGTGGTGGTAGTGGTAGTGGTAGTGGTAATGGTAGTGGTGGTGGTGATGATGATGATGGTTGCACGGATGCAAGGGCATGTTTCACCACCACTACCACTCTTTCTCTCTCTGTCTCTCTCCCGAGAAACAAAAAAAAACCATCATCAAGTCTCACACAATCTCTCTGCCGCCGCGTGGCAGCTCACCGGTTACCGGGGGGGGGCCAAGCCAAGGCACGGAGTACATATGTATGCATGTACATACATGCTATGCTAGGTGCTACTACTGCTAGGGACGATGACGTCGTCGGACGGACTGACGGACGACGCCCAACCCATTTAGTTGCTCGCTTCTGCCCGTAACTTATTGGCTGTGTGCGACGGTGCTGCGGCCTGAAAGAGGTGACTGACTGAGGTGACGTAGGTCGTAGATACTACATACATACATATATATAATATAGTACATATATATGTATGTATGCAACTATATTATATATATGTATGTATGCATTCGTTCGTTGAATAAATGCTGCTTTCAGTCCAACCCCCATAACTTACATACCTTACTTCCTACCCCTACTTACTACCTACCACACACCTTACCTTCTCCCCCTCCCTCTCGCCTCATTCTTGTTTCTCGCCGTCATCAAATTCCTTCCATCTTCCTTCTTTCTTCTCTTCCTTCTCAAGCAACACCCATGAAGGTCTCCTCAGCCCTCACCGTCGTTTCGGCGGCGGCACTTGCTTCTGGCTCGCCAGTCGAGAAGCGGGCGATTGGCGGGGTGCGTTATATCTGTTACTCTTCCTCTCTCGCCCCGTGTTCCTCTATCTCTTCTTCCACACATATACTCTCTCTCTCTCTCTCTACCGCTTATGTATCTTCATAAGTCTGTCATCTCTGCTAACACATGATACGAAGGAAAAAAAAAGGTCCTACTATGCACCGGCCCCAACTCAACCGGCATATGCGACTACAAGGTGTACGAGCTCAACAAATGCCACCAGCTGAGCGCCCCCTTCCACCACAACACCAGCACCTTCGCTCCCGACGGGGAGGCCTTCAGCTGCTTCCCGCGCGTCACCGACTGCAGCGCCATCTGCATGAGTCCCACGGGCTGCACCTTTGGCGCCGTCAGCTTCCACTCGCCGCTGAAGGAAGACCTGGGAAAGATACAGTGGAACACGCTCATCTCCAGCTTTGATTGTTCTTTGAATCGCACTGAGTCGTCATGACCCGCCATCTTTCCACCAAGGGAATAAAAGGAGAGAGGGGGGGGGGGGTTGCCTTTGACATTCAAGCATGGGATGGGGACTGAAGAAGTTGTCTTCTTTATTGCATACATGCGCGACATACATACTCGTACATAGTATACACACGTATCTTATCTACTACATATAATGCTACAGCATACCTACCTACCTTCTACAATAACTACATCTAGATGTCACCGTCAGCGGTCTGGGTGATTTGCTCAGCATCCTTCTTTTTCCGAGGACTGCGTACGGCTGTGTACATATGCTGTTGTCTGCTCCGTATCGGCATTGTTCTGGCCTTTGAGTGGATGGATGACCCAGCAACATCGTATCGTACCTACCTCTGGCACTGACCATAACAGCCAACACGTTAGACTGCACACGTTATTTTGTTACTTCCTCACATCATGTCGGCTCCAGGTGACAAGAAATGGGTACCTAGGTAACGAGAGTCGACGATATCAATGTACATGTCCTGGAGTGTAGGTAGGTGTAGTTAGAGACAAGATAACATATGAAGTGCCCCTCATGTTTTCAGTCACACTCATAGCATTGACCCGCGCTCAGCTAGCTCCCTTGCATCTTGAACGTCCTACCGCTGGCCGTCTTTCTCTCGCGCTCTTCGTTCTCCGGACGTGCACGACGTAGCACTGGGCGAACAAGTTAGCTCAAGTGTTTGATGCTTCCTTCATCCACGTAGCCATGTACCTTGCAGGAAGTCGGCAGTTCGTTTCCGCATGCGGGAGTGTATGTATGCCTTGGATGCCTTGATGTGATAGTGGAAGTAGTCGCGGAATGTCTGAATGTGAGAGATGACAATCGGCATTCGCTGAGGCGTAAGGTGCCGCGGGAACAGGACTACGATGAACATCAGCGCGCCGCTCAACACTGCTTCGTCGAGACAAGACATACCGAACGTAACATAGCCAACCTCGCCAGAGCCCGTATCTCTCACCCCCGGAACGCCCTGTAGCTCGAGCGGAGGATCGTTTCGGAAGAGGACCTGTGGTGCGTTCTGTATAGCCCTCCGCCGGGCGTCAACAAATTCCTGGATAAACACCTTTCCAAAAACGCGGTCGGTTTCCTCGCGAAAGACGGTGCTGAAGATGACCGTCACTCGGTCGTGGCTGGCTTTGACGTAGATGGCCTCCTCATCCCGGTAGTGAATGGCCTTTACCTCACCACCCTCTTGGACGCCTTGCGGCGCTTCTTCCGACGTGAACTTGGACGCCTCTTCCTTCAATCGGTAGTATTCCTCGTAGGCCTGTTCGAAGGGGGCCGCCATCGCGTTGCGCTTCAGCAAGGCGAATTTCATGGCCAAGGCGTCTCGTTCCTCTACAAATCGGCTCATCAGCTGCGCAGTCGAGATACGAGGTGAAAGAGAGAAGCTTCGTTGCGTACCTTTATCCGTAGGCAGTTTGTCGAGGTCGATCATGACGGAAAAGTCATAGCCGGGCTCTACCGGCGCCAGGTAGTCGCCATACTCGCGCCGCAGCACTTGCTCGGCGCCGTACTGAACGAGATCCTTGAAGCACCTTATTTGTATGGAGAGTAGAATCTTGGTCTTGCTTTCCGGCGTTGAGATGTGAAAGGTGACGCCATCGAAGTCGGAAACGGTCTGGTCGATGGACGAGGCGGGACCGCTGCAAAGTAATCAGCGAAGCGTGGTGCCAGCCTTCAGAGTCGTACCTTACCCAGAGAACCTCTCGGTCAGAACCGACTGAATCAAGATGTTCTGATAGTCGAGAAGAAGCATCGTTGCGAAAGCTCGCGGTGGCGCTGCGGCTGCTTCGTTGCTGGTTGACGACGATGGTGGGGCTGGGAAGTCCGGATGTCATTAAGCTGCTCACGTGACTCCCCTCTGGCAAGCAAGACCCACCGTTATCGATAGACCTAAAGTACTGGAGAGAGGGAAAAAAAAGTTGAGGCGGCGCATCGTGACACTGACACTGAAAGCCACAGCGCTCGATTGCTGCTTGTCTGCTAAGGAGGCATATACATAAGATGGTCAAGTCATATCTGTAAGTCATCCGGAAAGAAACGAATCTCACTCAGTGGCACTGGGGCTAACTGCCACAGAAAGTACGAACATGCCAAGTCCTTTGGCGTCGTCGTTACCGGCACCTCGAACATCGTCTGGGCATCGACAGATCGTACAGGCGCAGGTCGGGCCGTGGTTCCCGCCAACGAACAAGTTCTATGCTGGGACATAAAGAAGGGGGAGCTTCTCGGCAGTTGGAGAGATGAGCGCTGCGCGGCCCCGGTCACCGTCGTGGCCCAAAGCAAGACGGACAAGGATGTTTTCGCCGTCGGTTATGGAGATGGCAGCATACGACTCTGGGACAGCAAGATCGCAACCGTTATAGTCAACTTCAATGGTCATAAATCCGCCGTTACGAAACTCGCCTTTGATAGATCCGGCGTCCGGCTCGCCAGCGGCTCCAAAGATACCGACGTCATCGTCTGGGATCTGGTTGCCGAGGTTGGACTGTATAAGTTGCGAGGGCACAAGGACGAGGTCACGGGGCTACATTTCGTTGAGCCCGACGGGCATGCGAACGACGGAGAAGGGTCAAGAGCCATGGTTCGCGACAGTGGGAACGCCTCCGAAGGTTTCCTTCTCACCTCCGGCAAAGACTCTTTGATCAAGCTCTGGGACCTCTCTACAAGACATTGCGTAGAGACTCACATCGCCCAAACAAACGGCGAATGCTGGGCCCTCGGCATGTCTCCCGATTTCAGCGGCTGCGTGACGGCGGGCAACGACGGCGAGATGAAGGTGTGGTGGCTGGACGTTGATGCTCTTACGGCCGACAGCCGCGGGGCGGACGCTTCTCCCACTACGCGGTATCTGTCTGATCGCGGCACCCTCCACAGACAGAGCAAAGATCGCGCCACCGAGGTCGTCTTTCACCCTCAACGGGACTACTTTGCCGTCCACGGGTCGGAAAAGGGGGTGGACATATGGCGCATCAAGACGCAAGCAGAAATCAAGAAGACGCTCGCGCGAAAGCGGAAACGACGTAGGGAAAAGGAAAAGGACGGCAAGCAGGCGGACGAGGCTATGGCCGACGTCAACGGTGAGGACGGTACGAATGCCGGCATTGGTGATATATTTGTCCAGTATGTCATCGTCAGGACAGGCGGAAAGGTTCGGTCCGTCGACTGGGCCCTCGGCGGCGGTGCGCAGAAAGATGTCAGGCTGCTGGTGGCAACAACAAATAACCAGCTGGAATACTACAGCATACCCCTGAAAGACAAGGACGACACGAAGAAGAAGCAAGTTATTCCTGACTACGCCAAAACGCTTTCTGTCGAGCTCCCCGGTCACCGCACAGACATACGGGCGTTGGCTCTGAGCTCGGATGACAAGATGCTGGCATCGTCAGCCAATGGATCCACGAAAATATGGAATGTCAAGACGCAGGCTTGCATACGGACCTTTGACTGCGGCTACTCGCTCTGCTGCGCCTTCTTACCCGGAGACAAGGTAGTTGTGGTCGGAACGAAGAGCGGCGAGCTTCAGCTTTTCGACGTGGCTTCCTCTTCGCTCGTGGACAGCGTGCAGGCTCACGAGGGGGCGATTTGGTCGCTTCATGTGCATCCCGACGGCCGTTCGGTCGTGACTGGAAGCGCGGACAAGTCAGCCAAGTTCTGGGACTTTAAGATTGTGCAAGAGGAAATCCTTGGCACCAAGAGAACACGACCCAAACTGAAGGTCGTCCAGTCCCGGATGCTCAAGGTGTCGGACGACGTTCTAAGCCTCCGCTTCTCCCCCGACGCCAGGCTCTTGGCCGTGTCCCTACTGGATAACACAGTCAAGGTCTTTTTTGTCGACACGCTTAAGCTGTACCTCAACCTGTATGGGCACAAACTCCCAGTTCTGAGCATGGACATATCCTACGACAGCAAGCTCATCGTCACGACCTCTGCGGACAAGAACATCAGGATATGGGGCCTCGACTTTGGAGATTGCCACAAGGCTCTCTTCGGACACCAGGACAGCATCTTGCAAGTGGCGTTTGTGCCGCACAACTCGGACGGCAACGGACACCACTTCTTCAGCAGCAGCAAAGACCGAACGATCCGCTACTGGGACGGTGACAAATTCGAGCAGATACAAAGACTCGACGGCCACCATGGAGAGGTGTGGGCGATGGCTATCAGCAGAAGCGGCAACTTTGTCGTCAGTGCTGGTCACGACAAATGCATACGCGTATGGGACGAGAGCGACGAGCAGCTTTTCCTCGAGGAGGAGCGGGACAAGGAGCTCGAGGAGCTGTACGAGAGCACGCTGACAAAATCGCTCGAGAAAGAGGAGCCGGACCTGGAGGGGGACGGCGGCGAACTCGGCGCGGCGAGCAAGCAGACGACAGAGACGCTCATGGCAGGGGAGAGAATCCAGGAAGCGCTGGAGATGGGCATGGCCGACCTCAACCTGCTCAAAGAATACGACGAAGCCAAGTTGTCTGATGCCAAGGCACCTGCGCCGCAAAGGGACGCAGTCCTGGTGGCGCTGGGCAACATTTCGGCAGAGGAGCACCTCATGTCGGTCCTCCAACGGATCAAAGCCTCAGCCCTCCACGACGCCCTCCTGGTGCTACCATTCGCCTCCGTACCCATCCTCTTCACTTTCCTGGAGATTTTCGCACGGCGGTCGATGAACTTGCCGCTGACGTGCCGCATCCTCTTCTTCATGATCAAGACGCACCACAAGCAGATCGTCGCCAGCCGGACGATGAGGACGATGATGGAGAAGATACGCTCCAACTTGAGAGCCGCGCTGAGGAGGCAGAAGGACGAGATGGGCGTTAACATGGCCGCTCTCAAGGTGGTGGGCATGCTGATTAGGGATAGGAGCGTGAGGGAGTATGTTGATGCGGACTGGGAGCAGGGGGAGGAGGAGAAGGCGGAGAAGAGGGCCAAGAAGAGGGCTTTTGTGCATGTAGCGTAGAGTACGAAGTAGTTGTCGTTGTCCACCAGCTTTTCATTCGACTCGAGAGGCCGGCCTTTATTCCATGTCTAGGCCGTGAGGGTTGAGTGTTGACGGAGGCGAGGTGTAGTTGGGAGTCGCCGGTCACGTGATACATCATCATGTAACCCCCCTCTCAAGCTCCATGCACCCACCATCCATCAGCCTTCCCTTCCAACGACTCTCTTCTTCTTCTTCCACCACCAGCCCGATCCGTCCGACCGTCACAAAGATGCTCTTCTTCAGGTACGGCGATGCAATTTCTTCATCCTCCCACGCCCAAAAAGGCTAATTTCAACATGACGAAATGCAACGGGAAAAAAAACCAGCTTCTTCAAAACTCTCATCGATCACGAGGTCACGGTCGAGCTCAAGAACGACATCCAGCTGAGAGGCACGCTCAAGAGCGTGGATCAATACCTTAACATCAAGCTTGATGACATCTCCGTCGTCGAGGAGATCAAATATCCCCATCTGGTGCGTTTTTTTGCCTCTCTTTTCGTCGTCTTTCCTCATGGAAGTGACCCGACTGATTGAATTTTGCTGCATGCCACACAAAAAAAAAAAGAGCTCCGTCAAAAATGTCTTCATTCGAGGCTCCGTCGTTCGTTATGTCCACCTACCAGCCGCCTCGGTGGACACGCAACTGCTCGAGGATGCTACGCGGAGAGGTATCTTTGCACTCACTCACTGCCTTGCTTCTTCCGTACTATCCGGCCCGTGGCTGACTTATTCCCCTCTTGTCGTGATAGAAGCTGCAGCGCAGCGGGCGAAACCGAGATGATGGAGAAACGGTTTACCATCCTTCATCAACAGTCTCTCTCTCCCACACACACACACACACACACACACACACACACACACACACACACACACACACACACACACACACACACACACGTGTCGACATGGATCAGTGGCGCGTATAAGCGTCTGACGAGCTGACGTCTACGGCCAGGACGGATGATACGGGCACGCG
>LKCN02000003.1:64311-89277 GCA_001633055.2 Ophiocordyceps polyrhachis-furcata BCC 54312 | reverse complement strand
CGCAGCGGGCGAAACCGAGATGATGGAGAAACGGTTTACCATCCTTCATCAACAGTCTCTCTCTCTCCCACACACACACACACACACACACACACACGTGTCGACATGGATCAGTGGCGCGTATAAGCGTCTGACGAGCTGACGTCTACGGCCAGGACGGATGATACGGGCACGCGTTCCCTTTATACCCTTCGTGTATTGAGCCGCAAACAAGGCTGACAGCCTCTTAATCCTCACCACCAGACGCCGCCGCCTTGTGCCGTCTTACCATCCCATAATTCCAACTCTTCTTTCTCGTCCGTCTCTTCCTCTACCATGGGCACCACCAGGCCGCCGCGCCTCCTCTCGGCCATCCATCGGTCGATCCAACCCTTCATTCTCTTCCTCGACTGCTCGCTGCCCACGTTGACCGTCGGGATGACCTTCTCGATGCGCAACCCCATGACAAACATGGCCAGCTCCCGGAAACTGCTGTGCTCGGAATAAGGGACGCCGAAGCACATGGCCTCTTTCGTGCTGCCTCTCTGAATCACCAGGTCCTTGCATCCGAACCTCGTACGCCAACCCTTGCCGTGAAGTATCTGCTGGGTGGGAACGCTACTCGGAGGCGTGTTCGCCCCAAACGACTTGCCATTGCCCGGTCGAAAGGTCCAGCCACTGGGCCGAAAGCCGACGATGCGGCTGAAGTGCGGCCTGTAGCTAGCCAGGTAATCCTTGAGCGTCTCCGCCCGTATCTCCATCAGCGACTGCATATGCACCTGTGCCTCGACAGGGTTCGACGTCAAGAGACCGCTGAGCTCGGCATCGTCCAGCTGCTTGCAAATCTTCATCTTAGCCGGGGCGGCGAATATCTTGGTCTTGAGTGCCTTGGCGATGGCGATGCAGATCCGCTCCTTGCCGATCGAGTACGTCCCGCAAATGACAAGCAGCCGCTGCCCCAGCTTCGCGCCGCCAACCGTCTTCTTACCCGGCTTGTTGCTGGTGAAATACTTGCCCATGGTCTGCGCCTCGCCAGATCCGGCCGATTGTTCCCAGACGTCGTCATGACTCTCGGGATCAGGCGAGATGGAGGCGCATAGTTCCGCACAGGCCTTGATGACGTCGTCCTGTGGAGGAAAAGAATATCGTGGGTTTAGATAGGTCGTGTCGAGGTAGCACATGTGTATTGTCTGTTGCCTCTTTTTCCCGCTGACGGAGTTAATGACATCCGGCCTGAGCAGAGGGTGTGTTATGTGACCCGGGCAAGCCCGGAAGTCGCCGCAGTGTAGGATCCGCCGCATCCTCCCTCCGCCGAGAGGCTTCTCGAAGAGGAACAATGAGCTTCCCGGGCAGTGATTGGCCGGTATCATGGTCACCGTCACACCCGTACCGCTGACGTCAAAAGGCTTGTCGAATTCCAGCTCGACAACCCATTTCGACGCCGTCCGCAGCTGTTTCTTCACCAGGCTGCCCGTCACCTTGCTGCAGTAAATAGGGCCGTGCCTCCAATTAGCCGTCAGGCCCATGTAATGGTCGCTGTGGAAGTGACTGAGGAAGTAAGCCTCGCATCCCTGGACGGCACCGTAGCGAAATGCATCCACACAGATGTTGAAGCCGGGCATGATTTTATAAAAGGGGCAAGTTCGCTCGTAGGCCGGTCGGCCTCGTGACGCGTGCTCCGCCGCCGCCGCCGTGGTCCAGGCTGAGTCCTCGGCCTTGTTGGACATGAGCTTGGAGAAGGCTGAATTTTTGGCTTCCACTGCGCCGCCGCCGTCAAGTTCGAAGGGATTCGCTTGTGCCGGTCGGGGAATGGCAGCTCGAGCAAACCTCTTGCCGACCTGGGCAGAATCGACCTCGTCCGGAGCCAGGTCCGCGACGGGTAGCGGGATGGGGTTTCCGTCGAGGCATGAATTGACGTGACGAGTCGCGTCGTCGGCGGAGACACCGGCCAAGCTTCCGTTGCATATCGGGCAGCTCTCTTCTGTTGCTATTTCTGTTGCGGCGTCGTCCAAGGCGTCGTCGACGTCATCATCGGCTTCCTCTGCCTCAAGGCGAGCCTGCTCAAGCATAAACCTTCGTTCCCGTAGCTCCTCGCCCTCGAAACCGTCGAGGTCGAGGCGGTCCAAATCTTGGACATTTTCGAGTTGTGCCTCGGCCGAACTTTGGCGCTCGAGGGACAGCTGTTCGTTTCGAGTTTCGAAGTCGAGGTCCTCAGTCTTGGGAACTGTTGTCCGCGGTGCTTCGAGACCGTGCGCGTCGTCTTCGCCTTCACTGTCGGAATCCAGGATGAAGGGCATCCTGGTGGGAGCCCTTGTCTTCTGGACGGTCTCGACAGTCAATTGCTCTTTGACCGTCGGCTCTTCTGCTAGCCGTGGCTTCTTCGACGGCAATTCAGACTCGTTGAAGCGGCGATCATCGTTACCGTAAATGTCGTCATTGCAAGGTTGAGGGTCTTGACGAGATCCGACGAACAGCGACTCCTCTTCCTTGTGCACTTTCTGAAAGAAGCTGAGGATGCTGGCGTTCGGTTTGGACGCTTTCTTTGAGAATCGGGCCCCATTGGCGGCGGTCCTCCGTGGTGTGTTCATCCGGTTAAGGCTGGCGGAGGCGACCATGACGGGTAGCGAAAGAGGGCGACAGGTAGGGCTCGGGCTTCAAACGAGATTAGCCAGATACGAGCTGAGGCCTGAGATGTCCTGCAGTAACGCAGCTTCAGTGATGTTTCGGTGGCAATCGAGAGAGTGAGGCCAGCAGCGCGTCAAGACTCAAGACCAAAGAAGTTGTTCGCGGGATCACGTGAGTCGCCACTTAGACTTGGTTACTTCGCCTGCCTGTGCTGTCGTGCCGCGGCCCGAGAATGGAATATGACGAGATACAGGTAGGAGGAGGCTTGAAAGCCACGATGCAGTCTGAGAAGAGAACACCACGGTAGGTAGACTGGGTAGGCACCTGCTTGACTGTTAGACATGGCCTCGGTGTGTCCAGCGTGATTGTCACAAGCCAGCTGGCTGGCTACCTTGCCTACAGAGTTGCATACATATCATATAAGAGATTCACTTTCAAGATCATTCTCCTTTCCCTCTGCCATTCTTTATATAATATCAGTAATAGTCTTCATATTTCAGCAAGTTTAGAAGACGACCATCATGTTCAACAAATGCAGCAAGTTGTCGACAGCCATACCTCATGGAATCGAGCCGGACAAGATGGTCAAGCTACTCCAAGATCACGACGCCTTCATGCAGTGCCAGCCTTACACATTCAAGTACGAGTTCGATGAGACGCCCACCGGTCCGAAGCCTACCATCCCCGAACGCTGTCGCGTCAAGGCCATCGGGGCAGCAACGCAATACTGGGTGACGGACAAGGTGCCTGGCATCCCGACCTGGATCTGGGACGCGGACGTGGTGAGCACGTACGAGCTTATCAACATCGAGAAAGGCCTCTTTGGCAGGATACACTTCCCGCTCAACGTCGTTCTTGAGGCGGTGTGGGAGGTGCGGGAGACCGGGAACGGGGAAGTGAAGCTAGTCTCAGACATCGTCATCAAGGGCTCGAGGGTTCTCCTACGTGTGTGCAGGGGCTTGTGCGAGAACGGACGGAAGCGTGTCCATGTCAATTTGACGGAAAAGGTGCAGCAACAGAATTGAGAGGAATCAGCATGTTATACTTATATGTGTTGAGTCGTGATAGTGTCGGCAATAGCGTCACGCCGCCGGCGGCTAAAAGCCGGTTGAGACCCTGCGCCCGTGCGGCACTTGCCTCGGCATCTATCTGATACAGTCCTTCTCCGCCTCCCTCCTCCTCCTTGTTTTGATCCTCCTCCCAAGGCCTCACAGCCACTTGGGTAATGCGGCCTGGCTCCGACCTTCTTAGAGGATACAATCTCGTTGGCTTCTCACAACTCGCCATACGTCCGCTCCGGCTGCCGCCGCCATCATGGCGGCCCTCAACGTGCGATGGCCCGAACTGTCCAGCACCAAGCAGAGGGCGCTCGAGGATGCCAAGACGATGCAAAAGGCCGTCATTGAAGACTGCAACCGAGCCGGAAAGGAAGTTCCTCAGTATCAACTCTCAGAGCTCATCGGCAAAGGCAGCTTCGGCCGCGTCTACAAGGCCACGTCGCAGAAGACGGGCCGGCTGGTCGCCATCAAGATCATCGACATCGAGGAGAGCGACACCGCCAATCCCAAGCTCGCCGACACCTACAGTGACCTCCTCAAGGAGATCAGCGCCTTACAGATGCTCAGCGACAGCGGCGCAAAGAATATCAACCACGTCATCGAGGCTCTCCCCGTCGGCCATTCCATGTGGATGATCACCGAGTACTGCGCCGGCGGCAGCGTAGCCACCCTCATGAAGCCCACTGCGCCCGGCGGCCTGCAGGAGAAATGGATCATCCCCATCCTGCGCGAGGTCGCCGAGGCCATGCGCTGGGTCCACAGCCAGGGCATCATCCACCGCGACCTCAAGTGCGCCAACGTCCTCGTCACCGAGGTCGGCGACGTCCAGCTTTGCGACTTTGGCGTTGCCGGCGTCGTCGAGTCCAAGTTCGACAAGCGCACCACCGTCATCGGTACCCCCCACTGGATGGCTCCCGAGCTTTTTGACCAGGCCGCCTCGTACGGCACCGAGGTCGACATCTGGGCCTTTGGTGCCATGGTCTTCGAGATCGCCTCGGGCCTTCCGCCCAACGTGGCCGACGGCATTGTCGATTTTTCTCAGCTCGGCAGCCATCTGAAGCATCAGACGCCGCGTCTCGAGGGTGATCAGTATTCCGCCGGCCTCAAGGACCTGGTCGCCTTCTGCCTGCAACAGGACGCCAGTAAGCGGCCCTCGATCGAGCATGTCCAGCAGCATGGCTACCTCTTCAACACGGACGAAGCCTATCCCACCTCGTCTCTCGCTCACCTAGTTCGCGGTTTCAAGTTGTGGGAGGCTCAGGGAGGCGACCGTCGCTCGCTCTTCTTCGCCGGCGGTGCCCAGGCCCGCGTCGACGTGCCGTCCACTGCCATAGCCAGCGATGAGTGGAACTTTAGCACCACGGCCGCCTTCGATCAGCAGGTCTTCGACAGCGGCAAGGCTCAGGAGGTCTACGACGCTTACGGCTCTGGCGTCGACTTCAGCCAGAACAAGTTTGATGAGACGTCGCGCCCGTCCAAGCCCAAGTCCCGTCGACGACCGCCGCCGCAGCTCCCCTCGGTCAAGGCGCCGCTGGAAAAGGTCTTTGATCCGAACACAATCTCCAACTACGAAGACAACTCGCGCGCCTACTACGGGAGGAACTTTCCGGCGCCCTCGTCGGATCTGCCTCTGCGGGACGAGTCGGCCCCGGCCGCAGACGTGAGGGAGTCCCTCATCGACCTCGATGCCTCGCTGCACGGCAGTCATCTGTCCCAGTTCGTCGACCTCAACACCATCAGAGCCGGAGACTCTCGCGTCTCCGCCTGCGACTTCGGAGACGCCCCCCTCTATGTCAAGGCGCCCCTCAGCGACCCGGCCGACGTCAACGTCAACCGCCGTACCCAGGACTGGAAGTTTCCCACCATGGCGCCCCCGGCCTCGGCAAACCCTGACATGTTCAGGTTCCCCTTCAACGACGACAACGCCGCCACCCCCGAGGCCGGCCGACACCCCATCTCGCATCACCCCAGCGACTCACTGCAGGCCTCGTCCGTCTTCAGCGACGTCTCGTCCAAGCACGCCTCCACCGGCAGCCTGATCGACCTCGACATGAGCTTCCCGGACTCGTCGACCGACTACACCCGGCCGTCGACGTCGCACTCGGACGTCGGCTCCATCAGCGGCTCCGAGATAGGCGGGGCGAACCCCTTCGAGCTGGAGAAGCATGCTTCCCTCTACGAGATGCCCAGCACGATCCGCGAGCCGTCCATCTACGTGCCGGACGATTCCCGCTACGCCACCGCCGTAGTCGACCTCCAAAGCCAGTTCCCAGACGCCCAGCCTCAGCCGATCAACGGCGGACGCCCCTATGACCTCGGCGACTTCGCCGACATGGACCCCGACGTCATGCCCACGCCGCAGACGGCAGCTCCCCTGGTGACCCGCTCGGGCCCCTCGCCTCAAGGGCAATACCATCATCAACAACCCACGCCGCAGGGCCAGATGCCGGAGCCGGAGCCCTTCAATTACGCCTCTCTGCCCCCTCTGCCCGTCGCGCCCTCGTCCCGCGCCATGGAGGGCCGCGCCTCCTCGGAAGAGGTCAAGAGCGAGCTTCGGCGAATGGCCATGAGCCTGGGCGACCACCTGAGCCACGCCAACTGGTTGCTCTCCAACTTGCCCGCCACTGGCCCCTCAATGAAGCTGGACCCCGTACGCAACGAGGGCATCGGCCCGTGACGTTTTTTTTTTTTTGTTTTGTTTTGCTTTCCCTTTTTCTCTACTGTTGTCGTTTGATATCTGACGCCGACATTGCCTTGACGAAACCTACGAGATTTTTATTTGTTCATGTCATGAGGCGTAAAGTCTGTTAAACAGGGTATGTTGGCGGCGTGTTAGGCGTCCATGTTTGTCTTCGCTGTGGGATTTAAAGGGGGTAAAGGAGGTCGTATGGGATCTCGCCACGAACCTCAATGTCACGACCACGGCGCAAGGGGTGGGGAAAAAAAATTGTACTCTTAGATTCGGCGCAACCTTGCAAGTCATGTCGATAGCATCTTGGTGGATGCTGTTTTCCTGCCCTCAAGATAGAAAGAGAGCAAGTCAATCAAGAGAAAGATACCAGGTCGCCGATGAGTAGAGCCTGATATTTCTCGACAACCTCGCCCAGCTTGATGAGAGCGCCGGCCGCCAACATCTTGACATCATTCTCCTCGCCGCCGTCATCGCCCCTGGTACGTGCAAAGACGGCGGCGAGCGTCTCCCTAGTCTCGACCAGCTCGCGGCCGAGTTCCTCGCAGAGGGTCCGCATGCGATTCTCATTGACGTCGATGAGGACGGTGAGGGCGAAAAGCCAGCCCCTGGTGGCGTCGACGTCGCCCAGGACGTGGGGCCGGACGCGCAGCAGCAAGTGCCACAGCTCCGACGTCATCTGGGGGAGGGCGAGGGCGGAAGGGCCGGCCGCGTCGACGACGATGCCTAGTGTCTGGAGGTAGAGAGAGAGTATGGCTGGGTTGACGACCATGGGCTTGGATGAGCCGAGGGCCAGTTGGAAGTGGGCCGTCAGGGGCGCGAAGAAGGAGGAGGCGAGGAGGGCGGCGGTCGTGTTGGCGATGGCCCGGACGCGAGGTCTGGCCTTGAAGTTGGACTTGGACTTGTAGCGCTGCGTGAAGGTTTCGAGTTTGAGGGCGTCTGGTCCGGTCGTGTCGTCGGCTGCTTGGGCGGCCAGGGGCTCGAGGAAGGACGATGTGAGAGATTTGGTGATGGCGCCGAGGGCATTGGGAGGGAGGGCCTCGAGGCGAGACGAAGCAGGCTGTTGTTGTTCCGGTCGCTGAGCGGCATCGAGGAAGAGCCGCTCGATCTTCTCCGGGAGTCTCTTGGAAGCAAAGGAATCTCCTCCTCGCGCTTCTTGCTGCTGGCCGGCCAGTTCCCTGGCGGATAGCCCCAACGTGACGAGGATCGACGTCCGCTGGGCGAGGGAAAAATCGCCTTCGAAGAAGCTGCGTGCGAACCAGGGAGCCATGGACTTCGGCTGGGCCACTACGAGGGCAATCATGCCTTGCTGCCGCTTCTCCACGAAGTCTTGGAGCTCGAACTTGTCCTGCAGCCCGACGAGGAGGCCGGCGAGCTCGTCGGCGTGTGAGCTGATCTCGGTTCCGTAGTTGGCCTTACGGCTGATCAGGTCTGGTGCAGACTGCAGCGCCAGCTTCTGTTTGTCGTAGTTCTCCGTGTCGCGGAGATAGGCAATCAAGTCGCGCACGTAGACGGGAGCCCTTGGTTTGTTGCGCTGAACCAGCGTAGCGTCGTCGTCGGAGTCTTCGGGGTCTGAGCCCTTTGCATAGGGAACAAGGTCGTCGTCGTCGTCGTCGCTCGAGTCGATCTCCTCGATGATGGCTTTCGGAAGCGGAGCAACGGGTCCTGGTTTTGGCCTGACCTTGTGCTGAGGCTTTGGAACGGTTGGCACAGAGCGCGAGGTGGGCGGTGCCGAGTCTTGAGAAGAAACAAGCGAGTCAAAGGACCCAGCGTGGTCTTCCGTCTTGGTGAGGCCCTTAAGCCAATCTGCTTCGTCCGTCTCCATCTCTTCCATGTGAAAGTCGAGCTTCTTCGCCTTGCCTTCGGCCAAGGCTGACAGAATCTCTCCAACCACCATGCCGAGGAAACGTGCCCTGGCTTGCGTAGCCGCGATGCGGTTTGATATCGCGCTCAGGTACGTGCCAGATCTCAGTAGCATGGCCAGCTTAATAGGTGCGAGCCTAGCCACGTATCCGGCGCTCAGGAGTAGAACCTGTGTGTGAACTGCGATCAAGGTCAACTTCTTTCTACAAGGCCGGCCAACGGGGGCGCTGACCGACCTTCTTGCTGGAGAACGGCAGCGTGCTTGATGTAGAGTTGATCTCCGAACTGCGCCAGGCTCTTCTCTAACACGGCCGAGATGGTCTCCTTGTTTTTGGCTAAAACGGTTACGACGGCGCGACGGATGCCGACAGGGTCGCCGAGGCCGGCGCCAGATGAAGCCGTGCACCAGCTGACGAGATGGGATGTCCGCATTTCATCGTCTCCGACCACGAATTCGATGACTCCAGCCACGGCCGCCACGGTGGCATCTAAATTTGAGCCTCCAAGGGCCGCGTTGTTGAGGAATCTCTGGGAGGCGTGCTGAAGCAATATATCAATTATCTTCTTGACGAGTCGCGGTTGGTGGAAGCAGATTCTTGTGAAGCCGCTTGGCTTCCCTCTGGGCGAAAGCAAAAGCTCGTCAATCATGGTGTTTACCACGGTTCCTACGAAGCGTCAGAGTCGGTATCAACGCAGAGAATCTATAAGGACTCTTACCGGTATAGCCAAGGGACATGGATCGCTGGAAGACATCGAATGCGAAAGCTACCTCGCCTTCAGACATTTGCGTGCTCGCCCAGGATGAAAGATTGCGGCCTATCCACACGCTAAAGTCGACGCCGCTGGAGAGCCAGACGAGGTCGTTGCTCAGCGTTTCTTTACCCACGACGACGGAAGCCTCGGCAGCAGTAGATAGAATGCGCCCATTTGCGACGAGAGCGGCTAGCTGCTGAGACTGAGCCTTGTTCGCCGTTGAATTCTCATGGTTGGTGACTGAGGCCTCCCAGAGAAGGCGGATCGAGCCGTGGCCAGCCAGCAGAGACGCCAGAACATCCAAGAGCAGTCGCAGGTTCAGTTCAACGTCAGGTCTCCTCACCTTGTTACTGGAAAGCTTCGACTCCTGGATTAAGGCTTTGCAATGTGTGATGATGGCGTTGAGGCCGGTCACGCTTCGCAGGCAGGTGAGCAGAAGCTCGAGGTGTTTGGCTTCGTCCGTCCCGGAGTTCTCCCGCAGCAGAATCCAGTAATTGGGAACGATTTCAGACACCAAGGCGTGAATGATGGAAGCGCTTGCAGGTGTCGGCAGCCGTAGCCTGGCTTCGGATGTGTCAAGGTAGCGGAGGACGGTGATGAGGCCTTCGTAATCTGGTTGGCTCTTGAGGGCATGAAGAGCTTCATCTGTTGAGGTGACTGCCGCCGCTTCCTTGACCTTCTTTGCAGGCCTGGTTTCGGATGGAGAAAGCTCCTGGCCATGCCTCGTTCTGAGATAGGTGGTGCTCACGGGGGTGAGGTCTAGGTCCATGGCGCGCTGGTCGTGCACGCAGCAACATCGCTCTGCGGTAGGTGCCTACGTAGGTTTGTAGGTGGGTGGGTAAGATTTTGAGTAGCAAGTCGGGTCGAGTCCGGAGGAAGACGATGCAGATGGGCAAAGGATGGAAGAGGAGATGGAAGAGGAGATGGAAGAGGAGGGAGGAGGAGGCTTGAGCTTGTTTGTGCCACGCCTTTGCCGAGATTCACCGAGATTCACCGAGCAGCCGCGACCCCACTCTTCCTCCCTCACCTCAGCAACACCATCACATCCGACGACATCCTACTCTACCACTATATAGAGTACTGGGTATTCGGATTCCCATTCTCACACACAATCACCCGCCTTCCAGACCTGCCTGGCCAACACACAAGCAAATGTCCGCAACGCAGCCCGAAGCCGTAAACGAGGAGTCACGATGGTAAATACATATAAAATCAAGCAAAATACCCAACGTGGCGCCGCCCTGCTGACCAAGAAGGCGATATCTCAATCACATCCGCCGCACTGCCCCGGACCCAGAGGCTACGTCGGAAGAGTCCATGGCCCAGTTCGATAAGTTCAAAGTTCTGTCTGTCTTCCCTTTTTCTCCCCTCCTTGTTCTCCACGTCTTGCTAATCCGTGCCCTTCCCTACAGCGTCGTGTATGTCCTCCCCCCTCGGCCTTTTTCTCTTTGCAACCTGCCAAAGGACTCTCCTCTGACCTGATCTTACTAGGGGTGCGGGAGGCCTAGGCTGCGAGATTCTCAAGGACCTAGCCATGTCGCGCTTCAAGGACATTCACGTCATAGATATGGGTAAGCCGCTTTCTCATTGAGCCTCGTTCTGACATTGTTCTTTCCTCCGCCTTTCTCTTACCACCTCCTCTTCTCTTCTTCCTGTCATCAGACACGATAGACATATCAAACCTCAACCGACAATTCCTCTTCCGCTCCGCAGACGTCGGGAAGTACAAGGCCGAGGTGGCAGCCCGCTTCGTCGAAAAGAGGGTCAAGGGCGTCTCCATCACGCCTCACAACAAGCGCATCCAGGACTTCGATCAAGACTTCTACAAGCAGTTCCAAATCGTCATCTGTGGCCTGGACAGCGTCGAGGCCCGTAGGTGGATCAACGCCATGCTTGTCTCCATCGCCGAAGAGGCCGACGACGCTGACGGTATCAAGCCCCTCATCGACGGCGGTACCGAGGGTTTCAAGGGCCAGGTGCGCGTCATCCTGCCCTCCATGACCTCGTGCATCGAGTGCCAGCTTGACATGCACGCCCCGCGCGCCGCTATCCCGCTGTGCACCATCGCCTCCATCCCTCGGCAGCCCGAGCACTGCATCGAGTGGGCCCACATCATTGCCTGGGAGCGGGAGAAGCCCTTTCCTACTCTCGACAAGGATGAACCGGAGCACGTTCTCTGGATTTACCGCAAGGCCTTGGAACGGGCAAGCGAGTTCGACATCCCCGGCGTCACCTACTCGCTGACACAGGGCACCATCAAAAACATCATCCCCGCCATCGCCTCCACCAATGCCATCATCGCTGCGGCCTGCTGCAACGAGGCCTTCAAGATCGCCACCGCTTCTGCCCCGTGCCTCGGCTTTGACAACAACTACATGATGTATTCGGGCAACGACGGCATCTACACCTACACCTTTAAGCACGAAAAGAAGGACGACTGCCCTGTCTGCGGTCGCGAATCCCGGCCTCTTCAAGTCGACCCGCGCAAGTCGCTGCGAGATCTGATCGACTCGCTCGCCGAGCGGCCCGAGGCTCAACTGAAGAAGCCGTCGATCAGGGCCGCGAGCAAGACGCTGTACATGCAATCTCCCCCTAGTCTAGAGGAGCAGACGAGACCGAACCTGGACAAGACGCTATCCGAACTCGGCCTCTCCGACGGGCAGGAAGTCATCGTCACCGACCCGGCCTTTCCCCTCGAGTTCAACTTCTGGCTCAAGTTCAAAACCGAGTCCTGAGGTCGATGCGATGATGAGCGTTCGTAGAGCGGCGCCCTCTTTTCCTCTTGCCCTTTCTGGCGAGACGATTCGGATGAGGGAACCGAGTATCGAAGCAACTGGGAGAGCACAGCAACACATGAAATATGTATTCAATGAGAGGGCGTTTTCGTCCTTTCTGTCTGCACAGCGGAGGCCGGACCAGAGACTTTATGGTATTAGAATTGTGGGAGAAGCCGACTTGGCAATCCGACTAGCAGAGAAGTGGCACAGAAATAAGGGGGTTATAATGATAGCCTTCTGTCACCGGATCATGTTGATGACGTGCTGCTCTAGCCTTTCACACTTTAGTTTAAGGTGCTTGACGGCCTCGAGAAAGAGCTCGTCACTGTTCCACTGGCCCGTGCTCTCGATGGAAAAGATGAAGTGATCCCTCCTCCGGCCCAGCTTGACCTTGCCCTCAAACTCCGGGTGACGCAGACACTCCCTGTTGACGGTATCCTTCATCGGATCCCTGACGACGGCCTTGAGCTCGCCGGAGTCGTCGTCTTCGAGGCCAATGACGCCCTCGGCGAAACACATTGCGAACTTGACGGCGTCGTCGCCCACGATCGGCCTGGTGATGGTGATGGTGGGCATGAGCCGGTAGGAGGCGGTCGCTACGGGCGAGAACTTTGCGTGATCTGCGCCAATGCCCTTGTGCATGTGCATCGACAGACTGATGGACTGGCGCGGACGAAGCTTGGCGATGAGAATATCCGGATGAACGGGACGGATGGCGTTGTCGCCTGCAAAGTACTCGTTCTGCTTACCGATAGGGACGAAGACTATATCCCTAGCGTAGACGTGGGCGTTGTGATAGGCTCGAGTCGGGTCCGTCTCGCCCGGAGCGGCGTCTTTGTTGACGGTGCAGCTGACATTGAGCTCGAGCTGGACGGTATTCCAATCGAAGCAGGTAGCGTAAGGATCTTCACCAGGCTTGGGCTTCTTGTGCCAAAGAAGATAGTCGTGAATACCCTCACGACCGCCGGTGAAGGGGATGAGGCCGAGTCTATGAGCCAGCACCTCGTCCTGTATGACGGAAGTATTGTTCTCGATGTAGACGTTTTCAACCGCCAGCGTCGGTATTTCGGAGATGAGGATTCTTCGGAAGGCGTTTGCGAGCGAGGCGTCGAGGCCGATGAGTGAAAACGAGGCGTCGAACGGCTCGTTTTTGTGAAAGACGACGGAGAAGGCGGAGCGGAAATCGTCCAGGTTGAAGGATGCGTCCTCACCGCGGATGTGACCTGGGAAGTCGGTCGACGTCACGTCCGTAACCGTCTCCAGGTTAATCCCTACCGTCTGCGGGGAGTCTTCAGCCTCGGAATTTTTGTAGGGATATGTGTGTGCCTTTTGTTTCTCACGTTTCGCTTTGCGAGCTCCTCTGCGCTGGGCCGCTTGGCGCCTTGCGAAGGGGCCATTCTGTCGGGCTACGGCAGAAAGGGAGGGAGGATGGGTGTGACTACCTAGGGTAGGTAGGTAGGTAGGCGGGTAGATGGAGAGGTAGAACCCGATGAGTTAAGTATGAGAGATTTTTTGTTTCCCGTGTAGATATCTGTAGGTAGATATGGCTCTTGAGGAGGACGATGACGACGGCAACGACGGCAGCGCGGAAGACTGAGGGTATCGTCGTGGGCAGGAAATCGTAGGCAGGGAATCGATAAGAGCCGGCCGATAAGGGAAAAAAAAAAAGACCCGCTTTTCTGCAGTAGCGGCCCGATAAAACGGTTCCCTCATTCAAAGCATAAGCGCATAAACAGATACATACATACATGGTTTAAATACATATGTACATGCTGTATAGAGATTATTATCGCAGAACTACTCTGGCACTCAAAAGTGGAGGCACCTCCGAAGAGATGCTCAGGTATCTGCCGCTATATGTGGTGTACATAACAATTATTAGAGCCACGGCAACGTCATCGCCATGTTGTAAGTCCCGTCTGATTGCGGCCTCTGCAATGAGGCATTCCTGTAGTATGAGATTTTAACATGAGATTAAACATGTACGAAGAAGCACTTGTCGTATACATGGCATGGGCTCGTCGAGACTCCCGGAAATCGATGAGTGGAATGTCGGCTTCGATATCTTGGTTACGGAATGGCAGGATTACCAGCCGTAGGTAACTCTAATAGCAGCCATCCAGGTACGTTGGGGGTTTAGTGAAGTCTTGGGACAAAGGCAATACGCACCTGTAGGCATGTTGACGTAAACAACCAAGAGTTACCGAAGTTGGACGATAGATAATACTCGGCCTTTCACAGTGAGGTCAGTAGGCGAGGTCACGAGCCCGGGTAGATTTCACCGTTTTCGGGATGAATCTAAGCCTACCTACTGCCTACATATGGATTCCGGTAAGCCTGAAGTTGAAGCTGATTGGA
This sequence comes from Ophiocordyceps polyrhachis-furcata BCC 54312, assembly GCA_001633055.2. NCBI lineage: Eukaryota > Fungi > Ascomycota > Sordariomycetes > Hypocreales > Ophiocordycipitaceae > Ophiocordyceps > Ophiocordyceps polyrhachis-furcata. Next base: position 75,175 of record LKCN02000003.1, on the reverse strand, counting down.
TCTGTCGCAGCACCACGAGATCAAACCCCCGGGGGCCAAGAAACGCTCAAGGCGCTGAGGAATTCATTGCTCGCTGAGCTCGATTCTGCCTAATGTGAAGGATTATGCCGTGCGCGATAGGTCTCGGTTGGCAGAATCGGTGGCTGTACCGGAAAGGAGGGTGACTCCTACGTTTGACACTTGACTTCTGGCTCTTTACTCCTACAGGAAATCAGCTCAAGAAACCCTGGAGCAACTGCCAACTGCCCTCGTATTAATGATTAGCAGAAGCTTCGTATCAAACACCTTGTGAGGACGAGCGCAGGTTTCTCGACACCTCTCTCTCCCTGCCTACCTACCCACCTAGGTATGTACGGCTCTTCAAACTCAACGAGCGTGGACGAGCCTACCTACAGGTATATAAGAAGCAGAGTATCTCCCATCATACCCTCTCGACTTACTCCCCAAAAATCAAACGAACCAACATCTTCGGCAGCCGTCAAAGGAAGAATGAAGTGCTCTACGCTCGTGCTCGGATTCCTCGTTGGCGTACACGCCATTCCCATCAAGGAGCACAGCGGTTCCGACACGACCCTTCTACATGAATTCGCTGTACCGATAGGGTCTCAGGAGATCGACATCTCAACAGAGGCAGCAGTGGATAGGATGCAAACCTCGCCGACTGATTGCTCAGTGAGTACTTACTTGCATGGGAAATCTGCTACGTACTGACTGACCTTCGTTTAAGCCAGAAGACAGTGTGTTATCGGGATGTTTCGGCGAGTTTCTGAATCATGCCAAGAAGGATTTGGCCCTTCTCTTAGTCAAGGGGGTCAAGATCGCGGCCAAGAAGTTCAAAGTTGGGGGTGAAGACTTGTGGCATCATGGTTCCATGGATTGACGGGAACACGCCTGTCTCGTCCCCGTACCGGAGCATTCTTCATGTCATGTCTAAGGCGAATTCACGTCTACACCCGGATACCTACCCAGGTAGTCATGCATGGTCCTCATATCTCCCTCCTATCAGCCGCAAAAGGCTATTACACTTAGGTACAGAGAACAGACAGTCTCTCAAGTCCATCTGACCAGACCCTCCAAACTCCCTCATCTGCCCTCCCGTCCTCAAGTCCTGTAGGCTATATGCATAGCTCGCGTAACCCCTTTCCTACCTACTCGATATCCTCCATGTTCCAAACCTGAACGCCCTTCGTCTCTATGCATTTCCTGAGCCGGTCTAGCACCGCTCGCCTCCTGGCCCGCTCCTCCTTCAAGTCCTCCAATTCATCCTTGCTGAAGCCGCTGAGCTTCTTCCTCGGCGGCGTAGCCCGGGCCCCCGCCGACCCGACCGAGACGCTTCCCGAAAGACTATGGCGGAACCTGTGCGTCGGCGTCGAGGCCGCCGCAATTTTGGACTGCGGCGTCACCATCGGCGACGCCTCTCGGCTCGACGTTCCGAGGCCCATCTTCCGCATCTGCGTCTCCAGCACGTCGACGTCGCCGCTTTGCTTCTCCGCCATCGACGTAAGCTTCGTGATGGTCCGCATCACGGCCTCGACCGTTGGCATGCTGTTGAATCCCTTGGCGGACGAGCCGGATGCCGATGCGATCCTCGTCTTGAGAAGAGTCAGCGTCTCCTCGGCCTGCGCCAGTAGCTTGCCAAAGACGCCGATTTGCCGCCTCAGCTCGTTCTGCTGAGCCGCCTGCTCTGCGCTCAGCGGCAGTGCCCGCGCCACCTCGACTTGGTCCGGATCGAGACGTGCCACCATGACGCGCCGGAGATCCTCCTGCTTGGCCCTCAGCCGCTGCATGTCCCGTGTCATCTCGTGACAAGCGTCTAGCTTGTCGTCCAGGTCCTGCACGCGGCCGTCTTCGAGATCTTCGTACAGCTCCTTATCCAGTATGGCTCCCAGCTCCGGTACCTCGCAGAGAACCCAGTCGTCCGGCATCTCGAGGTCCGCCTTGCTTCGCCCACCCTCTTTTGCCCCTTCCGTATGGCCTTTCAAAAAAGCCGTGACGGAGCGCGCGTTGAGGCCAAGGGTGTCAATCATCGAGTTGATATCGCGGTAGACGGCTTCCACCTGGGACGGGATGCTATCTTTGCCGGGCGGCGCCACGTTGGAGTATGCGATGAACTCGTCAAGGTCCAGTTTGCCTTCGACCTCGGAGGCCAAAACCTTTTGCAGCTCGTCGTCGTCCTCGTCGACCAAAGGCTGGGCTTCTTCCTCCTCCTGCCGTGCCTTGATTTTTCGATTTTGCTGGATGAATGACTGCTCTGCTTTTGCCATCGTCTCCTTGCTGACCGTAGAGGCCCCCAGGCTCTTTCCGAAGCCCAAGACCTGCGATGCCACGTTGGGGGCACTGACTGATCTTGCGGCTTCCGACGGCCACATGCGCTGCGGCACGGAACTGCGCATAGGGCTCGGCGAGCGAGGACTCGTCGCACTCGGCGGTAGGAACGTGGGCGCATTGCGGCCAATCTCGCCAAACAACGTCCTGCGCTGAGCCTGCCCTGCCCTATCGGCAGCCGGCGTAGAGCCTTCAGCCGCCCGGCCGCCAAACGAGCTATGCGGCGTGAAGCCCATCGTTGGCGTTCGTTCACCCCCGCTGGGGCTCAGGTCTTCCGCAACATCCACGCCGCTACCCTCGGACGCGTTATCATCCTCGAAGTCACTGCTGGCTTCGTCAGCATCGGGCCCAAGTGAGACGGCCGATGGTTCCTGTGGTGACGACTTAGATGCAGCTTCATTGGGGAAATCAGGGATGGGGGATGCCGTCTGAGCCTGGGGCTTGGACGACTTGAGAAAATCGGGCGGCAGAGGCGCATCATCAGCATCCTCCGATTGCTTGACTTCATCTACGGCGCCATTCGACGGCACCGAGTTGTGTTCGAGTGTCGTGGCCGTCTTTTTTGGGGTAAGGAAATCGGGCGGTAGCGGCGCAGCTTCTGCTGTCGATCCTGCCGCTGACGTCTGAAGTGGCTCCTTAGGCACACTCGATGTCGCCTCAGTCGAAGTAGATTCTCCGAGCGAGAGATTCGTCTTGCTCGATACGTCGGGCGGAAGAGATTCCTCCGCCTCCTCAATCTTGATCTTTTGGGCTTCAGGCTCTACAGAAGCCTTCGGGTTTTCTTTCGGCGCACCGAATATCCCAGGGAAACCGGACGGCTTCGGCGACTGGCTGCCAGAACCAAAGAGTCCGCCTGAGCCGGAGAGCTTAGTCGGTTGGCCGAAGAGCATTGTTCCAGGGGCAGGCGATGAGGAAAGCCCAAATCGGGCGGGCGCAGGCGAGGACGTTGGCGTCGTAGAGGATTCTCGGTTGAGCTTAGAAAACGGCGCAGACGATGGAGCAGCCTGCGGCGTCTGCTCAGGCGCTTCGCCCGTGTCCATGACCTCGTCCTTGGGAACCGGCGTCAAGGCCGTGTTTGCCCCATCGTCAATGAGGGCCGACCCAAAGGTGCTACCAAACATGGACGTCCCTGGGGCGCCGGAAGGTTTTTGATTGCTCTCTTTCTGTGATTGATCTGCCTTGAAGGACGATTCCAGCTTGAAAGGGCTAGAGCCAAAAACACTGCCTGCAGGCTTTGGGGGTAGGAAAGACGAGCCACCGGCGTTGCCAAAGACGCTGCTGCCATGGAGCTTGCTTCCGCTACCGAAGACGCTCGAGCCGCTGCTGTTATTCGCGGCGACGGCACCAAAACCGCTTTCCTTTGCAAAACTGGCAAATCCGCCGGACGAAGGTGACGCAGTTGTCTGATTGTTCGTGCTATTGGCAAAGCTAGCAAAGCCCGAGGATCCAAAGGGTGAAGCGGCCGATCCTTCCTTTGCCCAAGGCGATTCTCTCATGCCCAACTGCGTGGACTTGCCGAAGCCTATAGCGCTGGGCTTGCCAAAAGTCGAGCCCGAGGCTGCTGGGGCTCCAAAAGAATTGGACCCGAACACGGGAGTTCCGGTAGAGGGCGATGCCATGGGCGCAGCGGATCCCCATGGGGATGGCTTTTGGCCCAGCTGGCTCGAGGCGCCAAAGGCTGGTCCTGCAGCCGCAGTCGAACCAAAGGCCGAGGGGGCGCCTTGACCGGATGAAGAGAAGAGAGACGAGGGAGCTGTCTGTACGGCTTGGTTTGAGGGAGTGACGGCGATCCCCTCGGTAGCTGCGAGGCCGGGAAAGGTTGTCCGTTTCTTTATAGACTCGGTGTACACCACCCACCATGCGCACAGCAAGCCTTCGTGCGTCAAGACCCACAGGCCAGGCAACGGCCCCGGACTCTCCTCAAGCTCTTCGTCCGAAGGAATAGGCTTGCAAACCTTGTCTCTACTCGAAAGATCCAAAGTGACGCCAACCGGAGTGGAACCATCCATAGAGTCTGTCATGGGAAGGATTGGTCGTTTATTGTCGTCTAGGAGCTCGGTGGTGGTGAAGACGCCTGTAATAGGGTTGGGATCCCTGTTACCTGCAAGAGGGGCCCTACTTCGGCTCAACAAGCCGATATCTGTCGATGCTGTCGAAGCCACAATGAGGAGATCCTGGATATCAGGCGGGAATTCTCGAAGTCGGAGAATGGAATGATAGGGTGCCTTGTCGAGGTTGAAAGGTTCGACGGGATCGCTCATCTTCTGGAAGACAAAGGCCGCCGGCGGTTCGCGAGTGATGATGTTGTAAATGGAGGACGGCGGCGAAAGGTTCGTTGTCGTATGGATGGCGAGAAAGAGGTTGTTTTCCAGCCATGTCAATGACGACACTGATGACTCGGTCAGTAACCGGCTCAACTAGACGGCTCATCTTAGGCATACCATGATAGTCACCCACGAGACTCGGCGGCCTCGGGATCTCAGCCTTGGCCTCCCCATCGGGGGTCATCTGGTGAATGGTGCCGTCCGCCAACCCGGCGCATAGTTGCTTTCCCTTAGCGCTCCAGCTGATGCAGCTAACCTGGGAGCGGAGGGCGTTGCTGATCCTCCTCTCCTTCAAATTGGCCATGTGTAGATTGCCGCCATTCGTGACAACGGCGCACAGCTCGGCCTTCTCAGGCGTCGGATTCGGAACCAGCGATCGCAAGGATTCGCCGCCGGTCGCGAGCTCGAACGAGGGTTGCGCGATGCCTTGAGCAAAGCTCTGCACCTCGTAAACGGCCAGGCCTCCTCCCGCTTCCGCCGACAGGATCAGGTAGTTCTCGTCGGCAGTAAAGGCAAGCTGCGAGATGCGCATAGGCATGGGGGTAATGATTTTGTTATTTTCAAGCGTCCTAACATCAGAATCGCCCTCTTTGGGGGACTCGAGAGCTTTTCGGACGGCATCGGTTCTCGCGATGACGACCTGATCGGGTCCGGCAGCGGCAACGAGGCCCTTGCGCGAGGCGATGCTAAGAAGCGTTGAGGTCGACGCAGGCAGATCCGACCACGGGGATGTCAGGCGTACTTTGGCATCGCCAGCAACAGAGAGAAAGCCAAGGGCCTTGAATTCTAGGGGGTTAACAGGTCGAAGAGAGCACAAAGCCGGCAGCTCTCTCACCTCGGTTTGAATGGTCTCAAGATCTGGCCCAGTGTTGACTGCGTTTGCGGAGGCGCCAAAGGGTGCAGCCATGGCTGCAGACAAGATGGCTGTTTATTCCTTTAGTTGATCCGCCGCATGAGCTTTTGGCTTGCTGGAGCTGTGATGATTCTGTGGGAAAGAAGAGCAGCTGTTGGGCTGCGCGAGGATTTAACGCGCCTGTCACGTGCTCTGGATGAGCTACTGCCTGTCTGTGTACCTGGCTTAGCACTGTATGCACGCACTGATCAGCCCGAAAGAAGCACAGTGTGTTTCAAGTAGTCCCTACTCTTTCGACGTCGCAGTGAATACAGGCAGCTTCAGGGCCTTCGTCATCAACTTTCCTAAAAACGATTCACTTCTCATCACAGTCGCGATCCAACTTCGAAAACGCCACTCGCCTTCCTAGCCCGAGCTCGGGCTCGCTGAACTCAAGAACCGCTATAATGCCGGGCTTCGACTTCTCCAACTACAACCGCAACGCGGCCCTACATGCCCGGGGGCTACCTCTACCCAAGGCTACCAGTACGGGGACGACCATTGTCGGATGCATCTTTGACGGCGGCGTCGTGGTTCGTCCCTCTTTTTGTGTTTCCTTTTCTTACTGCTGATACGACGCCTGATGAAAGATCGCGGCCGATACCCGCGCCACTTCAGGCCCCATTGTGGCCGACAAAAACTGCGAGAAGCTGCACTACATCTCTCCCCAGATCTGGTGCGCCGGAGCCGGCACAGCTGCCGACACCGAATTCACCACCAGCCTCATATCCTCCCAGCTCGAGCTTCATTCTCTCTCTACCGGCCGCAAGCCTCGCGTCGTCACTTGCATGACGCTCCTCAAGCAGCACCTCTTCCGCTATCAGGGATACATTGGCGCTTACCTCGTCGTTGCCGGTTGCGACCCTACCGGCACCCACCTGTTCACGGTCCATGCCCACGGAAGCACCGATAAGCTGCCCTACGTCACTATGGGCAGCGGTAGCTTGGCCGCCATGAGCGTCTTCGAAACCCGTTGGAAGGCGAAGCTGACGCGCGACGACGCCGTCAAGCTAGCCAGCGACGCCATCCTGGCGGGCATCTTCAACGACCTAGGATCTGGGTCCAATGTCGACGTGGCCGTCATCACGAACGAAAAGACTACTCTCATGCGCAACTTTATCAAGCCCAACGAGAAGAGTGCCAAGCTTCAGAGTTACGCCTTCCCGAAGGGCACTACTGCTGTCCTCAACGAGAAGATTATCAAGAAGAGTGAGATGAGCCGCTATGTTAGCGTCCAGGAGGTGCCGCTTGAGGGTGAGAGGATGGATGTCGATCCTTGATGACTTTTAAGACATGTAACAATACTCTTTTTTCTTTCGAGCAGCAAAGATATCGACTCACAGATAAGGCCTTGCATCTGTTTCATTGGAAGCTATGCATATTCCCCGACGTGACAAGGCAATCGAGGCTAGAAACTCTGATTCGGCAATCGGAGTTTGTCTACAGCCATCCGGCAGTCACGTCTGATGGATACCTTTGACTCTATCGGTCATGCACGTCGATAGAACTTATGATACGGGGATCGGTTTCTCCTGGGAAAGTAGATGGGTAATGGATGAACCGAAGCCCGTGTTTGGATGAAGGCGGAAGCTGGCAAGTGAAGCTTTCGCGGCATTGAGTGATGGAGGCACTGGCTATAAGCTTTGATGCCCAACTTCTTGATACCTACCTACCTACTACGACTTTCCTCGTACATGGACCCCTGGTTTGTTTTAGCCAGGGTAGCTCTCGTAATCCTCCTATATTGTGGTCCTCAGTCTCCGATATATTGACACCTTTGTCTGGACTTTGCGTTCACGGTAAACCAATGTCTATTATGTATGTACATACATACTGATGGATAGCATGGCCATTAGGAGGACCCAATCAGGACCCAGGAGCACGCATCCCGTACGATATTGTTGAAAGGTCTACCAATACTTTAGTTTGACTCACCACCTACCCTACACCCCGTCTATCCGACTTACCACCTACAGGCTTCATGGAGAGACTTCCTGCCTACTATCTCAGAACAAACAACAACATCTGACATGTCAACGCCGCCTCCACCGCTGACGCGCGACACAACCCGACGGCCATCAGCAGCAGCAACATGGTATGGCCGTTCGGATCGTCAAGCTCCGACGATGAATCGAAGAAGAAAAAGCGGCCCGTGACGTGGGCAGATTCGCTGCACTCGCCCGAGCAGGAACCCTTTGCCGCGGTGCGAGAATGGGCGCCCGTCATCATCTTCCCGCTGATAGGACTGGGTGCCCTGCAGCTGTATGCCAACTTCCTGCGACGCATCCCGGGCGCCGACTTCATCCGGCCGTCGTTCTTTCGGAAGAGAAGCCTGTACGGGAAGGTCACCAGCGTCGGCGACGGCGATAACTTCCACATGTTTCACACGCCCGGCGGGAGGACTGTCGGCTGGGGATGGCTACGAAAGGTGCCGGAGGGGAGAAAGGAGCTTAAGGACCGCACGGTACATTAGGGGTGGTGGTGGGGGGGTTGAACAGTCTATGCCCCGGAGAGGACAGCCGAGGCTGACTGGCGCGAGCAGATACACATTCGTCTGGCCGGCGTTGACGCCCCCGAAGGCGCACACTTTGGCCGGCCAGGGCAGCCTTACGCGTCCGAAGCCCTTTCGTGGCTGACCGACTACGTCCTACACCGCAACGTCCGCACCTACGTTTACAGACGGGACCAATACAACCGCATCGTCGCGACGGCATACGTCTGGCGCTGGCTGATCCGCCGCGATGTCGGGCTCGAACTGTTAAAACGAGGGCTAGCGACGACATACGAGGCCAAGTTTGGGGCCGAGTTCGGCGGGATGAAGGCCAAGTACGAAAAGGCCGTGGCCAAGGCTAAAAGGCAGAAGAAGGGCATGTGGGCTGGTAAGAAGAGCGCCTATCAAAGCCCGGGAGCGTACAAGGCGAAATGGGCTGGCGGCGGTCAACAGGCGCCAGAGAGGAAATGAAGACGAGGGGTAAAAAGCGACGCCCCGACTATGTGTTTACACCAGCACCGAGGCCTAATCTATTGGCCAATCGTCAGTCCGACGAGGGTGGGGGGGGGGGGAGGCAGGCAGGGGGGTGTTTTCTTTAGTCGTCTTTGAGACGGTCTGAGGGGCATGAGGAGGGGATGGCTACGTCAGAGAACATGCCCGAGACAGTGTTCGAGACTGATGCCGTGGACAATGGCACCTGGGGCATCTGCCGGAATGCGTAATGAAGAAGTCCAAACGCTGTCACTTCAAGGCGGTGGGTGGCCTGAGGCTAGGAACACCGCGAAGACAACTGCCGAGGGCAGAAAGATATTCTCTGCAGATGCGAAGAAGAAGATAGACGGCTTCCAATTTTTAGTGTATGTATGCGGATACAGGCTGCATCTTGAACAGGGAGGCCTCGACGTCTCCCTGCAGCCACCTATTAGATGGGAGAAGAACGTAGAGGTGAACCGCCGCGGGTCAGATCAAAGTATGCCGAGAGGCCGTAACAGCTATTTTGTCAAATCAAAGAGGCTGAGCGAGAAGTACATACATACATATATATATACATATGTACGGAGTAGAGGGTTGCTTGTTATTGAACGGGCTTTGGGGGAAGGACAGCGACAAGCAATCGTTACGGATATGCATGAACACCAGGGTTTCAGTTTCGGATAGATCCAAGATATCTGATATCGCGGGAGTCTTTGCTGATCAAGCTCCTAGTGAAGGGAGCGCGGCTTGCTGGCAGCCTTCGCCCTGGCGACAATATGAACACAACAAGAGGGTGGTTTGTGAGTGAGAGCGAATCCGGCCGGGATTGTTTCGTTAGTTATAGGCCCAGTTAGGAGGGGATCTTTTGAAGCTGCATGCGTGCTGACGTCGTTATGTATCCGTACATACAATAGATGTATGTACATACATACATACTTGGTACAGGGTTGGGAAGGAAAATACAACGGAGTATTAAGCGAATACGAAGAGGCGACCGCACAGGGACGGCACGGGAAAAAGGAGACGGGAGATTTGTGTGCGTGTATGTATGTATGTATGTATATATGTATTATGATTTTGGTGTGTGCAAGAGTTATTGTATGGAGAAACGAAACAAAACGACCTTATCCCTTGTGTCAAAGGATGGGCGACGCCCTGGGGGAGGGGGAGAAACAAGACCTTCTAGCGTTCGATGGTCTCTATCCGTAGACTGACAAGGACGGAAAGGCCAGGCACACTGTATCGGGTACCTAGTTTAGCTCTTCGCAGAGGAACACTCTCTCGAGAGGGGGGAGTGCACGCGGCTCATGATCGTGGCGACGCGTCTCTCTTTATCTCTCTCTCTTTGTTGGAGTGCGTGCGTGCGCGTTTTAAAGTTCGGTGAGCATTTCTAAAGGATGAGTCTATTATTGTTATTAGAGGGGAAAGCAGATGGACGAATGATGAGAGCCAAATTTTGGTGCAATTTACGGACGAGCCACACGGCGTACTGTGCGAGAGAGAGAGAGAGCGAATCGCGTGGTAAGGGGCAGTGGTGATTGACATGATAATCTCCACGACACCTGGGAGCTGCGCCCTGAGGAAGTGCATCTGTAATAATATTTATGTCTGTATACATTACCTATTCACATACGCGTTATTGCACAGCATCAAGAGCAGCAAGATTGTAATACCTACGATAGGCTCCCGCGGTGCAACGAGCTTGGCCCGCGTGTGTTTACGATACAGTCAGTCCAGAGAGGTGTCGCTGTGCGTACAGTGCGGATCCAATCACAAGCCCTAATGGACCCCCCCTTTTCTTCCCCCACCTAAGGGAGCTTTGAAAGTGGGCCTGCCAGACGTGGTGGCAGTGGCACCGTGGCACGGTACCTATCGATGAATACGAAAGAGCACCTACAGATAATGGATGCACAAATAGAGAAACCACTGTTTTCAGATCCTACTGCGCTACCGAAGAGCTACCTCGTGCATGCCGCGTTTTCTGACCACTCGATTGAGTCTCGCCCAAGTACCCTGCGCCCCCCCGTTCCTGGCAGGCTGGTTGCCGTGCACCCAGCCCTTGGCTCTCGGTGCGACGCTAGGCCCGGAGAGGCGTAGCGCCGCGTCTCGAGTGCCTGGCACAACAACGCCCAGCAATTTCCCGCATTCTTCTCCCTCAGGCCCCCCCCTCAGGCACCCCCCCCCCCCTCCTGAGGCCTGGCTCCAGCGAGGGGAGATGGCCTAAAAAAAACAGATAGAGCGTGAGAGACAGTGAGAGAGAGCGTGAGAGAAGAGTGGAGGGGGGGGGGGGAGTTTTCGTCTCGTCTTTTCTTTTCCTTCTCATTCTCTCTCTCTCTCTCGCTCTTCTTTCTTTTGCGC
>LKCN02000003.1:39465-50787 GCA_001633055.2 Ophiocordyceps polyrhachis-furcata BCC 54312 | reverse complement strand
ATTACCCAAGAAATGGCAGACGGAGAGAGATAGAGAGAGCGTCATGTTACTGCCCACAACAACGCCTGTCCCCGCCCCCCATCACAAAGACAAAAGGCCAAGAGCTTCATCCATCCCCCCCGTCGCACCATACTTACATACAACTCAACTACCATATATAGTTCCCCCTTTCTTTTCTTCTTTCCTCTTCTCTTCAAAGTACAATCGCCAGTTCCGGTCGATCTAACCCCTTCTCGCTCAGATTCGGGTAATAGGGCACCATGGCGTCGGCGCCTTGCACGTACGCGTCGTTGTACAGCCGCCAGTAAGGCGTCCGCACCTTGCGAGCCGGGTGGAATAGGCCCGCCCACACGTAGTTGAGCACCGCGCCCTGACCGACCGACATCCGGATCGCCTCAATCGCCTCGATGATCCGGTCGATGACGTGCGGGCTCGTCTCGAACAGGTTCGGGTACAGCAGGTTCAGCAGGTGCATCATCGCGTCCTCGCACCCGAGCCCGATGACGCCCAGGGCAATGTGCTTCACCACCGACGCCGCCGTCTGCCGGTGCACCTGGTCGCGGTCGATGAGCGCGTCCTCCAGCAGCGGCGTCACCGCGTACACGTAGTCCTTGCCCATCTCGCCAATGTACTCGAAGAGAAACGACAGCGCCTTGAGCACCCCGTTCTGCACGTTGAGCTCCGGCACCCGGTACTCGTTCATCAGCGCCGGCAGCACCGTAAACGGCGCGCACGTCTCCGCCACGATCCCAATCGCCACCGCCGTATTCACCCGCGACTGTCGTTCCTGTACCCGCAGGTTGCTCAGCAGCGTCGCCAGCACGTCCTGCGGTCCGATCGCCTTGGCTATGAACCCAAACGTGTTGTTGGCCGCCCGCCTGATGCCCTTCTTGTGCGCCTTGAGCATGTCGAGCAGCTCGAAGCAGATGCGCATCCACTCGCGCGCGTTGACGCTCTCCGGCCCGCGATCCGCTATCCGCCCTACCAGGTCGATCGTGTTCTCCTGCACCTTCTCGTGCCGGTTGCGGAGGATGGGCGTCAGCCGCGGCAGCAGGTCCTTGATCGGCGGCTGCATCTGCGCAATCCCCACCACCGTCACAATCGACCGGAGCGCCCCCAGGATCGACCCCAACACCTCGGGGTATTCCTCCCCCAGGTATTCGTACAGCACGATGCCGAGCTTGCCCATGAGCTCGTCCTCGCCGCACTGCTTCATCACCATGGCGATGCGCGAGATGAGGTCGGCCGCCTGCTGTCGGACCGTCGGCGACTTGTTGTTCAGACGCCAGAGGATCGTGCTGGTGATCTGCGGCAGAAACGGCCCGCACCGCTCTCCCAGCGCGTTGACCACCGACCCGAAACCGTTGAGGATGACAATGTCTTCCACGCTCTGCTCCTGAAACGTGTACAGGATCCCGTCCACGAGCCGCTCCTCCAGCCGCTCGTCGATGTCGGCTGCCCCCAGGCTCGTCACCACCTTTTCCATCGTCTCCACCGTCATCTTGCGGTACGCCTCGCTCTCGTCCTTGAGATTGTCCACGATCCTCTCCAGAATCTCGCTGACGCCCACCTTTTGTCCAATGTCCACCGTCGTCTCCACCACCTGCTTGTAGTTGCGCTTGTCCAGCGCCATCCGCTTCACCCAGAAGTTCTTGAAAAAGTCGTCCAGCACGTGTTCCTTGAGGTAGTTGCCGCTCACGCCCTTGGTTGCCGCGCACTGAGAGACCACCTTGAGCACCACCTTCTTCATCTCCTCGTCGGGCGAAGAGAACTCTCGGAGAAGAATCTCCATGATCTGCGTCGTGTAGTAGATGGCGTATTCCTCGTCCATCAGGGGAATGATGTAGCCGACGGCCTTGAGAAAGCCGGCAAGGCCCTTGCCTCGTTGCTTTCGCGCCCGGTCCAGAGGGGGTTCAGGATTTCGTCAAAACTCTCGATGCCGTAAGGGTTCGAGGCCTCGGCCAGAGCGGCGATGGCCAGGCTGGTCACCGTCCTGACCTTGGTCTGGTCGTCGTTGAGGTTCGTCGCGATGCACTCGACGAGGCCCTTTAGGTGAGGCAAGACGGCACAGCCCATAAGTATGGCAATCTGCTGCACAATCTTAACTCCCGTGTGCCTGGCATGCCACGACTTCTTGCTCCGGCAGACCGCTCTCAGGAAGGGGAGCAGCGCCGGGATCGAGAGGGCCGACGCCACGACGGCGAACGCTCTGGCTGTCGTGTTTCGCACGTAGTCGTCGACGTGGTCGATGTCAGGCCGCATCACGCTGATCATGGTCGCAAGTCCTGCTGCTTTGGCAACATTGGAGATGATTTCCCGACCCTCTACACGGGCGTAGTAGTCTTGGTCGATAAGCAGCGGCTCGATGACGACGAGGATCTTGTGTACAAACGGCCGCACTAGATCGTCCAGCTTGTAGAGGATGCGGTCAATGACCTTGACCAGGAGATGACGTTCCTGTTCCTCAAGCGTCTTCTCCATCAGTAGCGGTAGGATCTGCGCGAACAAGGGAGCTGGCCCAAATTGCCTCGCGTTGTCCGTGATTTGTCGGAGAGCAGTCTTGCGCATAGGCGGCGTTCCGTTCTTGATCTTGAGCAAGAGCTTCATGATCTTCCTCTCCTTGAGCTCTTCGACCGACATGCTGCTTTCATCGACCCCATCGTTGAGCTTCCCGAAATATGTCATGTCCTCAGGCTTGAGAAACTGCAAGTCTCCGACGCCTGAGATCTCGGCCGCCATGGCCTGGCCGCTCAGTCTTGTCTGTTCGGGGTCTTGCATCACGAAGCCTGTGGGGGCAGAGGGCAACGCTATGGGCCTGTGAGACGGAGCCCGGACCTGCACGAAGCCGGGAGGGAACTCGAGCACCTTGTAGCCCTGGTTCTCGCCTGGCAGTAGCATGTCGAGCTCCTCGTCGCTCAGAGGTAGATTGCGCCCAATATCGGTCCCGAAGGCGGTCGGTAGAGTAGGGACCTTGATCGGCTGTGCCGGAGTCGCGAGCCCTTGATTGCCGACGGGCGTCGCCGCCGACGGAGCCTGATCCCAACGGGAACGCTGCCTCTGCGTATCTGACGAGATGGGCCCAGACACGGACGGTGCTTCGTCCCACCTTGAGCGCTTCGTCGGAGTCGCCTCGGCCTGGGCGTGGTCTTCGGCCGGCGTAGACGAAATATCCCATCTCTTCTTTCGCTTGCGGCCAGCAGTGACCAACTCGGTGGAGCCAGACTCGACGTTCTCCTTGTCGGTACTCTGGAGCGTGGGCTGGGCATGCTCGGCGTCGGCTTCGTCTCGCTGCTTGGCTTGGATTGCTCGTCGCACCCGCTCTTCCTCTCTCTCGAGTTCCTGACCCTGCATGATCTCACGATATGTCGCGCCATTTTCTGCCGCGCCCGCTTGACGGTTCTCAGCAAAAGGATCGGCTCTCGTCGGCGTTAGAACGCGGTTGAAACGACGCTTCTGGTAATCAGATTCGCGATCAACGATACGGCCGCTCTTCTCTCCACGATTGGCTAAGACGTCTTCTTCTTCCACTCCACCACCGCGGGCAAACTCGTCGATTATTTCGCGAGAAGCCGTGTACTGGCCGGCGAGACGGAGAGTGCTATCCTGGGGAGCGTCGTCGTCGTCGTCGCCGTCGCCCATGGGAAGGGATTGGTGATAACCAGCATATTTCTCGACGCCATCCTTGTCGTAGAGATCTTTGTCCGCACTGTCGACTAGACTCTGGCGTGTAGAGTCGCTCCGTTGGGTTGAGGCATCCAAACCACGCGAACTTTTCTTCCCTGCCGCCGCAGCGTTGCGCTCTCGCTGACGCTTGGCCACCGCCTCGAAGTCGGCGTCTGACATGGTTGCTATACCACTGCACTTCGCCCAGTTCCGGCTTGCAAAGGTCAGGCACGATGCTGTTATGCATAAAAAGGATTTGATGGTCAGGTCTTGGGAGGACGAGGTTTGCCTCGGCGGACGAGGAGAGGGCGAGGCAGTGAGAGCAGTGAGAGTGACTAAGTGGAGGGTGGGCTTTTACCGAAGTTAATCCACAGGACCCACCTCCCATGAGCCGTACGGATAGCACTCGATGAGGTAAGGAAAAAGGTGGGTCTATGGTCGGGTCAGGTCGGGCCTGATGGTCAGCTTGACATAGTACTCTCTTTAAAGTGGAGGCACCTTCAAGAGAGAGACACCTTCAAGAGAGAGGCACCGGCAACAGCCCTTATAGAGAGGGCACTGCACAACACACAACAGAAACACGGGGATAGTGATAAAAGCCGGATGATCAACAGTTAGCGTGTAGTGGTGGATGTATGTGATGCGGCTCAGCAAGTGAGAGGGATAACAACGGCGTCGAGACCAAGATCACTCAGAAATGTTTACTTGAAGTATTTCATCTTTACCCTCTCCTAGGACGGCTCCTCAATGCTTCCTTTGAGTCTGCCTGGTCCTTCTTCTCTTTGGGGTTATTTCTGTTGCCTTTGCTTGAGAGACTTCAACCTTGACCTCCATTTTGACTGCTCGCCTCTTCCGAGACCCGACAGCTTGCGCCTCCTCCTCGTCCACAACTTGCGCCTGACTTGCCTCTGATGAATGCTTCAGCTTAGCCGCGTCCTGGTCGGTGAAAGCTTTCAGGTCGGCCGTAAAGAGGACTGAATGTGCCCAGCCGGCGTACTCTCCCCAGATGTCTCTGAAATGGTCCCCGACGGCATTGTACAGAACCTTGTTGAAGGACTTCGACTTGGTCTTCCCGAACTTGTAGTCCCTCTGTGCTATTTGCCAGACATGGGTATCGACCGGCACAGATTCACCCCAGCCCAATCCCATTAAGCAGACACAGTCGGCAACTTTGGGTCCCACACCAGAAAGAGATAGCAGCGCAGTATGAGCGTTTCTGTATGTCGGTTTCTGGTGCTCCGCCACCGGCTCTAATTGATCCTGCAAGCCTTGGTGCGCAGGGTTTCGCAGGGACTCTAGCCACATGGCCGGTTTTGTCAGAGCAATAGCCCGGGCCGTCTCGGCAATATACTTTGCTCGGTACCCAAAGCCCAGCTCCCGCAGATGCGACTCGACTTGATCTCCGGTGAGAGATTTCGGAGTCGGAAAGTCATGTAGGGCTTCTTGTCCAACATGCCCAATCAGCGGGCCGTAATGCTTACACAGCTTGTAAACCTGATGGCCATCTTGTCAGTCAATGCACCAGGACACCTGTACGTCTGTAGGCCATTACCATTTGAGATATGCGGCCAATGTTGTTATTACTGCTGCATATGAAGCATATCAGTGTTTCCCAAGCGTCCTGGCTGAGGATGCGCACCCCGTTGAGGCTCGCCGCTTTCTGCCGGAAATTATGATCCGCCGCGGACCATTTGGCATACAGAGCTTCGAGATGCAGATACAGACTGAAGTAGCGGTGCAATAAATTCTCGGTGTCATCCTTACCGAGACAACTAGGCGGCCAAGTTACTTTGTAGTGCAGATAGTGAGCATCCTGCTTCAAAGACAGTATGCGCCCGTTGAGAGTGCTCGTCCTGCAGCAACCGGAATCAGCCGCTGGGCCCTAGACCAGATTTTCTTATAGCTGTTGTTCTGCACCATTCGTCATTCAACTTCCGCCACCGAAAAGCCTGTCCACATCGAAGCGTCGTATCGATGCAAAGCTCGGAAAGGCTCACGGGAATTTTGCGCCAGTCAGGGGTGCGCCTGGCGGCAGCGGACATTCTGGTGCGGCGCCTAAGGAGGAGAGGGTGATATGAGATAAGAGTAAGGAAGAAGAGCGTGAGAGACGTGTTCGTCGTCGTCGTCGTCGTTCAAGGAGTGTAGGACTGGAGTGGTCGTCGTCGGACCTAGCCCCGTACTGTACGTCTGGCACTGTAATAGCCGGCGCCAGTTGGCAGAGAGGTCCCTGCGAACTTCGCACGGCCCAGTACGTACCTTTCTCTACCCTCGCCAGAATCGGCCTAGCGCCGTTTTGCTTTGCGGGTAAAAAAGCTCCAGCCTCGTGCAGCAAAAGTGCAAACTGGCTGACCTCGACGGTTGGTGAGACTTTTCCTCGCTTTCACCATCATTCGTGCATCTGTTATAACGGCGAATCGTCGCTCACTATGAACGGCGACGGCTACTCTTCCCGAGTGATACCTCCTCCCTTTGGTGAGTCCGCTTCTCCTCTTCTTTCTACTCGTAGCTTCCTTCATCACTGACGACTTTGTCTTTCCAAAAGCCGGAGGGCGACGAGGCCGAGATTATCCGGTACGTGAACTCGGGAGCCGTTCTGGATTGTCGCTCACCATTACTCATGAGCAGCCCATGAGAGCTGAACGCGACGATCGTCGTGATCGTCACCGAGATCGGGACCGTGATCGCGACCGTGATCGCGACCGTGATCGCGACCGTGATCGCGACCGTGATCGCGACCGTGCCGTCGAGCGGGATCGTGACCGCGAAAGAGATCGCGAACATAGGGACCGCGAGCGCGAGCACCGTGACCGAGCCCGCGAGCGCAGGCGTTCCAGATCGCCTGTTGACATGCGTGCCCATCGTCGACCCGAGGGAGAATATCGTCGGCCCGATGCAGACTTCGATCCTTACTCGTCCAGCCGCAGTCACCGCGACCGCGAGCGTGAAGATCGTTACTCTGGCCGCGACCGGCGGATGGAACGCGAGTGGGACCGCGATCGAGGTGGTCCTCCTCCTCCCCCCCCGCGCAGAGATATGCACTTCCGCCGCGACGAGGATGAGAGGCTTGTGAAGCGGGAGCGAGACCCCTATGACGACCGCCGCCGGGGTGGCAGGGAACGCAGGGAGGAAGCCTCGTTCCCGAGACATGAAACTCGTCGTAGCCCGACACCAGTCGCCAAGAGAGAGCCCACTCCGGACCTGACCAACGTCGTTTCCATCCTGGAACGCCAGAGACGGATGACCCAGTGGGACATCAAGCCGCCGGGCTATGAGTTGGTGACTGCCGAGCAGGCCAAGCTCTCGGGCATGTTTCCTCTCCCTGGTGCCCCCCGACAGCAAGCCGTGGACCCGACCAAGCTACAGGCTTTTATGAATCAACCCTCTGGCCAAGTGTCGAGCGCTGGCCTCAAAGCCAGCAACTCCCGCCAGTCCAAGAGGCTCATCATCTACAATATGCCGGCCTCTGCTACCGAGGAAAGCCTCATGTCATTCTTCAATTTGCAACTCAACGGTTTGAATCTCGTCGAGACGGCGGATCCCTGCATTCTCTGTCAATTCTCCAACGATCGATCATTTGCCGTGCTCGAGTTCAAGAATGCCACCGAGACAACTCTGGCCCTTGCCCTAGATGGCATTACCATGGAGGCGGACGATGCCGTCAATGGCTCCTCTAATCCGGGCGAGGTCACCGGCCTGGCGATTCAGCGACCCAAAGACTACGTCATGCCGGCCGTTCCCGACGAGGTTGTCCACGACCCCGAAGTCATCTCCAACTATGTTCCAGACACGGTCCACAAGCTCAGTGTGACCAACATTCCACTGTTTCTCAACGACGACCAGGTCATCGAGCTGGTTGCTGCTTTCGGCAAGCCCAAGGCTTTTGTTTTGGTCAAGGATCGATCGACTGAAGAATCTCGGGTAAGATTGGTTTAGCACTGCCCGCTCCGTAATGGAGCGTCTGATTGACGATGTTAGGGCATCGCGTTTGTCGAATATAACGAGCCGACATCGGCCAACGAGCTCGCTCTGAACACTCTCAACGGAATGGACGTCGGCGGGCAAAAATTACGGGTTACCAAGGCCAGCTCTGGCTCTACACAAGTTGCCAATTTCGACGTGGGCATTACAGCCATCAGTGGCCTGGCATCTCAGATGTCGAGCGAGACCGAAAAAGGCCGTGTTCTACAGCTTCTCAACATGGTGACTCCCGAGGAGCTTATGGATAACGAAGAATACGGAGGTAATGGCTTCTCCTTTTCCCCTATTGTGCTGGGTTTTGCTGATAACTCTTGGGAAGAAATTTGCGACGACATACGGGAGGAATGCTCAAAATTCGGCACCGTCCTCGATTTGAAGGCTCCTCGCCCGTCCGGTGGTAGCAGGATGTCTGCTGGCGTGGGCAAGATCTTCGTCAAGTTCGACTCGGCGGGATCTGCTCACGAGGCACTGACAGCGTTGGCGGGCCGCAAATTTGCGGACAGGACCGTCGTTGCTACGTACTTTCCAGAGGTAAGAACCCCAGCCTCCGACGCTACGAACTTGGGTCGCAAAGCTAACCGATTATTGTGCAGGAGAATTTTGACGTGGGCGCTTGGTAGAGAGTGCACGATCCTTTTCTGGACATGTCGTCAGGCGGTTCCAAGCATGGCGCGTCTACTGTTACGCGACACGAATGAACAGATGCGGCACGTTTGTTTGTCAATAGTTTCTTTCTCATGTAAAACAGCCGAGTACGCTGAGGACCACCAAGGAGTCCTCGCGCGTCTGCCTCGGAAATATGGTTTGACAATGACCTCAGGTGGACCAGCAAATGGTTCCTAATCGGCGGACGCGGATACTGAAACCTGAGATATACACTTGAGTGTCAGCCAAGTGTGTTAGGCCAAGTCATGACGGCCAGCCTCGAAAAGCAGTGTCTTTAGGTGCAGAGATATCAGAAGTCCAGTCTATTCATCGAGCCGAAGGCTCTAACATAAGAGGTACCAGAAATAAAAAAAAAATGGTTTATCATCATGATGTTTGGATGGGGGTTTTGAGGGTGACGGCGAGGGAAGATCGGATACATACCATTAGCCATAAGAAGTGTCGCTGGAAGCGTGTGCAGAGATGAACAAGCAACTGAGGAGGTTTGGGTGAAGAAGACAGAATTAAATTTTGTCCCAGGACATCGCGTGTGGTGTGGTGACATAAGGCTATTGTCACGTGACGGGTGAACTTAAAAAAAATCACGTGGCAAGTAAAATGTCGCGGTGCCCTAATTAAGCGAAAAACTCGACGCTCCCCACAAATCCCAGCGTCGTGCAACTTTCGACGATAACTTCACCTCCGACACCCCTCCCAACGTTGAGACCACCGGCAACCACGACAACATGGGTAGACTTCACAGCAAGGGAAAGGGCATCTCCGCCTCTGCGATCCCGTACTCGCGATCGCCCCCAGCATGGCTGAAGACGACGCCAGAGCAGGTGGTCGAGCAGATCTGCAAGCTGGCTAGGAAGGGCGCCACGCCTTCGCAGATTGGCGTTATCCTCCGGGACTCCCACGGCATCGCCCAGGTGAAGATTGTCACGGGAATTTTTTTTTTTTTTGGTTTAGCCGTCGTCTGATACTTCGCAAAGCAACAACTGGCTGACGCAACGATTTTAGGTAACAAGATTCTGCGGATTCTCAAGTCAAACGGTACAGCTCCCTGATGCCATTGGGTTCGATGCATACGGCGATTTTGGCGGAATCGTCGCATATTTTGCCTCTGTTCGGTCACGGCTGACAGAGAGATGAAAACCAGGCCTCGCTCCCGAAATCCCCGAGGACCTGTACATGTTGATCAAGAAGGTGGGTGCACCCATCCTTCTTTCGCAGATTGGGAACTCTAACTTTGGTCCCAAATCGGGGTATTCTAGGCCGTCGCCGTCCGAAAGCACCTCGAGCGCAACCGCAAAGACAAGGACTCCAAGTTCCGCCTGATTCTTATCGAGTCGCGCATCCACCGTCTAGCCCGATACTACAAGACTGTCGGCGTGCTGCCCCCGACGTGGAAGTACGAGTCTGCAACTGCCAGCACCATTGTCGCATAAGGAGGACAATGGGTCGAATATTGTCATGGCAGCTGGGTGCGGGAGTTGGTGGACAGAGATATCATGGACCAAAAACAATCTGCATTTAGAGGGGCTCGAGAAGCTTCCTTATGCGGGGGCACAAGGCCGTCATTTGGCCAGACAGCTCAAAATAAGAGAGCTGTTCACAAGACATTTTGCGCGCCTGATGGTGACTGTAACAGTCGGGTATTATCTCTAAACCTCCAACGCCTATCTCGCCCAGTCCTAGCCGGCCTTGTCTGCTTCTCTGGACTTTTGAATTAAGAATTCGCCCAGAACTCGTAATGGGTCTTGAGGCCTGCGGGCGAAGGGGGTGAAAGGTAGGTGAGTCGATTTGCCGAGAGCCTTGAGTAGTTCACTTCCGAGTGCTCACCGATCTTTTGCCAGCTGTTTCATGCCTTCCAGCAAAACGGCAGTCACCTTGGTATTGAGATATCGTCGGGTGGGATCGCCGTGCGGCGCCGCCTCGGCGGGCATGGCCAAGCCAGCATCTGGATGAACCGAGGCAGCGCGGGAGCCCTGGGCAGACGTGGCAACGCGGGCCGGTGCAGGCGAGTGATCCTGGATGTTTTTCCCGTGGGTCAGGATGAAGGGTTGTGTGTCGGAGCGGGTAGGAGGAACGGGTAGGGGGGGAGCGGAAGCTATACCGCGGCTTGATCCGGCGGCGCGTCGGTCATGACCACGTCTTTGACGGGGGTATTGGTTGGCGGCACGGGCGGCTGTGCTGGCGTACCGCTGCTGGCTTGGAAAGAGGCTTCGGGGGGCTGAGACGGCACCAGCGGCGTCTCTGGCTGGCCGGCCATTGCCGCGGTGGTGACGATGTTTGATTTTGGTGTTTGTTCAGATCGCATCGGTCGAATATCGGGCAGAGGAGGAAATGGAGCTACGGAGGTTGAAGGCTCAAAGTGGTCAGCTGACCTCGCGCTTTCTTATGTCATCGACCTCAACGCGTGCCGTCCAAGCGCGAGACGAACGAACGTGTCCATCCGAGGAAAGGACAAGACGGAACCAACCATCGGACAGCGATGGAGGAACGACCAACAAAGCGTCTCAAGACAGAAAAGCCTCAAGAATTCTCATGGGAAGAAAACGACGACGAATCGACAGTGTACGCAGGCAAAAGCCGTGGACGTGATGGAATGACAGATGTCGAGAATGTGCTGCCTCCGACTCAAGATGAGGACGAGGCGGTGGATCAGTATCAGCTCATCAAGTCGCAGCAGACGGATGGGGGATCGAAATTCGTGAGAGGGAAGAGTTCCATCTACGTCGACGCCTTCAACCTTGCGCTGGATACCGTGCTCGAGCAAGAGTCGGAGCTGTTCGACGATAAGGAGAAGGAAGTTTTTGAACAGTGGCGAGGTCTAGACTACGAATCGCAGTACCTGTACGTTAATTCAATTCACGTGCTCTCTTTCTCTCTCTTTCTCTCTCTTTCTCTCTCTCTCTCTCTCTGTCTCTCTCTGTCTCTCTGTCTCTCTCTCCAGCGTACGTACGCGACCATTTTGCTAAATTACTATGGGTGGCAAAGCTATGTGCGGCTGTTTCTTCGCAAGACCTGGGC
>LKCN02000003.1:10089-29246 GCA_001633055.2 Ophiocordyceps polyrhachis-furcata BCC 54312 | reverse complement strand
CCCCCCCCCCCCCCCCATCTGCAATCCGTCACATATGTTGTTGCTTGCGCTGCCTTTGGGGGGAAGGGGAGGGGGGGGGGGGACGGAGGCCCCGAACAAAGGACAAAGCCTCGGCTGCTGGTGGAAGCGCAACGAGCCTGGCTGTCAGCCGTCGTCCGCGTCCCCGCCGTCCCCGGCGCTATTGGCGCTTGTCTTCGACTTCTTATTAGGAGACCCCAAGCCGGCTTCGGACTTGCGCTTCGTACCTGCAGAGTCCGCCGCTTTGGCCCCAACTGCGTCGCCGCTTTCTCTCTTGCCCACGTCCTCCACTTTGGTGTCTTTCTCCATCGCCGCAACCTCATCCGCCGTGAGGAAGCGGCCGCCGGGCCCGCGAGGCCTGCGCATCGCGTGGTTGTGGCGCGATTCGTGAAGGTACGGTTTCCGGCCCTTGGACGTCAACCGCAGCTGCTCCTCTAGCCGTTGACGGGCGACTCGCCGCTTAAGGATGCGATGGAATTGCTTCGCGTTGACGTACAGTGGCGACTCCTCGGCCGCGCCCGAGGGTATCTCGGGCGACTGGGGGTGCTGCATCGGCTGGCCGGGCGGCGGGATCGGCGGCGGCGCCACGCCCGGACGCGGCCCACCGTGGCTCACCATTCCCGGCGCCGCGCTGGGCATGCCGGGGCTGCTGACTTGGCTCATCCGCCGGGCGCCGGGTATTTGGGACAGCGAGTTCATCCGGGGCGAATGGCGGCTGTCCTTCTTAGAGCTGTCGCCCGCCATTCTGGGAGAGCTCTGCGACATGCTGGGGTCCGAGTGTATGTAAGGGTAGCTTGAGCCCGAGGCTGCAGCCGTGGCAGCCATTGCGGCCGCCTGGATGCCCGGCATGCCGTAGGGAACCTGCTGCATGCCCTGTTGGGGCACGCCGTACTGCGGCTGGTACATCTGTTGCTGACTCGGCTGCTGCTGTTGCTGCTGCTGCGGCTGTTGCGACTGCGACTGCGACTGCTGCGACTGCGACTGCTGGGTCTGCGAGGTGAGAAGCGGCGACGAGTGCACCGAGTGCGGGCCGATGCTGTGGTTGGTCGGCGACGTGATACCGGCGCTTGCGCCCGAGCTGGCGTAACCCGAGTTCGTGTTTTGCTGCTGCTGTGGATATTGCGCGTATTCCATCATCCCGGGGGACGGCCAAGTCGCGAGAGCGCCGCGAATGCTTCGACGCTTATTCGTCCCGCCCCTCTCCGATTGAGGCTCTCGACACCGGACGAATGAGGGCGGCTGGACGGGACCGCACGATGGAAAAGTAGCTTCTGGCTGCAGGCACAGGCCGGACCATTCGGCGATTATTGGGGTATTTTAAGAAAAGCGCTGACTGTCTCTTGGGTATGGTTGGGCACTTGGGAGACGTTCACCCCAAGGTCGCCTTGGGTATGATGAAAGCAGGCACCCAATCTATTGGAAGTGTGTGGATGAGCTGGCAGTTGTAGCTGTTGGGGGATGTCGTAGCTCTCGGTCAAGGTACATGCACGCTGATGTCGCGGCCGCTGCGAAGAGGGGAACAAGTTGGGAGGATGGGGGTCCCACGTGATGGGGGAGGTCCCCTATCGACAGTGTGACTGAGGCGGGAAGAAGCGAAGCGATGGAGTGTCGTCTATCCAACCAGAATCGTTAGCCACGGACGAAACGGGCGAGCGAGCCAGGGTGGCTGGCGCCGAAGCGGACTTGGTCGGCGCTTGGGAGCCACACTCGCGATGCGTTGGCAAACCCTCTTCTGCTGCATGACGGAAACCTGCACACCAGCAAGCACCGGCGGCCTGGTCGCAGAGGACCGGAAGAGGCCTGAGGCAACGCCTGCAACACTCGCCATCGCCACCCATCTGGGGACGTTTGGTAGACGGAATAGGCACCTTGACCGAGGGGAAGAGTGACGTGGGATCGACAGCCAAGTACGGGGGAGAGGGTGGGAATCGGGCAGCTGGCTAGGAGTACCTTGTCCAGGGGCAATGCAGCAGCACTTGCTGAGGTGATCAGAGTTGGACTTGATTGAACCAAAAAAAAAAAGGGTGGGGGGAGATTCATGGCTGAGAGAGGAGAAGATGGAAGAGGACGTATGTTGGTAGGTAGTAGGTAGGCAGGTAGTAGGTAGGTGCATGTTATGGCCTCGATGCAACGGCCAGGGACGAATGCAACCAAGCCGGCCGTCGCGGGACGGTTGCGACGCGGCTGACAAGCATCGCGCTTCTTCTTCTTTCTTCTACGTACCTTGTTGATGCTTGGTGCGACGGGGCCTGGATGAAGCAAGAGCTCAATGATTGATGGATGTCAGTCAAGATGGGCAAGGGCAGAGCGCCGCAGACGCGCGCCGTCACCTGACGGCGAAGAGGGCCAATGGAGATGGCGAAGCCGAGGCTGGAGACGATGCGGTGGCGATGGGCGGGCGGGTGAGCGATTTCGTCGCGCTGATTTGCTGCCGAAGAAAGGGGTGGGCAGCCGGGCCGCGTTTTAGATGCAGACACGGCTTTTGGATGTGCTCTGCTTGGCCGGGTGGGTTCGCGGGATGGCGTCGAGGGGGTGAAGAGAAGAGCGACGTCGCGGCGGTACGAGCCGACGTCGGGGCTGGCTGGGCTGACGGTTGATGCAACGGCGCACGACCTCTGGCGCTGCTTTGCGCGCGTGCGACAACTCTGCCTGCGATGCTTGGCTATCAAGCGATGATCGGACCTTGTAACCTGTGCTGGATCGACTTCGTCGCGCTGACGATTCTTTAGGAAGGCCGCTTTTCTCGCGCCCCAAAAAGGCAAAAAGGTACGGAATACAAAAAAAAAAAAAAAAAAACTTCGTTCAAGCTCGTTTCATGGGTTGCGCGACGGGATGAAAGAAGCCTGTGTTTTGCTTAGGCGGGAGCGGACCGGGCCTGGGTGGCGGATTGAGAGACTGTGACTGGCCAGCGCTGTCAAGCCTGAAGAGCGACTGTCTAGCTGGTCGGCGCTGCCAATTGTGTTGAATTTTTTTTTTTAAAAGGAGGGAGGGGTGTTGACGAAATTGGCGGCGGACGGCTTCGGGAGGACCCTTTTTTTTTTGGTTACGTGCCCCCTCCAAGGCCCTGCTGACGGTGTCTGCCCCTTTGGCGCGTCGAGTCTCAGTGTTTGAGTGGAGAGCAGATGAAAGGGATTGATTGGCCGTTGGGATGAAAAAAAAAAACGGTCTCCGAGGGAGGACGAAGGAAAATGCGAGGATGTGATTTGATTTGAGGGGCGGGGGCTTCGAGTCTTTTAACCGATGTGACTGGCTGATTCAGCTCCCAAGTGGGTCCTGCACCAGTCTGGCACTGTGACTTGGCCTTGATTCGCTGAGAGACGACCGTTGAATATATAAAATCTATTAGCACCGACCTCAATACGGATACACACCCGGCACGCGGGAAGAGATCCTGGTCCTCGAAGCTGACCTTTTCTATTTTCTTGACACCCGTCCTGCGTGTGAAGTCTTGTGTGGGGGAAAAAGCATCCCATTCTCACCCCGTCCTGTCTCCATGACATGTAGAAGTGGATAAGCAGGTATGTACCTACGAGTCTACTACTAGTAGTCAGGTTCAGTCTATCGCCGGCATGTAGCCCCTCACGCCTAGTACCTCGCTATCTTATTCGGAATGTAGGTACCTACCTAGGTAGTAGGTAGGCACACACTACTAGTACTCCGTATATATGTACATATGCACATCTTGCCCTGTGTCAACGCAAGCCGGCCAACGTCGAACTGACTCGTCCTATCCGTAGAGACGTTCGTTTCCTGACAAGCCGATCTGATACCTGAGAAAGGCAAGTGGGAATCTGGACAATTGGCGTCTCGCGTCAGCCAGCACCAGGGGATCTTCATGCTACATATGTATGTGCCTATGTGTCGCGCTGGCAGAGGCTTGATGTATGTAGGTGTGCATTCGTACTGACCCGTTGTCTTACTGCGTACTGGAGATACTGTGTGTCATGCTCCAACAAGGCTACATGTTCATCTGCGTCGAGACTCTCCGCCACGCAGTCCCACGCGACGAGTCCTTGACGACAATGCTTTGTTTAGTCTCGAGTCGACGGCAGCCTTATGATCCAAATAGTTTATCCGTACATACAGACAGACAAGCAGACATATATGTATACCTCATCTACCGAGACTCTGTCCTACTACGTGCCCTCCGTCCTAAGTCACAGTGTACACACGCACACACTATTCGTACATCCAAATATGCGATCCCTCACCGGCACCATGCCAACCTCGGCCATAACTCCATGAGTGCGCTGTCAGGGTTGGTAGGTATCAAGTCGGTGAGAGTCGATGGCGTGAGAGCACTGCCTAGGCAGTGCAGTGCCGTATTTGCGCCCGCACAAGTCATCGTCCCGCAGGGAACGTCGCGTAATGAGAATGAAAATGCCTCTCAGCCGCTGTAAGCCGGTCTCGTCTGCGTCGTCGAGTTGCCTCTTCTCTCCAGTTCAAAGCCTCGGACCAAAGGAAAAGACCTTGGCCGAGACCTTTTTTGTTTACCCCGTACCAAGGATGACCTCACACTCATACCAAGTGCCGTCATCCCCCGCTGCCGTCCGGATCCTCCGCCATGGTTGGTTGGCTACAGCCGCAGCCAGAGAGGGAGGTGGGCGGATAGCTGGCAGTGGCACCAACGCGCAAACTCCCAACGTCAGATTACGACTTACATCTGCCTAAGTCGAGACCATGATCCTAGTCTACCCGTCGTTGGGCATCTCTGAAGAATTGCCCATCTGCATGCGTATACGGATATATGTACAATGTACATACAGTATAGAGCTGATGATAGAGCAGCACGGTGCGCACATCTTACCTTGACAGATTCTAGCGTGCATACATGACGATGTCGGCTCAAAGAAGCCTCGACGGATTGAAAAGTGCACCCGCTCATCGACAACAGCATGACGTCCTTGCCTGTCCGCCTTTTCCCAGCCTCCCCGATGTTCCGAGCTCCCCGCAGTTATTGGCAGGCAGTTCCTGGCTTCGTCTTCAGCTCTGCCTTTACGCCCCCAAAAGACGGTCAACGATGGTTAGCTGGTTATGTACATACATACGTATATATATCCACTGACTCTACGAGGGCTATATTTTCCAGACATACATACATATATGTACATAGTAACGTGCGGCTTGCTATGGAACAGAACATGGATGGCATCTGATAAGATCCCAAACGGTGTTTTGGAATTTGCCTGAACAAAGCCAAGCCTTGCTCCCTGCCTCAATCTTGTTGCTGGTAAGAAGCTGAAGCCCCCTTTCGGCTACCCTGCACCATCGAAACTCAATCGAGTGATAGTTGCATGGCCCCTTGGCGTTTGTGTCCCCTCTGCTCGTAACGTGAACGTGAACGCTCCAGTATCTTCATTCTTCCGCACACACAAGGTGCAAGTGCAATATGAGATCGTCCATAAAATCCTCACACATGGTCCACACCTAGGTAGACAGACATACATATATGCCTCGCTCCAGACGCTGTGCCACTGATGCTGTGCCACGCTATTATGACTCGGCTGGTTGCTCAAGAGGTCACCTGGCCTAAGTCTGCCTTCAGCCACCTGCGTCTTCCAAGGCTCTCTGATGAACTAATTGCCCGCTCCGCTCCATCCAGCGAGCCGATCAGTTGTCGAGAACGTAACGTCGCCAGCTCGGATGGCGTGCGGGAGGCGGGAACCAAAGCAGAGCGTTGCCCTGAAATGTGACGTCGCGCGTCGCACACTGTGCCACAGCTCCGTGGCGCTACCAGCCACAGCATACATACATATGTATGTATGTACATATAGTTCACATTGCAACTGGACCTCGGCGATGAGTACATACTCGGCGATCGCATCTGGCCGTACCTCGGTCCTCTTCATATGTATGTACATCCATCCCTCTCTTTCACCAAGCTGCAGACTGGGACGGCACCCCAATCAGTCCATCAGCCGGCCTTGGACCCAGGTAACAGCTGCCCCGGACGACTTCCGGCTCCCAACACAGGGCGAGAGATTGTCGAGCTTCTCCGGTAAGCTGCCGCTGTCCAGACCGACGCTACCATGGCGGGGAGGGTTCGGCAGCCCATCGACGAGGCTTCCTTGGAGCGCTATCTCGAAAAGGCGGTCCCCCAGATCAAGAAGCCTATCGAGCTGAAGCAGGTGAGCCTCTAGAAAGGACGCAACAATGCTTGGGAGCGCTCACGGTCTCCCGCGCCAGTTCGGATTTGGCCAATCCAACCCAACTTACCTGATTACGGACGCCGACGGTCAACGCCTCGTGTTACGGAAAAAGCCACCGGGCAAGCTCCTCTCCCAGACGGCGCACAAAGTGGAGCGCGAGTATCGCATCATGCGTGCGCTCGACGCGACCGACGTGCCAGTGCCGAAGACGTACTGCCTGTGCGAGGAGGCGTCGGTCATCGGCACGCCCTTTTACGTCATGGAGTTCATCGACGGGCGCATCTTGGAAGACTTTGCCATGCCTGACGTTGGCGCCGACGAGCGGACGCGAATGTGGCGGACGGCCACGGAGACACTGGCCAGGCTGCACGCTGTCGACTTTGGGAAGGTCGGGCTGGCCAACTTTGGGCGGCACGCCGGCTTCTACGACCGCCAGGTGCGGACGTGGAGCAACATTTGCGCCAAACAAGAGGTCGTGACCGACGTCGACACGGGCGAACCGGTGGGGAGGCTGCCGCACCAAGACGACATGATGCGATTCTTCAGCGACGAGGAGCTGCGTCCGCGCGACAGGGCGACGCTTGTGCATGGCGACTTTAAGATCGACAATCTCGTCTTCCACAAGACGGAACCGCGGGTCATCGGAATCCTCGAGTAGGGCAACATCCTTCTGTCTTGTTTCTTTCACTGTTGACATGAGATGACAGCTGGGAAATGTCGACGATTGGACATCCCCTATCGGACGTGTGCAACTTCCTAACGCAATACTACACGGCAGGGCAGACGCAAATGAAGCGCTTCTCGAACAAGGGTTTCCTGCCGGGCCAGACACCGGGGCTACCGACGGTGGAACAGATCGTGCGATGGTACGGCGAAGCGTCGGGCTACGATCTAAGCCGGGACCTGACGTGGGGAATGGCCTTCAACACGTTCCGGTTGGCGGCGGTGGTGCAGGGCATCGCGGCGCGACAAGCAGCACGGCAGGCTAGCAGTGAGCAGGCCAAGGTATATGCGACGACGCGGGGGCCACTGGCCGAGCTGGCATGGCAGCTGGTGCAGGCGGCGGCGAAGGAGAAGAAGACGACGACGACAACGAACAGCCGGCTGTAGCGTGGTCGGAAACAGATGTCGTCACCTTGGTCTGTCCAATGAGCAGCCCTCCTTTGAGCAGCCCTCCTTGGGGGGATTTTCTCGACTCGATTGGCTGCAACACGCATACAAGCCCGCATGAAAGCCAGACCATGAGATGTGACGCTGAAACGGCGTCGAAACTGATTGTTTGTTGTCTGTGCGAAGATTTCTCCAAATACCTAGAACTAGTATGGCGTAGTAGCAGCACCTGTGTATTTTCTTTCTGCTTCCAAAGACAGTTGGTAGGCCACCAAAAAAAAAAACCCTCACCTCACCGCTAAACATCTCCGACCTCGGCCCATCTCTCTTTAGCCTCCCCATCTATTAGCTTCTAAGTCTAACCCGTTCCCTACGTCCTCTTGCCTCTCTTCACCCTTATCCTCCTCCTGCCATCCTCCCTCCTCTACCTCATTCCCGGCTTCGTCCTCCAAAACAGGCAAACGATGGCGGATCGCAGGCGGCGCATCACCTTGCCGCCTCCTCCGCCGCCTCCACCAGCACCGCCGCCGCCACCGTCATCGGCTTCTCCCTATCCTGCGCATCCCCTCGATGCTGAGCGTCTGCCGTTGCTCAGCCGGCTGCCCCGTGAAAGCGAAAATGGCGAGCACCAGGTCTACAGCTGCATGTCGAACCCTCATAGCCATCTGCCGGTCTACACCAACATCCACCGCATCCGACGCGACATCACCAGCGTCGTCGAGGACTACTTGAGCCTTGAGCAGCTGCGCGACGTGCGAATCAACGTCACCGTTATCCGTCCTTTGGTTGATAAGTTCTATGAACTCGGAGACGTCTCTATTGGTAAGGCGACCTCTCTGTCTCTCTCGCTGTGTCCCCCCCCTTCCTCTCTCTCTCTCTCTCTCTCTCTCTCAGACGTTGACGACGCTTCATCTCCCCCTCGTCTTCCAAACCCCCCCCCCCCCCCCCCTCCCTTCTTCCTCTTCTTACAGTCTATTGCTTGCTGGTGAACCGTGCCCAGTTTCTGATGGAGGAGTCCCAGTCGAGCAACCGCCAAAATGTCAATTGGTCGCGCGCTACCCTGTGTGAACTCATCGCCACCCGCATTCTGAGGCGCTTCGGGGAGGACTACGGCGGCGCCGAAGGCTTGTTGCTGCTGGCGCACGTACTTGTTGCCGGCTTTCAGCCCTTTCAGAATGCGCCGCCTAACATTTGCGACGAGGCCCGGCTTCAAACACCTTGGAAACTTCGTCGCACCCTCCCCGCGCTTGAGCTGGCCATCACCACGGAGAGCAAGCACTTCCTGAGCTCCACGACCTCCCAGCGCGTCGTCTCCGCCATATATGACGGCCGCATCATCTACACGCCCTCGACATTTTGGGACATCATCCCCGATCACTACAAACTGAAACCCATATCTCTCTACGATCCTCGGGAGTCGCCCTTGCTGAACCAGTATCGTCTGATCGTGCCGCGCACGCGGACCATCCTCGAGGCTATACAGTTCGGCATCTTACTCGGCCTGTACGTGGGCGTCATGCTCAAGCGAGACAAGGGCAGCATCTCTCTTCTGGAGACCGTCTTCGCCATTTACGCCTTTGGCTGGGCACTGGATCAGCTGGCCACCATCCTGGCCCATGGTTGGTGAGACTCGGTCCATAACCCTGAGCCCTTTGGAGCTCAGCTCTCGATGCTGTGACCTTCAATGGCTCCTGTCTCGAGCCCAGTGACTGACTGACTTTCTCCCCGCAGGGACGTCTATACGCAGAATCTATGGTCTTTTCTCGACGTCACCTTCACTTGCATCTTCTCGGTATATCTGGCACTGCGACTTTACGGGCTGCAACTGGGCGACCCGGTCCCTGCCCAGCAGGCTTACGATGTCTTGGCCTTGGCCGCCCCCGTGCTGGTGCCTCGCCTCGCCTTTATCCTCCTGTCGGACAATTTAATTTTCCTATCCTTGCGATCCATGATGGCCGACTTCTTCCTCTTGACGGCGCTGTCTGCCTGGTGCTTCTTTGGCTTCTTGCTTTCGATGAGATGGCTGGGAGAAGGCGTACACCCCCTGGTGTGAGTTCTTTTTCAGATCAAGCTCCGTCGGTCACGGCTGACGACAACAAAGTACCATCTCGAAGTGGATGATTTTCATCTGGTTCGGCCTCGATGGCACCGGAATCCAGCGTTCGGTAAGGCGAAACTACTACTACTCTTTGGGTTGGCATCTGACGCTGGCGCCAGACGGAATTTCACTGGTTATACGGGCCTTGCATCATGATCGCTTTTGCTTTCCTCGGCAACACGCTCTTTCTCACCATTCTCGTCTCGATGCTGTCCAACACTTTCAGTAACATCTCGACCAACGCGACGGCGGAGATGCAGTTTCGCCGGGCAGTGCTGACTCTGGAGGGAGTCAAGGCAGACGCCATCTTCGCCTACCAGCCTCCCTTCAACCTCTTGGCTGTCTTTATTCTCCTGCCGCTCAAGTTCGTCGTCGGCCCTCGCTGGTTCCACAAGATTCACGTGGCTATGGTGCGACTGGTAAACCTGCCCCTATTACTCGTCATCGCCGTGGCCGAGCGCCGTCTTCTCTGGCCGGCGGGCGAGGCCGATGGCGTCCAGCCGACGATGCGGCGACGGCTTTGGCGCAAGTGGCAGGTGTCGACAACGCACAGGGATATCCGCGACGTGTTCCGCGTGCCGCCGCCCGACGACGTGCACGACGACATCGCGGTCGACGACGACCTGACGCATCATCTGATCCGACGGCAGTTTACGCGGCAGACGTCAACGAACGAGGTGCAGCCTCGGAAGCCGTCGCGGAGGGACTCGATGTTCCCAGGCCTCTCGAGTAAGCTGCGTGGCTCCTTTACCGAAGAGAGCGAGGAGCAGGGGGCCATGGCGGCCAAGGTGGATGCGATGGAGAAGTCGCTGCAGCGTATGGAAGCCATGCTCTCGAAGCTGACGGGGCTGGATGACTCTTCGTCGTCGGGTTCGGATGGGGAGGGGCTGACGATTGAGTCGAGCGCCAAGGGGATGGGGCAGATGTAGGGGAACGGGATCGATGGAAAGAGAGGAAGACTGGTCGGACTTGGATTGATGCGTATGTATGTATGTATGTATGTATGTATGTATGTATGTATGTATTTGGCTGTGAATTACGGAGTGCATGACGGAGTTACGGAGGCAGGCTGGTGTTTGCGGGGGGGGAGGGATGGGATGGAAACTGTGGTTATTTTCGTTTGCCCTTGGTGCTTGCTTGCTGCCGCTTCGTTTGTCGAAGGAGTTTCGCCAGCATCATCATCGTCGTCGTCGTCGTCAACATCATCATCATCGTCGTCGTCGTCGTCATCATCATCATCATCATCATCATCATCATCATCCATCGTCCGTCGTCCGTCGTCGTCATCGTGAAATTCCCATAGCCGCCACGATTCGCAAAATCTACTCTCTTCTTCAAAAGAAGAAACGCTCCCAAAAAATTTTCCCACCTCGGTCAATCAGTCAAAAAAAAAAAAAGGCCAAAAAAAAAAATGTGCACCGTCACCTTCTTCCGCCACCGCGACTGCAAACACATGTGGGCGACGGTGACGGAACCATGCGGACCGGGCATGGGCTTCTATACATGCCGCAGCTTCGAAGACACGGGCGTGACCAAGGCCAGGCCGCCCGTCTATCGGACCCGGGGCCGGAGCTGTCCTCGTTGCGGGACGGGGGAGGCGGTTGATGGGAATGTGGTGCGGCTTGTTGAGAGGATGGGGTGGGGGGTGAAGATTGGCGTTGGGCCGGACGGGGATGATTGGGGGGTTGATTTGCGCTGTGTGATGATGTGAGGCGGCTTGTCCAGGCTCGTGTGCCGCTCGTTTGGGGGAGGGAAGGAGGAGGAGAGTCTGGTGTTTTTCTTTTTGCCATGAGGGAGGCGAGGTTAGAAGAGAGTTAGTTGGTGATGGCGTCTCTCTCGCTGTCATCCATCAGTTCCCCGCCCCCCCCCTCCTCTCTCTCTAATCATCTCTCGCCTCGCCTCCTCCCTCCACTTCTCCCTCCCTCCATCCATCCATCCATCCCACACACACACACACACCAATACAAACACCAACAACAACATCAACAAGCTGCCTCCCCATCGAAAGAAACACAGAGGGCGAAAACAAGGCATGCTCCCAACTCCAGACACGTCGCACGTCCCGTACGAGCGCGTCTACGAGCCATCCGAAGACTCATTCCTGCTCCTCGACACGCTCTCGTCAGAAGCACAGCGCCTCTTTCTACGGAATCAGCTCAGCAGCAGCTCTCATCATCCACGGCTCGTCGTCGAGGTAGGCACCGGCTCCGGTGTCGTCCTTGCGTTTGTCCACGCCCACGCCGAGGCTATACTGGGCTCGCGCCATGTCTTCACCTCGGGTGTTGACGTCAGTGCTGTGGCTTGTCGCGCTACTGTTGCGACCGTCAACAAAGCCCATGATGATGATGATGTTGGTGATGATGATGGTAATGGTCGAGGTTGTTATCTTGGTGCTTGCGTCGCCGACCTCGTCTCCCCGTGGCGTAATGGCTCCGTCGACCTCCTCATCTTCAACCCTCCCTACGTACCGACGCCATCCCTCCCCGCACCCCCGAACGGCGGCGCCCAAGAGACCCAGAAGCCGTCTTTCGAAAACGACTCTCACCTTCTCGAGCTGGCCTATGCTGGCGGTCGGGACGGCATGCAGACGACGGACCGGCTCATCGACGACCTGCCGCGAGTCTTGTCGCCGGCAGGATGCGCCTACATCATACTCTGCGCTCAGAACAAGCCGCCGCTGGTTATGGAGCGCATTCGCGCATTCGGATCTACTTGGAGGGCTGAGGCGGTCGCTTCCAGTGGGAAAACGGCTGGTTGGGAGAAGTTGCAGGTTGTTCGCGTATGGCGGGAGCCTTTGCCCTGACATTATGGGAGATTGCCCAACGTGCCGCAGCGAGATAAGTTGCCGCATTCTATGGACGTGCGGAGGACGACGGAATAGTGTCCCGAAAACATTGTCTCTGGCCTGTATTCTCTCAACAAGAAATTCTCATCATGAACCCAAGGTGCCTAAACGCCCAAAGAAAAAAAAAAAAAAGTCCGTGGCCGAGCAATGCTTGTCTGTCTGTGCCTCATATCCTCTTTTTTTTTTTTTTTCAGCTACACTTTTCCCCTCGACTCTCGCTCGGTAGCCCATTATAGACCTTCTCTCCACTCTAACCTCGTCCTCGACCACGACCACGTCCGCGCCCGCGACCTCCTCCCCTCCCGCGACCTCGGCCTCCGCGCTCGGCCTCCTTGCGGGCCTTGTTCTTGGGCTTGGGCGCGTCGTCGATGAGGAGCGTGTCGAGAGGGAGGGAATCCGGGAGGATGATGTAGCGGATGGTTGAGCCGCGGATGTTCATCGTATCGAGTGAGATGGGGCTCTGTCCCTTGGCCGTCATCTTGACGTTGCGCATTGACGTGTTCATCTGCGGCGAGACGGAGGCGATGGTGCCGTGAAGGATGGTGCCTTACGAGCATGTTAGCCTTCTTCTTTCTTTGCATCTCTGCGGAGACGTGCCATTCTTAAGCTCAATTGTTACTGTCTCGTTGGCGCATTTCATTAAGAATCTGGTTTTGAAGACAACGTCAGTTTTCTCTCGTCCGTCGAATAATTCCGGAGTGGGCGCCGTCTCGTTGGTGTGATTTGCATCGACGACATTATTCACCTGACGAGCTTCATCCTAGCGGTTGTCGACTCTCGCTAATGGTTTCGTGAGGAGGAAGAGGAGATGATGATGATGTTTTTCGCCAGCCTCGTCGCCTCGCCCCAAGGTGAAAAGAGACAGAGACACGTGACTCATGATCATGTGACCCGGATGCCGAATAAGTACAACCAAAGGATAAATAAATAGGTAGGTAGATACTAGAAAGAGCCACGCTCAGATCCATTTAAGCCTCAGACAAGCACCTTGTTGCAGGTTGATCCGCTGCTGGCGGCTGTATCCTGCCAAACATTTACTTTGATTGTCTCGCCATCCTCAAACAGACCATCTCTCTCCTTCCAACTACCTACCTATTTAGTCGTCACTGGTCCCCGTCACACTCACAGTCACAGGTCAGCCATCTCGACGGTCCTTATCGATAAAGAGACCGCCACACACCCTAGACCTCGACGCCGCCTCGTCTCCGCGGCGCGCACCTCGCAACACATTTTCACTCCCCTTTCGTCTCTTCTGGGGGGTCGTGCCATGAGCCAACGATTAGTTTCCTGTCTTTTTTGCTTGTTGCGTGGCTGCTAGGGATTCTATTTTATCCTCCTGCCTCCTCCTCGGTCCTCTCTCACCGTCTTTCGAAACCCATCGATTGTCGTTGTTACTCCTTTGGTTGACTCTTTCCCCCGAGACCAGCATCCAAGGCGACTTTTTCCTACGTCTTCAAAACTGCGCTGGGCTGCCATGATCTCTGGGCGAGGCAGCTCTGGTGCCCGTGGCGGTCGCATCCGACCACCCCGCCGTTTCGTCCGCGTGAGCGAAGACCGCTCTATTCGTCCCGTCTATTGTGAATGCCTTTGCTAACTCTGAAATCCCTCCAGTCTAATGGAGAAGGTACCGATTTCGAGGATTGCTGGCACATGCTGGAGGAGGCCCTCCGCGATATCCACAATAAGTGCTGCGGCCGACTTTCGTTCGAGGAGCTCTATCGAGCCGCATACAATATCGTCCTCATAAAGAAGGGTGCCGTCTTGTATCAGCGAGTTACGGAATTCGAGGAGAAATGGTTCACCAAGAACGTTATTCCTAAGATCGAAGCGCTGGTGACCAAAAACCTCATCAATATCGGCGTCGACAAGTCGTCTTGCTCCGTCAACGAGCGCCGACGTACAGGCGAAAAGTTCCTCCTTGGTGTCCGAGACACCTGGCAAGATCACAACATATCGATGAATATGACGGCCGACATTCTCATGTACATGGATCGAGGCTACACGCAGCTAGAGACGAATGGGGTTCCCATCTTTGCTACGACGATCGCCCTCTTCCGCGACCACATCCTGCGATCTTGCCTCAATGGCAACTCCCCCCAGCTAGTCATCGACCTCGTCATCTCCATCATGCTGGATCAGATTGACATGGAGCGGGAGGGCGATGTCATCGACCGAAATCTGGTGCGCAGCTGCAGCCGCATGCTGAGTTGCCTCTACGAGGCGGAAGAGGAGAACGAGCTTAAGACGCTGTACCTGACCGTCTTCCAGCCCCGTTTTCTCCTGAGCAGTCAAAATTTTTATAACCGGGAATGCCTCCGTCTCCTGCGCAACGCCGACGTCAGCACCTGGTTGAGGCATACACAGCGACGACTAGCCGAGGAGGTTGATCGGTGTGAAACGACGGTGGAGCCGGAGACGCTCGTTCCTGTCCTGGAGGTCATCGATGGAACACTCATCGAGCCTCACCTCAATGAATTCATCAGCATGGAGGGAAGCGGGCTGAAGTGGATGATCGATAACGACAAGATGGCCGATCTATCCATACTCTACACTCTCATCAGCCGGATAGACGCCAACAAGACGGCGCTGCGTGACACGCTGCAGAAGCGAGTCATCGAGCTTGGTATCGAGATCGAACAAGCGTTTAAGAGCACCGACTTGACTGGCCAGGGCGAGGCTGATGAAGCCGGCGGCGGCGTCGGCGAGGGGGCCGACAAGGCGAATAAGACGCTCCTAAACCACGCTGCGCAGCAGACGACGTCGGCCGTAAAGTGGGTGGACGACGTGCTGCGTCTCAAGGACAAGTTCGACAAGCTGCTGAGCGATTGCTTCCAGAACGACCTGGTGATCCAGACGGCCCTGACAAAGAGTTTCACCGACTTTATCAGGCTTTTTGCGCGCAGCTCCGAGTACGTGTCGCTCTACATAGACGACAGCCTCAAGCGGGGAATCCGTGGCAAGACCGAGGCCGAGGTGGACGAGATGCTCGACAAGGCCATCGTTCTGATCCGCTACCTACAGGACCGCGACATGTTCCAGACGTACTATCAGCGCCACCTCGCCCGGCGGCTGCTGCACGGCAAGTCGGAGAGCCACGACGTGGAGAAGCAGGTCATCTCGCGAATGAAGCAGGAGCTGGGCCAGCAATTCACGAGTAAATTTGAGGGCATGTTCCGCGACCTGGTGACGTCGTCGGAGCTGACGTCGTCGTACCGCATCCGCATGGCCGCCGTGGGCGGTGGCGGCGGCGGCGACGACGACGGCAGCCGGACCATGGACCTCAACATCAACGTGCTCACCACCAACTACTGGCCACAGGAGGTCATGGGTCGTCAGGCGACGACGAGCGATCGGTCGCGCGCGTCGTGCAACTTTCCGCACGACGTGCGCCGGCTGCAGGCCAGCTTCGAGCAGTTTTACCTGGCCAGCCGCAACGGGCGCAAGCTGACGTGGATCGCGTCGACGGGCAGCGCCGACATGCGGTGCACTTTCCCGGCCGTGGCGGGCAAAAGCGGGCCGTTGGCACGCGAGCGGCGGTACGAGCTCAACGTGCCGACGTTTGCGATGGCGGTGCTGTTGCTCTTCAACGACGTGGACGAGGGCGAGAGCCTATCCTTCGAGGACATCCAGGCCAAGACGGCCATTTCGACGTCGGACCTGATGAGGACACTGACGGCGGTGGCGGTGGCACCCAAGTCGCGGGTGCTGATCAAGGAGCCGGCCAACAAGTCGGTTAAACAGGGCGACCGGTTCTACTTCAACGCCAGCTTTCAGAGCAAGGCGGTGCGCATCAAGGCGCCCATCATCAGCGCCGTGTCCAAGGTGGAAGACACGCAGGAGCGGAAGACGACGCAGGATAAGACGGACCAGTCGAGGGCGCACACTGTCGACGCGGCCATTGTGAGGATTATGAAGTGCGTCTTCGGTTTCCTTTTTTTTTTTTTTTCCTCCCCTTCTTTCTTTCATTACTG
Organism: Ophiocordyceps polyrhachis-furcata BCC 54312; assembly: GCA_001633055.2. Classification (NCBI taxonomy): domain Eukaryota; kingdom Fungi; phylum Ascomycota; class Sordariomycetes; order Hypocreales; family Ophiocordycipitaceae; genus Ophiocordyceps; species Ophiocordyceps polyrhachis-furcata. Next base: position 13,055 of record LKCN02000003.1, on the reverse strand, counting down.
ACGCGATACTCGGCAGGTCGCGGAAGCAGCTTAGCCACACGCAGCTCGTCAACGAGGTCATCGGCCAGTTGGCAGGGCGCTTCAAGCCGGAGGTGGCACTGATCAAGAAGCGGATCGAGGATCTGATTGGGCGTGAGTATCTGGAGCGGCCGGACGAGGAAGCGCCGACGACGTATCAGTATGTGGCGTGAATGGTGAAGAGGGATGAGATGAGATGAGATGAGATGAGATGATGGGATGGAATCAGGCATAAGAAGGCGTCGTCGTCTTGCAACAGCGAACGTTTACTAAGCGTGTTTGTTTTTGTTTCCTCCTTCCTTTGTCTTCGTTCTCCTTTTGCTTGGAAGATGATGGTTGATTGTATGGAATGAAGAGAGTTGGGCCGTCTATCCCGGTCACAAGTCGAGTCGAAAGGCTCGTCGAAAGGCAGGCAATAGAGAGAGACAAGACGAGGGCGATCGGACCGGGTTTTTTTTCGCCCCGGCACCCGGGGTTTTTCCCTCCTTGAGTCCTTCCTTTGCTTGATGACGATGACGATGACGATGACCACTATCTTCTCCCTTCATGACATTGTATGTACCTTGACGCACAACGTTATTCATCGAGACGATAAAAAGACGAGTCGGCCATGGCGATACTCAAACGAGCCATACTGGAGGCGAAGACGCTGGCGCTCAAACGAGCGGGCAAAGTCGTCTGCATAGGACGCAACTACGCGTGAGGAACAAGAAACACACAATCCCCAATGAAGCATACATACATACATACATACACACATACATACAAAGGGGAGAGGGACATGGGCTGAGAGACGAAAACCTCCTTCTTCTCCCATCTCTCTCTTTTCATGGGGAAAGGGAACAAGAAAGCGGCGACACAGAGACCACATAAGCGAGTTGCGTAACGCGACGCCCAAACAGCCTTTCTTCTTCCTCAAGCCGCCTTCTTCGATGCTCCTTCCCGGCCAGGGACCTTGTGTGCGGCCGCGGGGGGTGGAGATGCATTTTGAGGTTGAGCTTGGGCTCGTTATGGGTCGGAAGGTTCAGGATTTGGCTGCTGATGATGTGGGCCGTGCCTTGGAGGCGATTCGAGGTGCGTTTTTTTTTTTCTTTCTTTCAGAAGGGGGGCAATGAGTAAGTACCGGGCGGGGGAAGAAGGGCTTATACGAAAAGGGAGGGGGGGAGAGGGCCCGTCGTCACAGCTTACGTCGTGGCGATTGACATGACGGCGCGAAACGTCCAGGACGAGGCGAAGAAGAAGGGCCTTCCTTGGAGTATAGCCAAGGGCTTCGACACGTTCCTGCCCCTGAGCCGGGTGGTGGACAAGGAATCGATTCCCGACCCGCAGGCGGTCGAGCTCTTCCTCAGCGTCAACGGAGAATCGCGTCAGCGGGGGTCGACGGCGCTGATGCTGCATCCTATCCCCCGGATCCTGAGCGACATCTCTAGGGTCATGACGCTGGAGGAGGGAGACGTCGTCTTGACTGGCACGCCGGCGGGGGTGGGGCCTGTCGAGCCGGGGGATGTGATGAGGGCTGGTGTTGTGGTTGAGGGGCGGGAGGTGGAGGATGGGGCTATTGAGGTTGCTGTTGAGGAGTCGACGTCGTCGTTTGTGTTTAAGGAGACGTGACATGTGTCCGTTGTGCATTTGAATCACCGGGAGGGGGTTTGATCTGGTATAGAGGCAGTATATGTATGCAGACATGGGAGGACATCGTCGCAGACACGGAGCAATCGTCGCAATCCTCTATAGAGAATTATTCTTCTTTCACCCTCAGCTCGTCACCGGGCTCAAGGTTCGGATCAGGAATGGACCCCGGTGCCGGAGCAGCATCAGCCAGCCGAAGACACTTATGACAAGTCCTCTTCTCCTCATCAGCAGCAAAGTCCTGCACCGCGGCCTTGATCTGCGATCCGAGATGGGTACAGTGAAAAGCAGCCTCATGGACGACGACGCCGCCCTCACAAGCAGTGCAATACCAACGAAGACGATCGACCGACCCGGCCGGCCGCGGCAACTCGATGACGATGCCGACCGTGTTGGCGAACCGGACCGGGTTGTGCGGTACGCCGGGCGGCAGGAGGAAGAAGCTTCCCTCGTGTATGACGACGTCTCGAAACCCGGCCCCGTCCACCACCACCTTGAGGAGCATGGCGCCTCTGTACTGGTAGAACCATTCTGGGGTTTCGTTTATGTGGTAGTCTGTTCGGGCGTTGGGACCGCCTACGATCTTTTTGTGTTGTGTTTTTTTTTTTTTTCCCGCTTGTCTCGGGGGAGGGAGAGGGAGGCAAACATACCATGACGGTCATGTCTTTATCGTAGACGCAGTAGTTGTTGATCGGCGGTTGGAGGAGGGAGGCGTTGTCTTTGAGCCTAGACTTTTTTTTTTCAGCGATATATATATATAGAGAGAGAGAGAGAGACTGGGGATTACCATTTAGGTAGGTTGATTGGAGGAGCGAGCTATTTTTTTTTTTTGGTGTCTTTGACTTTGACTTTGTCTTGTCTTGTCTTTCTTTCGAGGCTTGAATGAAGATGACTGTAGGTCGTAGGATGAGGACGAGGGGAGGAGTAGGAGGAGGAGGGGGAGGGGGAGGAGGAGGAGACGGGGTGCTCGTGGTTCGTCATGCTGACGTAACGGACTAGGTAGGTATCTATTCGCACAGCGCGTCTACAGCGGAGGAAACGGCGCGGGCTAGTAGCGCATCCGTACCTTTTTTTTTTTTTCACTTTCAGGCCATTACCAAATCAGATTACATACGAAACATGCTCAAATCCCCGTGCGTCTGTTGTTCTTTTAGGCTTTTTAGGGGTGGGGCTGTAGAGTGTGAGTAGGTGAGTGAGGGAAGGAGAGGCAGAGGAAGAGGAAGAGGAAGGCGGCCTTATATAATATACCTACCTACCTAAGTGACCACCGCCTCTCTCCGTCACTCTCTCTCCTCTCTCCTCTCCTTTCCTCTCCTCTC
>LKCN02000002.1:787930-799912 GCA_001633055.2 Ophiocordyceps polyrhachis-furcata BCC 54312 | reverse complement strand
CCCCCCCCCCCCCACGTGCAAGCCCACGCTGACAGCTCCCCAGACTTCTGGGGCCCCGTATCAAACTTTGGCATCCCCGTGGCTGCTGTACTGGACACGCAGAAGAGCCCAGATCTGTGCGTTCTGCCGTTTCGTCTATCCGCTTTGCCCACAGCTAACGCTCTTGGCCCCTTCACAGCATCTCAGGACAGATGACCGGCGCACTGTGCATCTACTCGTTGACCTTTATGCGATACTCCCTTGCCGTGACGCCCAAGAACTATCTCCTCTTTGCGTGTCACTTCGTCAACGAATGCGCGCAGCTTACCCAAGGCTACCGATACCTGTCTTACCACAATTGGGGAGGAAAAGAGAAGCTGGATCTCGAGAAGGGTGTCGACGCCGCCAAGGAAAAGGCTGAAAGGGTTTCAGACACGGTGAAGAGTGCCGTGGGGAAGTAATGAGCGTCTGGAGCTTGGCCGGAGGGGAAGCTGATGAACCATGTGCCGTCTACGAGCGGACCACCACGTTACCTTCAAGGCCGGTCACCGTGATCTGACGGACACGAGACAACCCTGCGATGGACGGGCAGGCAATGGCGGATAATAGCTGGGAGGATTGGCTTTTCACGCGAGCACGTTCAAGGGGGCCGACATTTATTATGGCTCTCGGCTTTTTTTTTTTTTTTTGGTGTAAAAGTGGCTCTGACTTCTTGTGTTCAGATTATGATAGATCAACTTGTGTGATTTATAGAGGTTGACAACATTTGGGCGACGACTTATTCCGTCCCAGTTATTACGGCTCAGATGCGACTGACGGTTGACCGAGGCTCATGACGGGCCGAGCCGCGAGGTTGCCGACTGCCTCACTCCCTACTAATACATGCCTCTAAAAAGCAAGACGGCAGACAAGACGTTTGCATGGATGGACTTCAGAACAGTTGGCTGCTGACAAAGCGGCCAACTCGAAGACAAGCCTGTCCTGTCGGAGCCGTCAAGTGTCGGGACCCCTTGGCGGGGATGGCCGAGGCGAAAAGAGTCAGGGATGAAGTGGTGCCGGAAGAGCCCGTGGAGAGAAATGGCACACACACACACACACACACACACACACACACCTGATTAGTTAGGGAAACATACATACAGGTACAAGCATAGGTAGGTAGGTAACAATAGTCAATAACATACATGCTAGACAGGTGCGTAGGTAGGTATGAATGTGGAAACGAACAGCTGCTGATGATAAAAAACAGCATCGTTATCAACAAACAGAGTTCACAAGAGGGCGGGCATGGGATGCCATATGTATGTATGTATGTATGTATGTATGTATGTACATATATACATACAACCATCATTCATTCACCAAACAGCTTATCGCCGCTCTCAGCAAAGTGGAAACCCCGGCGTCCGCAGGGATGCTTGGCCCCCCCTCTATATGTATGCACTTGGCCTCACACATTTTACCGTAACCGTTCATACATATGTAGAGCTGCCAACATGGCGATTAGACTCCGGCTGAGAAAACCTGCCCGCGTCAAAGCTCGGTGGATCTCGGGGCAAAGCTGGAGGCTGCTTCTCCTGCAGCCTCAGGCTACCTTAGGAGCTTGGGCCGCTACAAGCCACACTATCTGGTGGACCTTCCCTGAGACAGGCTCGCTATGACCCGCACACCCCAATCTCCCCAGTCCCCAGGCAAGCCCCGAGCTTATCCGCTACGGCGCCGAGTACCTCTTCCAGTGGCGCGAGTACCGCCCCGGAGCTCCTCCTCGCAGCCTGCCCTGCAGGCACTCTAAAACTCGTGGCGCTCCACCCAAACACTCTCCTGGCTTCACCCTCGGTTTTGGCCTGTCTCTCTCAGTCCAAAAATACCCTCCCTAATCCTATATCCATCGACTGCCTGTGCGCTCCGCTTTGCCCGCTGGCCTCTTCAGCTGAGCCGAAACTGCTGAAAAACCAACGGAACTGTTCCCTCTGGCAACCCTCTGGCCCAGGTCGCGGCCGATTAATCTGTCTTTCTTACAATCCGAATATCGACCACCACAGAGCTGCTTCCTACATACCTGCCCTTCTTTCCGGGACCTTCTCTCGCAGAAAGACACGCGCTTCCCGGCTTCAGTCCGGCCCTTCATCCTCCCTACGCCTTGTACATCTTCCTTCGTCCCCCCATCATGTCGGCCCCTCAGCAGGCTCTCACCTTCAACGATGTCTTTGACGACGACGACATCGACGAGCCCAAGTCGGTTCACCACATCCGCGCCAATTCCAGTATCATGCAGCTCAAGAAAATACTGGGTGAGTCCAGCCTCCCGTCTCTGTCCCCCGTCACCTGTTTGCTGACCGCAGGCCGTGTCCAGTCGCCAATCGAGGAGAAATTCGTGAGTTGCTCCGCTCTGCCTCTGTCGGGGACTCTGCTAACTCATGCCAGCTATTCGGGTACACCCCGTCCACTTCTACTCCCGTCCCTCCGAAGGGGCCGTGCTGACCTTGTCCCTCGTCCGCAACAGATCTTCAGAACTGTACGTCGAGATACGCTCAATGTCGAAACACCGTGCTGACACCCCTCATAGGCACACGAGCTATCTCTGCACACCATCGCCGTCTACAGGTACTTCATCAGAACACATATCTGAAGCCAAGGGCCGGCCAATCGCTGACGCCCTACCAGTTATGAGGACCGTCTCAGCATGCACCGACAGAGTATGGTGCACCTGTCCCACCTTGTGCCTCGTGACACAGCTGACGATGCGAGCCTCCAGAGGCGGATGAGGCCTACGTCATCGGCCATCGCGGTCAATATACCCCTGTCGGCGCTTATCTCGCGGGCGATGAGATCATCAAGATTGCGCTCGAGCATGGCGCTCAACTAATCCATCCTGGTAGGCTATGAGCACTGCACTCTCACTATCTGCCGCTGACTATGTCTAGGATACGGATTCTTGTCCGAGAATGCCGAGTTCGCCCGCAACGTTGAGAAGGCTGGGCTCATTGTGAGCTCCAAGACCCCCCCCCCCCCCCCCCCCCTCCCCTTTTTGAGCACCATGGATGCGGCTGACACGATTTCGATTTTGAAAGTTCGTCGGTCCCTCTCCAGAGGTCATCGATTCTCTCGGCGACAAGGTTTCGGCCCGTAAGCTGGCCATCGCCGCTGGCGTACCGGTCGTCCCTGGGACCGAAGGCGCCGTCGCCAAATATGAGGAAGTCAAATCCTTCACAGACAAGTATGGCTTTCCCATCATCATCAAGGCCGCCTACGGTGGCGGCGGAAGAGGTATGCGCGTCGTCCGTGACGCGGAAAGCCTGCAGGAGCATTTTGAGAGAGCCACTTCCGAGGCCAAGTCAGCCTTTGGCAACGGCACCGTCTTCGTTGAGCGTTTCCTCGACAAGCCAAAACACATCGAAGTCCAACTCCTAGGCGACAACCAAGGCAACATCGTTCACCTGTATGAGCGCGATTGTTCCGTCCAGCGTCGCCATCAAAAGGTAGTCGAGATTGCTCCGGCCAAGGATCTTCCGACCGAGACGAGGGACGCCATCCTGGCCGATGCCGTGAAGCTCGCCAAGTCGGTCAACTACCGCAATGCCGGCACTGCCGAGTTTCTGGTGGACCAGCAGAATCGATACTATTTCATCGAGATCAACCCCCGAATCCAGGTTGAGCACACCATCACCGAGGAAATTACCGGCATCGACATCGTCGCGGCCCAGATACAGATCGCTGCCGGTGCCACGCTGGCGCAGCTGGGCCTTACACAGGATCGTATCTCCACTCGCGGCTTCGCCATCCAGTGTCGAATCACGACCGAGGATCCGGCCAAGCAGTTCCAGCCGGACACGGGCAAGATTGAGGTCTACCGCTCCGCCGGCGGCAACGGCGTCCGTCTCGACGGTGGAAACGGTTTTGCCGGTGCCGTCATCACGCCCTTTTACGACTCTATGCTGGTCAAGTGTACGTGCCAGGGATCGACGTACGAAATTGCTCGCAGAAAGGTCCTTCGAGCTCTGATCGAGTTCCGCGTCCGGGGCGTGAAGACCAACATACCCTTCCTCGCCTCCCTGCTCACTCACCCGACCTTTATTGAGGGAAACTGTTGGACGACCTTTATCGACGACACACCCCAGCTGTTCGACCTGGTCGGCGGCCAGAACCGGGCTCAGAAGCTGCTGGCTTACCTGGGCGACGTGGCCGTCAACGGGAGCGCCATCAAGGGCCAGATCGGCGAGCCCAAGTTCAGGGGCGAAATCATCCCTCCGATGCTCTTCGACTCCAACGGCCAGAAGGTCGACGTAAGCCGGCCGTGTCAGAAGGGTTGGCGCAATATCCTAGTCGAGAAGGGCCCCAAGGCTTTCGCCAAGGCCGTCCGGCAGTACAAGGGCTGTCTGCTCATGGACACGACGTGGCGCGATGCCCATCAGTCACTGCTCGCCACCCGCGTTCGAACCGTTGATTTACTCAACATCGCCAAGGAGACGAGCCACGCGATGGCCAACCTCTACAGCCTCGAGTGCTGGGGCGGCGCCACGTTCGACGTCGCCATGCGCTTCCTCTACGAGGATCCCTGGGACCGTCTGCGACAGATGAAGAAGCTCGTCCCCAACATTCCCTTCCAGATGTTGCTTCGCGGCGCCAACGGCGTCGCCTACTCGTCACTGCCTGACAATGCCATCGACCACTTCGTCGACCAGGCCAAGAAAAATGGTGTGGACATCTTCCGCGTCTTCGACGCTCTCAACGACATTGACCAGCTCGAGGTCGGCATCAAGGCGGTCCACAAGGCCGGCGGTGTCGCCGAAGGCACTGTCTGCTACAGTGGCGACATGCTGAACCCCAACAAGAAGTATAACCTGAAATACTACATGGACCTGGTCGATAAGCTGGTCAAGCTGGACATTCACGTCTTGGGCATCAAGGACATGGCGGGCGTCTTGAAACCCCACGCGGCCACTCTCCTGATCGGCTCTATCCGCGAAAAGTACCCCGATCTCCCCATCCACGTCCACACGCACGATTCGGCCGGAACGGGCGTTGCCTCCATGGTGGCATGCGCCAAGGCTGGTGCCGACGCTGTTGACGCGGCCACGGATAGCCTTTCGGGCATGACGTCTCAGCCCAGCATCAACGCCATCATCGCCTCCCTCGAAGGAAGCGACCTGGACCCAGGACTGGATCCCAAGCAAGTCCGCGCCCTCGACACGTACTGGTCCCAGCTGCGGCTTCTCTACTCTCCCTTCGAGGCCCATCTCGCAGGACCCGACCCGGAAGTGTACGAGCACGAGATCCCCGGAGGCCAGCTGACCAACATGATGTTCCAAGCGTCCCAGCTCGGTCTCGGGTCCCAGTGGCTGGAGACGAAGAAGGCGTACGAGCACGCCAACGACCTCCTCGGCGACATCGTCAAGGTGACGCCGACGTCCAAGGTCGTCGGAGACCTTGCACAGTTCATGGTGTCCAACAAGCTGTCGGCCGATGACGTCAAGGCGCGGGCCGGAGAGCTCGACTTCCCGGGCTCGGTGCTCGAGTTCCTCGAAGGCCTCATGGGTCAGCCCTACGGCGGGTTCCCGGAACCTCTCCGATCGGATGCGTTGCGCGGGCGGCGGAAGCTCGACAAGCGCCCGGGCCTGTTCCTGGAGCCTGTCGACCTGGTCAAGGCCAAGAAGGAGTTGCTGAAGAAGTTTGGCGGACCGGTGACGGAGTGCGACGTGGCGTCGTACGTCATGTATCCCAAGGTGTTTGAGGACTACAAGAAGTTCATCCAGCAGTACGGCGACCTGTCAGTGCTGCCGACGAGGTACTTTTTGTCGCGACCGGAAATCGGGGAAGAGTTCAACGTTCAGCTGGAGAAGGGCAAGGTCCTCATCCTCAAGCTGCTGGCGGTGGGTCCGCTGAGCGAGAACACGGGCCAGCGCGAGGTCTTTTTCGAGATGAACGGCGAGGTCCGACAGGTGACGGTCGTGGACAAGAAGGCGGCGGTGGAGAATGTCTGCCGCCCGAAGGCCGACCCGGGCGACTCGAGCCAGGTGGGCGCGCCCATGTCGGGCGTCCTGGTCGAGATGAGGGTGCACGAGGGCTCCGAAGTCAAGAAGGGAGATCCGCTGGCGGTACTTTCGGCAATGAAGATGGTATGTGACGGATGTTTGGCGTCGGCGGGAACGAAGGAATGCTAACTGTGATGATGCGCAGGAAATGGTCATCTCCGCTCCGCACAGCGGCAAGGTGGCGAGCCTTCAGGTCAAGGAGGGCGATTCCGTCGACGGATCGGATCTGGTGTGCAGAATTACCAAGGCTTAACTACCTACGTACGTCATGATGATACGTTTTGGACAAGGCTGGACGATGTGAAGTGAAGAATATGGCACCCCTACACGGCGCGCGTAGGATGATGGATGGCGCCACCGCTGACGAGATGGGCGAGACGCAGGAGAAGTTGGTGACGTGTGTTAGTTGTAGCAGTAGTTTTTGTTTTTCCTTTCAAGACAGCGCTATGGGACATGACACTCATTATTGTATGTACATGATGATTGGTGACTAGTTGCAAACGCAGACTCTTTTTGGATGCAGATTAGGTCTCCGTCTCGCGTGTATTCACGGGAAAGGTTTCCTCTTACTTTTTGTCATTACAGTGACCGCCGTGAATGTCTTTATGCTGAGCAGCGCACTTGGAGGGGGTGTAAGTGTGGAGGAGGGGAAAATAGTAGCAAAAAAAGGGGGGGGGGGGGTTGGAGGAGGGAAGTCATACGGAGGCGCTGCAACAGGCGTCGCCGCCATTGAGGGGGCCGACTGCGCAGAGCTGGCATGAGGATCGCTTGTCGAAGACCCAGCGGGCGGTGATGGGGGTGGTGAAGAGGAGGAGGAAGAGGAGGTGTAGGGTTGGGGTGGTCTTCATGGTTTGTTGTGTTTCCTTTATATTGGAGAGTTCCTTTTGTTTTGGTTTGGGAGGGAAGGCTCTCTATTTATGTCTTCTGGTGTTGGTTGAATAGGGTGAGGAGGGTTTGATGGCGAGGGATGATGGAATGGCATCTTGACTCGGTTGATCGAGATGTATGTATGTATGTATGTATATACCCTAGGTCCTGTAGGCGAGGTGATAAGAGGTTTCGAAGACGGTATTGAGAATCTTTATCCATCCTCCTTAGACTGGACGACGTCTGATGACGTTCGCGACAGGTCATACATAAACTATTCGCACTAGACCTGTGCAGGGTTAGTAGGGGTGTATTACCTAATCACCAAGTGGCGGTCGAGGAGCATTGCATTCCACCGCCTGTCATGCTCGAGCACGCTAATAGCAGCCGCAATGTCTAAGCAAGCCTACCTCCTATCCGTAGTAAAGCCTCGTCCTACCTACCTACCTACCTAGGCATCCCCAAGGTGCCGCGGTAAGCTGTACATACATATATGTACTGGGCACTTACTTACATACATACTGTATGTATGTCGACATCATGTGTCTTAGACGCGAGAAGATGCTCTATCCGTCCATCGTCCGTAATAAGGCGAGAAATAGCGGGGCAAGGAATTTGCCGGAAGAAGAAGGTACATAGTACGTACATTGTACATGTCTAATGTCCGTCTGACCGCAGCAGCACGCAACTGGCACCGTCCATCCGTCCGTCCTCCTTGATCAACAAAGCAACACTCCTAGAAACCCACGCTGCTTTCAGTCGTCCAGATCTTCTTCTACTTCTTCTTCTTCTTCTTCTTCTTCCTCCTCCTCCTCCTCTTCTTTTAGCCCTTGGCCTTTGAACCTGCTGCGTGGCGGCTTCTGCCCCCCCCCTCCCCTTTTTTTTTTCCCGCTCTCGCGTCATCATCGCCCTTGTAGTCACGACGCGGCCTTTTCTTCCCCCCGCCCTCGACTGCCTCGATTTCTTCCTCTTCTCCGACGATCCGCCTCCATCGCTTCTGCCTCGAACGCCTCCGACATCCGCGACACGGCGCAATCTACGCGATACCCTTGAAATAAATATCTCTCCCCCATCCAGTCGGTTCTCGTTGTCCCCCAGACACCATGGAGAGCCTTCAACTGTCGCAAGTGCTCGCCGATCTGAGCAATCTCGGTGCCGCTGTTCGTCGTCAACACCTGTCTTCATCCCCATGCACACACGACGCTGACGAATTCGATTCTTATTTTTTTCTCTTCCTTCTGCCGATCCAAAGGAGCCGGAAACTGCCGCGGCCATCGTCAATGCTAGCATGCCCATGCGGCCGCAAATAGTCAAGGCAGATTCCTCGACGGCTCCCTCTCCTGCGGCGAGTCAGCAATCGCGTCCTCAGCGTCCGTCTTCGATACAGCGCGCCTGGACAACGGAATCGAACACTCCGCCCAAGTTTGACAAGCTGGGCCGTCGTCTGCTCATCAGCACGCCGGGTTCGCGACCGGGTTCGGCCGCCAACTCCATACCCGGCACTCCCCGTCGCGGCGACTCTGACGTGAGATGATGAAGATTTCTCGCTCGAGGCTTTCATGATGGCTGACGCGTGTCGACGCTAGGCGGACGACGACTGGGAACGGGCCAATACGCTCATGGCCCTCTACGACATTCGTGCCAAGATTAAGCAGCAGGACAACAGTAGCCTCATGAAGGCGCGAGAGAAGATCAACGCCCTGGCCGCCAAGCAGGCAGCCGAACGCAGCATGAAGACGTCGGAGGAGCTCCGCCGGAATCGATATTCCTACCCCAAGTCTGCCTCTTGAACGATTTTACAAATTCCGAACTAGTCTTTCTTTCCAGCGAGGCGCTTGGACTTTTTCTGTTTTTTCTATTCTTCTTTTCACCTTTCCCTGACAGCGGGGAATTGGCGGTTTGACAACTACTATCCACGATAACTCGGTTGTAATGACGCGGCAGAGGAGGCAGCACGACTCTATCTCTGCAGCGGAAAGATGGCCCATGGTCAGCGGCGTTTTTTGGGGATGAGGAAGTGATGAGGGGTGGCAGAGAGTCAATCAGCATGTGGACAGTTGTCGTGTGTATGTGGTATGTATGGGCACGACGCAATCAGTCAGTAGGGACTCAATAGAGAAGAAGAAAAATGGCCTACCGACTTTGGCCATGTTTCTGGTGGTCAGAGGGTAACCGTAGATGGGTAGGCAGGCACCTAGGTAGTTGATGTGGATGACTCGGGGCGTGTCTCATGTGGTGACATATGGTGAAGGGTGGGAGGCACGTGAGAGGGTTGGATGTGGATTTGGAAGAAGTCATATCAATCATACTCTCCAGACATACATACATATATACTGTTGGACGATATCATGGATGTATGTACATACATACATACATAGTACATACATACATACATACATATGTATGTTGTATGTACAGATATATAATCCATGCGAGGATGATCTCGGGGCTCTCAGCCTTCATCAGCTGGCTTGGCTTGGCTTGGCTTGGCTGGCACGAGTGGGGTGACTGGTGACTGTGAGTAAGTGAGTGAGTGGGGGGGATGGTTGAGCCGGTCCGGGGGGGGGGCTGTGCTCTCTGTTCAGCTCAGCCACCTGGTCTATCTAAGTGTGGCTGGAGAAGAATATGTACATACATATCATATGTACATGCATGCAATTATTTTCAAGAAGAACCTGCCAAGAATCACTTGCGTCGCCACTGACCCACAAGTTGTTGTGTTGCGTGTGTGTGTTTTTTGTTGTTTGTCCCACGCTGCCCGCCTTTTTCTTCCTTCTTCTTCATCTTCTACTTCTATCCAACATCCTTCTCATCTTCCCTTTTATTGAAAATAAATCCTTTGCCTTTTTTTTTTTTTTCCCGGCCTTTCTTTTTCCCGAGGCAACTGTTCGTGTCGAGGGTCGCACAAAGAAAGAATGTGCAACTTGAACTGCCCCTACCCTGTTTAGCTGGCACACGTCATCCTTTTTCGCCTTACCCCGCCTCCCCACCGGCCCCTGCCCTCCTGAGAAAAAGAAAAAGAAAGGTGTTTTAACGATCGCTCCTTCCTTGACACACTTTTTTCTTTCTCCTCTCTCTCTTTCTCTCTCTCCGTGACGCGCGCGCCTTATCTCTTCTTCGCCTCTTGCTCTATCGGTTTCGCATCAGGTCACGGATACGGAAATACAATCACAGAAAGAAGAAGAAGAAGAAGAAGAAGAAAAAGTCAAAACATCATCGCAAGGAGTCCTAATTTATTTTATTTTGTCGAAAAGGCAAATCGCTTCTTCTTCGGCTTTTGTATTTGATGGCGCCGGCTATTGTGGTCGAGCCTCCGACGACGCTGCTGCGGCGGTACGTCGAGTGCGTTGACGGGATTTGTCGGAGACGGAGTACGTGGTCTGATTGGGGACGGTGGGCTGCTTTGGGCATTTTGCTTGTTGGGTTTTTTATTGTTTGCTTCCTCTTTGCGTGAGTACATTCTTCTTCTCCTCCTCCTCCTCCTTCTTCTTATATCTCCTCCTCCTTTTCTTTTGCTTTTACATGTTACATTCTTGCAAATGGGATTGACTACAAAGATAACTGACTGGAAAATATATTCATCAGCTGCATCGCTCGTCGCCGTCGCCGTCGTGGCGCGCAACCGATGTACGGCACCGGGTGGATGGCACCGCCGGGTAAATACGGCGACCACAACATGAACAACGGCTACTACGGCCCACCTCCACCACAACAACTACAACCTTATGGTGGTGGTGGCCCGCCGGCGTACGGACAGCAGCAATACCCTCAGCCGACGGGCACGACAGGCACCAACTTCCATCCCAACGATGGCTATTACGGCGACCCTTCGCAGCAGCAGCAGCAGCAGTATGGTGGTGGTGGTGTTCAAGCTCCGCCCACAGCTTATCAGCCGAATCCTGGGCCATACTCGCCGCCTCCTGGTCCGCCGCCGGGGAAGTGAGGGAACTTTTTTTTTTGTTTCCTTTTTCTTTTATTTTTTTTTTGAAGGGATGAAGATGGGGATGAATAAAGGAGAAAGGACGGTTGATGGGAAGAGGAGAAGAAGAAAGAACCCCCCCCGTCGCCGACTCTTGAGAGAGATGGGGTTATTATTGTATTAATATTCGTTAGGTCTTGGTAGTTTTGCCTACCAGCTACCACTAACTTTTACTTGTCAACTACATATTTTCCGCAAGCAAAGCCTGTATTTTACATGTGTATGTACATATGTAGAACAAAAGGGCGAAGGCCGAAGAGGGGGCGGTTTCAATAACTGTAATGGCACTCGGCACGTATGTACATATATGTGCATACATATGTATGTATATGTCATACTCATACATTTGTATGCACAGTGTCAGTCTCCGTCACCATGCACAGTACGGAGCATGTTCCCTTAATGGAACTCAGCCCTGAGATAGAGAGAGAAAGGAGAGTGGCTCGGTTAGAGAGTCTTGTCGGAGGGGGGGTTGGCCGCATGAATTTTCCTTGGCTTTCGCGGCCCGTTGATGAGTGAAAAGTGTGTGTGTGTGTGTGTGTGTGTGTGTGTCTCGCCGGCGGCGGCTTCAGGTTTGCGGCATCAGTATGTATGTATATATGTACATACGTCCCTACCTCCATTTATGCCTAGGTACCTAGGTAGGTAGGTTGTTGCATGTATTTTTTGTTCGGCAAGACATCAACAGAGCAGAAAAGGAAAAAAAGCCTGTTGCGGAGAGAGTGAGAGTGAGACTGAGAGTGAGAGAGTGAGAGTGAGAGACACACAGACACAGATAGGGGAGGGGAGTGTTGCTGCGTCATGATGATCGGCGGAGGAGGGGAGGGGAGGAGGCGGTACCTGCTACCTTGTACTGCTTGCTAGTTGCCGGATGGATGGCAGCCAACCACAACCACGCTCAGTCATCCATCCATCCATCCATCCATTCCTGCGCGAGGCTGCTGCTGTTGTTGCTGCTGCTGCTGCTGCTGCTGCTGCTGCTTCTTCCTCTTCTTCTTCTTCTTCTTCTTCTTCTTCATGTCTCTCCTTTCGCATTGATACAGACAGACGGACAGTCAGTCAGTCAGTCACTTACTCGCTCATTCAATCGCTTCCCTTTTTCACCATCTTCTACCACCTACCAAG
>LKCN02000002.1:718783-767140 GCA_001633055.2 Ophiocordyceps polyrhachis-furcata BCC 54312 | reverse complement strand
CCTCCTCCTCCTCCTCTTCCGGGAATACCTACAAATGCCTTGGGCGCCCCTCGACGCCTGTAACGGCCGGGTCAACGTCAGGATGGCCATGACTCCTTCAGCCAAGGCCAAGACAGCAGCCTCCAAGGCTGGCAATGGCAACGACTCAAAGGCTAAGACGCAGATGCATCGTCGGTCTCGCACAGGTTCGTCTCCCCTTCCCCTATTCTTCCCCTCGTTCGGTGACAACGGTTATTAAATCAAACCTAAAAAAACAAAACAAACAGGTTGCTTCACATGTCGTCTGCGTCGGAAAAAGTGCGATGAAGGCTCACCTGTTTGCACCGCCTGTCGACATCTAGGCTTGCAGTGCGAGTACAAACGGCCCATGTGGTGGAGCAACAATGATGCCCGTCGTCAGCACAAAGAGGATATCAAAAACATCATCAAGCGCAAGAAGTTGGCTGAAAAGACGTCTCACGCGTCCTCCGTCAGCCCGCCCCCCGGCCTGTCACATTCCCTGCCCTCCTCGGCTACCTTGACCGACCCGTTGGACCGCACTCGCTCAGCCTCGATCGAATCGGGCTTCAACTTCAATGCGTACGCCCCGCCCCTGCCCCCTCAGGACTTTCTCTTTACTGGATACTCGCCCTACGAGGTCGACGTCAAGACCGAGCGCCAGATGTTCGTCGACGACGTTCCCACCCTGCGCGAATCACACGTTGCCACCTTTAGCACCTATCAGACGCCTCCGCCTCCCGGAACCGTACTGCCGCTCGACGACGCCGGCTGCTGGGGCGACCGTCGCCAATCGCTGGCGGAGGAGACGCTCAACCCCAGCTTCTTTGATTTTGCTCATTGCTCTACCGGCCAGGCCTGCGTCGAGCTCGAGGAGGGTGACCGTCGGCTGCTCGACCACTTCATCCGCTTCGTCCTCCCCACCATCTTTCCCATTCTCGAATGCAATCAGCATGGGTCGGTCGCGTCCGATCTGGTGCTACCGGCCCTGCAGTCCAATGATGTCTACCTCCATTGCTGCCTCAGCATCGCGGCCCAGCACCTCAAGTCGCAGGCCACGGCCCCCTTTGCCGACGACATGGACCAGGACATCATGCGCCATCGTTACTCCACCATTTACTCGCTGTGCGAGGCTCTCAAGCGTGATGAGGACCACCAGCAGATTCTCGAGGCGACGCTCGGCCTCATCTTCTTCCAATGCGTCGTCGGCCGTCTCGACGACGACCTCCTCGACATCCCCTGGCATCAGCACTTCCAGGCGGCCATCAATCTGGTGCAGAAGCTCGACCTGCCGCGCCTCGTCACGTCGGGTCAGCTGGAGCGGACGCCGTTCAACATGACGTTGACTGCGTGGATCGACATCCTGGGCGCCACCATGCAAGGGAACTCGCCTACGTTTGCCCACACGTACCGCGAGAAGCATCTCTCCCTGCACTGGCACCAGCTGGGGCTGCGCGAGCTCATGGGCTGCGAGGATCGGGTCATGTATCTCATCTCCGAGATTGCCTGCCTCGAGTCGCTTAAGCGGAACGGCATGGATGACTTCACGCTGTGCCAGCACGTGTCGGCGCTGGGCGAGCAGATGACACTGACCGAGGTGGGCGATACGGGGCCCCGGAGCCCGTACAACGCCAACGGCAGCCTCTCGCCCAAGCAGCTGTCGAGGAACGTGACGGCGGCCTTTCGGCTGGCGGCGCGCATCTACCTGTGCGGCCTGGTGCCCGGCTTCAGCCCGAGCCAGCCGTCGCCGGTGGGGCTGGTGGAGAAGCTGGTCGGCGTGCTCCGGCACATCCCCTCGGGGCCCGACGGGTTCGACCGCAGCCTGGTCTGGGTCTACCTGGTGGGCGGCTCGGTAAGCCTGGCGGGCAGCGGCTTCCGCGGCCTCTTCGAGGAGCGGGTCGCGCAGCTGGGCGACCAGGCCAAGTGCGGCTCCTTTGGGCGGATGACGATGGTGCTGCGCGAGGTGTGGCTGCAGAGCGACGGCGTGGCACAGGTGGCGACACCGCGATCGTCGCCGTCTTCGGAGGCGCAGCATTACATGCACTGGCGAGATATGATGCGGATCAAGGGCTGGGACTATCTGCTGATCTGACTTTTACCCTTTTTCTTTTCTTTTTTTTCTTCTTCTTATCCTTTCTTTTTTTCTTTTTCACATTTCTCTGTCTCTGTCTCTCTCTCTGGCGCTCTCTTCTCTTCATCTACATACATCTTCCGACGTCGGCATAGCAGGCCTATCCGAGCGTTGCATGCGGTCCGACTTGGGCTTCACACGTCCTCTCTCCCCCACGGGAGTGACGGGATTGATACCTCATTACCATTACATATTATTATTATCATCATCCCCCCTTTATCTTTTTTCTTCTTCTCTGTTTTCGGAACCTTTTTCCTTCTTCTTTTCTCTCTTCTGCGAAGCCTTCTTTCTTTCTCTTCTTCTTGACAATTCTCACTTTGAGATTGGGAGCGTATAGATGTTGCCGCGAGGCGAAGGAATCAGCGATGTGGAAAGGCGATTGATTATGATATCAAGGAACTCGGAAAGGAGAAGGGAGTGCAGATACGCGACGACGAAAGGGATTTTACGAATGATGGCTCTTTTTCTTCTTCTTTCTTCTTCTGTCTCGGTCCCATCTGCTAACATTCTGGATGGCCATGAGATGATGACGGGACTACTAGGTAGTAGGTAAGTGAGGTAGGGTCGGGTAGGTAGGTAGCAGGGCGAGAGGCTGGGAGGTGGTGTGACTTGCAGCAGCAGGGCAACACAGATGACGAATGAATGGATATACCCTTTTGATGTAGGTATTATAATTGATTGATACACACTCTGCCATTATGTAGGAGGGGCGCGACCTTTTTGGGGGTTTGAGACGGTTGGATGCTGTACGGATACCGGGGAGAGAGGGAGAGAGACGGGCAGGGGAAAGAAGAGGGAGGGAACGGAAGAGGTAGCTGCCTACAGCCAACCTACTGCCTATGTTAAAAAGAAAAGGGCTACGGCATGTGTGCCCAAATAATGTGCAAGCACGGATACGGATTAGAAGGTGACGAAGGAAAAAAAACATGGCTGATACAACAAAGGAAAAGAAAAATTATCAACGCATGTCTTGTAAGAGGAGAGAGGAGAGAGGAGAGGAGAGGGGGGAAAGCAAGGAGAGGAAAGCAAGCGACGAACATCTATAGTGAGGATAAGATTTGATTACTAGTGACTTACCCGTAGGTCCTAGGCTCGTGTCCTCGCCTATAGATCAGGTTCAATTTAATCGGGGTCGGGGGTTTTTTTTTTATTTTCCAACGTTGCCCAATTGGGGAAAGTTCAGCCGAAGCGCGGTCGGGGGCGGGGCCGACGGGAACGCGGGAATGCGGAGATCGGGAAGGGAAGAGAGAGAGAGCGGGGTAGAAGAAGGGGGGAGGAAGGAAGGAAGGAAGGAGGGAGCGGGAGCGGGAACGGGAACGATCGTCTGGCGTTGGCTAGCGCCGACGTGCGAATAGGGAGGGGCTACGAGTGTGCGAGTAGCTGCGTGCCGAGCACTCTGAGTCTCTGGTACAGAAGACGCACGTAATCGTTCAGTGTGTCCGATAAACGGAGCTTTTTTTCTGTTGCAGACAGTGATGGGCTGAAACCGAACCCTGCTTTTCTATATACATCATATGTGCATACATGCCTACGCGAGATGCGCGAGTATTTATGGGATTTTACGTTACGAGCGCCTCTCTCTTTTTTTTTTTTTCCAAGCATCGTCGCGCCTTATCTAACCGCTCTCTCACTCACAGCCAGCCTCTGCCCCTCTCTCCTCCACCACTTCCTTCACATAAGAAGGCGTGCGTGCCTAAGCGCGCGGCAAACAGCAAAACAGCAGCAGAATCTCAACACACCACCACCACAACAACAACAACAACACTTCTACGACCGTCGGCGCTTACCAAACCCCCAAAGTGACTTTTTTTTTTTTTTTTTCATTTACCGAGATGGAAAAGGTTGGCGCCGGGGCGCTTGTGGGAGAGCGAAATGACGGCGGGATGGGAAGACTGGTTGGAGAAAGGGGGGGTCTTTGTCGATGGGTGAAATGATGGGTGAAGCTTCTTTGTTGCTTTGCTTTTTTATTCGCTGAATGGGTTTTGGACTGTTCTCTTTCATTCTGCTTCTCTTCCTCGTTTTTTTTTTATTCTTGCCTCATCGTCTTCTTTCTTCTTCTCTTTTCCATCATCATCATCATCATCACTATCATCAGCTGTGTATTTTCCGTCCAAGGGATATTTTTTTTTTCCGCATTTATTTTCCATCTTCTTCTTCCCATTAACGGGAAGAAGGGAAACCAAAAGAAGGAAAGAAAGAAAGAAAGAAAGAAAGAAAGAAAAAATGGCCAAAATACGTCCAAGACAACATCATCTCAACCTCGCCCTCCTCATCACCACAATGACAAAAGCCCAAGCCCAGTCCAGCACCGACTACTGCGCCGAGACGGGCTTCCAACACTGCGCCGGCTTCGGCCCCAGCTTCTGCTGCCCCCAGGACTCGGTCTGCGTCGCGCTCGCCGCAAAGACGACGCTGCTTTGCTGCCCCGTGGGCAGGTCGTGCGACGTCATCCGGCCCATCACCTGCGACGTCCGGGAGCAGGATCCGGCCAGGAATCCGAGGGCGCCGCTTAAGACGGCGCTTTTGGGGCAGGAGCTTCCTGCGTGTGGGGGGGACAAGACGTGTTGCCCTTTTGGCTATGTTTGTTCCGGGGGGAAGGAGTGTGTTAAGGCTAGGGATCAGGAGTTGGGGCCTTTGTCGGTGAGGAAGAGCAGCAGCAGCAGCAGCAGCCGTTCTTCGTCTTCTTCTTCGTCTCCATCATCATCATCATCATCCTCATCTTCGACGACAAAGACTCCTTCATCATCATCATCATCATCATCGTCATCAATATCCTCCTCCTCCTCCTCTCACTCCTCCTCTCACTCCTCCTCCGGCGAAGACAATTCATCCACCACCTCAACCACAACCACAACCACAACCACAACCACCAACCCCCCCTCAGACAACGACAACAACAAATCCGACAAGCAAAACACCACCACCACCACCACCACCACCACCAACAAACCAGCCATCATCGGCGGCTCCATCGGCGCCGTCCTCGCCGCCCTCCTCATCCTAACAGCCATCATCTTCCTCCTCCGCAGACGCAAAAACAACCCCTTCCCCCCCCCCTCCTCCTCCTCCTTTTCCTCCTCACCAAATCGTCCAAGAGGCCAGGTCATTTCCGCCCCCCTCCTCAACCAAGCCTCCTCCTCCACCGCCTCGTCCTACCGAACAGACTTCCTCCGCCCAAAACAACAACCGTCTTCATCTTCAACTCTCTCACCTTGGACCTTTCCCACCACACCCCCTCCCCCTCCTCCTCATCCCGCCGTCAACAACAACAACAACAACAACAACAACACCTCGACAACCTCATCCTTCATACCCAATCCCTTCTCTTCCCCCAACGGTCTCGGCCTCACCGGTGCCGTCCCCGCAGGTCCCCTTCCGAGGTCCCCCTCGGGAAACCCAGCCAGATCTTCCATCACCTCCCTCGAGGAAATGACAGCTAGGACGGGTCACGTGGCCGGATCCCGCCTGGCTCCCATCCGGACGATGAAACCTTCCTACTTCCGCCGTTCTCGCCATCTCCGTCATCAGCAGTCCAGCGAGAGCATAGACGTCTTCGCCGATGCCGACGTCGCTCCCGTCCTGCAGCCCGCTACCACCACCACCACCGCCAACGCCGCCGGCTTTCGCCATGACCCCAATCGCGATACTTCTCTCACTGCCATGATGGAGCAGGCTGGCCTCGGAGACCTTCGTCGTGGACGGCCCTATGTCCCCGGCACCACTCCCAGGATATAACACTTCAATATTGTCTGCCCCAACTCTTTTAAACCAGGCCTCTCTTACTAGACGGCGGCGTTGTTTGTGGTCTTTTTTGTTGGTTTTGCATCATGTTAAACGAATCAACGACGAAACACTTATACCAAAGACTTTTCTCTTGTATGATATTCATAGTGTCATTCTAAGGTATATCCTGTATAGAATAGGCAATAAGGTAGTCGATACCTGTATGCTGTGTCCTCCTCCTCTGACCTAGGTCCCCTCCCCCCCTTTTTTTTTTCAACCCGATTCTTCGCTCAAAGGTGACTTGCTTCACATCACCACGCACTTCTTCTCCTTCTCCCTATCCTTGTTCCTGCTCGACGCCTCCATCCCGTCATCGCTTCTTCCGCCTCCACCTCCTAGACCCGTACTTGCCACACAACCGTGCTGTGCCGTCATTCCGGCTGCGCCCTGATTCGTCGTCGTCGTCGTCATCGTCATCTGCTTCTTCTTCGACTTCTTCGACTTCTCCTTTTTCTCGCCCGTCCAACCCTTGCGTCGGGCATCAAAAATGTTCTTCGCCGCGCTTCGCTCCGCCCTGCTGGGCCGCCTGTTGACCCCCCCCGTGCCTCGACTTCGACCGGAACCCATCGTCCGCGGCCTCAGCCAGACCGGGAGCGCCTTGAATCGGCCTTGTCCCGGAGCCGGGCTTAGTCGTGTTGCCTCCTCATCTCTCGAGTCCATCACCATCTCATTCTGCCGGGGCCGCCTGGGAACAGGCGCCAGGAGCTGAGGCTCGCTTCGTCGGTCCGGCAGGCACCGACCGGGGGGGGGCATCTAGCGCGCCTGCGACGCCTGTCGGAGTGCTGATAATCAATGGAACGTCCCCGTCCAGGCAGAGACCGTCCGCTCGCTCTGGGCGGGGGACCTCGGCGCCGTCAGAGCCTCGCCGGGCCGGAATGCCTGTCGAGATTCTACGCAGATAGTCCTGGCAAAGGCGCCTGGACGTGTTCGACGACGAGCCGACCACTCCGTCGCCGCATCGCAGCGTAGCCGAGGGCCGCTGTGCCTCCCGCCCTGACCTCGCGGCGTCCGAGAGCGGCCAGGTCTGAGAGTTAGACGGCCGTCTTGGTCCCGCGTCGGGACACTGACGGGGCGTCGGCGAATCAGGCGCATCAAGGTAAGCCTGGGCCGCGTACGCCAGCGCAGCGCTGCATGACGACATGGACGCACCGTCAGGTAGTGAGACGGATACCGGGCTGGGCTGTGCGCGTGTTGATGGCGAGGCCGATGCCGACGTCCACGATTCCGATGCGTCGAGCAGTCGGTCGGATAGAGAGGGAGAGGCAGGCGGGGAAACATCGTAGATGTCATCGTCGACCGGCGACGGTTCGCTGGGGGGGATCCCAGCCGGGGACCAGTTCGTCTCCGCTTCTGCTACTGTCGCCCGGGAAGCCTGCTGCGACGACGGCAGCAGCCGACCAGCATTCACGGCACACAAGGCGCCGACCGACGGTGGTGTCGGCGGCGGCGGCGGAGGCGGCGGCGGAGGCGGCGCCACCGCAGGCCCTCGCAGGAAGGCCGGCAAGTCGCCCCCTGGATCCTGCTCTTGATACGGCGGCGGCGGCGGCACCCAATTGTCGGCGTCGCTCTCGTGAGGGTGCTCGGCCCGTCCGTCTGCGCGGCGGTACTCGATCCGGCGTCCGTCGGCCGTACACGGGTTGAGTCGTCGGTTGGCGGCCACGGCCGTCGCCGCGCGCCGTAGCGTGTTCCCGGAACGTGGACTGGCGTGCGCATAAGGGGCGTCGAGCGCCTCCTGCTCCTCGATCGAGGCTTGGTCGCAGCCCTTGCCCAACCTCCCCCCACGAGTCAGGCCCTGGCCGTCGCCGTCCACCGCCGGAGGCGCGTTGGCACCAGAGGCGCCGGCCGCCCTGGCCACGGGCCGCAACGTCGTACAAGCGCCCGACCTGCGGGCTACCGTTCTCCGCCGCACGAGGGCCACCTCCGTCGTCATATCGCGCCTCTCCTCCTCTAATGCCTCGGCCTCATCAGTGCCGACTTCGATGACAACCTCCGTCGTCTGTCCGTTGGTCAGGCCGTGTTCAAAGTCGAACAAGGCGATGCGGCCACCGTCCATGAAGTCAACGTCCTCCTCGTCGGTGACGGGCCTCGGCCCCGAGACGCCCCGAGCGGTAACGACCAGCCGCTCGCGGCATGTGGTGCCGGCAAAATCGCCCACCCATTTGACGTTACTCACGCCGGCGAGGTCGGCGAGCTTACGGCCCGCCACGAAGTTGTTCCTGAGCTTGTCGCAAAGCAGCTGCCACTGCGGCACCGTTCCGCCCTCACCATCCCAGCCCCTGACGGAGGCGTGCCGGGAGGGACCGCCGTTTCGGCTCGATCCGCAGGGAGTGAATGGGCCGTCCGGGGGGGTTCCCGGCTCCGGCACAGCGTCCAGGTCCCCCGCAAGTCCGTAGACCCAGACCTCGCTGCCCCGGAAGCCAGCCGAGACCAGGTCGCCGCCCAGGGTCGACGACGGAAGCGTACACGGGAGAAGCTTATGCTGCGAGGCTGGCCTCGGGATGGGTCCGGTGAAATAGGTGGTACCGTTGCGAAGGTCGTCAAGCCGAACGGCGCGGAAAGTTTCGAAGCTGCGATCGTAGGTGAAAGTCCACTCGGCCTCTCCGTGGTCGCCATCACGCGGAAGCAGGATAGCGTGGCTGCAGTCACGACTCGTGTTGGGAAAGAGGATGGACGTGGTCCACATGGCGCTGAGGTTGCTGTCCACCAGTCGGCTACCGGGATCGTAGTAGGGCGCAGTCAGGACGACGGTGCTGGGGGAGGGTGAATGGATCGTCGTGCCGAGGATCTGAGTTCCGTCGAGAGAAAATGTCAGTGCGTCGACGGCGTCACACTTTACGGCCCTTCTATCGGTCGGCAGAGCGCCCGGGTCGAGGGAGGAGACCTCAATGCCGCCGGCGTAGGCAGCGACGAGGACGGAGCCACAAGACGAGAGGGCGATGGTGCGAGGACAGTGGTCGAGGAGCAAAGATTGCTTGCGCCGCGGAGGCACATGCCGTAGATCATAGAGGTCAATCTGAATCTCGGTAGACAAGACGGCGAGTAGGGTGGCGTCGTCGGTGACGCAGGCCGAGGCTGGGCGGCGCAGGATCTTGAGCTCTCTCCGGACCTCAAGATCAGGGCCGCGGACGTCGATGAGGTATATCCTCGAAGAGTTGTAGGCGAGGAGGTGGTGGCCCCTGAGGGAGGGGGCGAACTGCATTCCCTCGCCGCCGGGACATGAAGAGGAGCTGATGGAGTTGGAGACGAGCTTGACAACGGTGCAGCGAGGCCGCAGATAGGCATCGAACAGATTGCGCTTAACCTGACGAGCGAAGAGGCATCGCAATCGGGGCAGATTGTCTTGACGACTCGATCCGTGGGATGGACAGCGCTCGAGGTGGTGAAGGTACAAGTACGACCTCTGCGAGACGGCTCGCCACTTGGAGTTGAGGAGGACGAGAGAGGCGAAGCCGTTTGGATCCGTCGCCAGCAGAATCCTAAGGTCGAAAGGTCAACTTCTCTTTACCAGGACAGCAACGAATGGGTATCTCTGACTGCTGAATGATCTCTTCAGGGAGCCGCGCAAAGGGCGTGAGGTGGTTGTTCTTCCCAGAGGAGCGGCGCCGAGCCGCGTCGGACGCCATTCAGACGAGATGAGCCCGGTAAATCGCTCGCTTTACATAACAGCGAGAACAGAAGAGGGCACAGGATGGAAGAAGAGGGAGGTGAAGAGGGCCGGAATGCAAACGGCAAAAGAAGATGAGGGGGGGAGATGGTGTTTTTTTGTTTCCAACGACGGACGAAAGTCGGTAGATAGTAGGTACAGCGCCGTAGAGGCCAGGCAGCTACCAGCGTCGCCGAGGAGGCCCGCTAGGCGGCTAACAGGAGTCTTAACGCCCGAGGTAGCCCCCTACCTACCTACTGCCGGAGCAGCCAGCCAGCCAGCCGGGGGTCAGTAACGGGGAGGGTTTTTTTTTTTTTTTTTTTTTTGCCTCATTTGTCGGGCTTGCATCTTTCCTTGCCTTGCTTAGATGACTTTTTTTTCTTTCCTTTTCCTCATCCCGTCGTCAACTACACCCAGCTTGGTAGGTGAGTAGGTAGGCAGGTCGGTAGGGGAAGAGACAAAACATGTACGATGACCAATACCTGGAATAGATGTGTGTAAACCCAACGAAACTCCGCAATCAATCATCATTATTCTCCTTCTCCGTCTTATAGTACATACATACCATACATACCTGCCTAGTAAGTAGGTCAGCATCTTAAACAACACGAGGCTGTGTATTTATAGCAATCGTCTCACGGTGTTACGAGATGGCTTCTAATTTCTAATCTAATGGGTACGTGAGGCATGTAAAATACGGGGATAAAACCGTACTACTACTTACTTCCTATCCATACGTGCTGGCTGAGGAAATCTGTATCCGTAGATATCAAGTCCTCTCCTCCTCCCTCACCTTGGGATCGTCGGCCCGGGCATTCATCTCCTCCCTCCCTCCCTCTGAGCCTCGGCCCGAACCAAAGTGGGGACACAGGAACCATGGGGCTCTGGTTTGTAGCTCCACACCCGGCTCCACTTCATTGCACCCCTCCCCACCCTACCCTTGACCCACTACGTACGTCAGCCCATGACCATCCCATCTCAATATGCTTCCCCTTTCCTTTTCCCCTCCCACCAAAACCTTACCCTCTCATCCATGGATCCCCATCACGAATGTCATCGTCATCCTCACGATCCGGACACCGGCCGAGCGAGGCGGAGCACGTTGCTGACACCCACACACCCTCAGCCGCCATCACCCAGACTCGTCGGACGCCTTTGCAAAGACATACTCTCCATTAGACAATCTCCTCCTCTCCAACCTTGCCTTGCTGCTGCCGTCGCGCCCTACCTACTACCTACGACCTACTTACCCGCCTAGGTACCTGCTGCCTACCCATCTCTAGTCGGCCAGAGTCCCCATGTTCAAAAACAATGGCCCATCCAATCAGCCGCTCATCCGCGACGATCCATCCAATCTTCTCCTGACGTACAGCCGAACGGCCTGCTTCGCGTCGCTCGCCCATCGCCTCACCCGGCCGCCCACCCTTTCCGACCTCGTCGACGATATGGCTCGCCCTCTCGCCTGGTCGCTGCCGTCCGTCACCGCCGCCGCATCCGTTGTCGTCTTGCTGTCCTCGGCCTCCTTCGTCGGACCCCTCGTGAGCCGGAGCCTGAACATGGACAGCTTCTGACGTAACCCTCTCCGCTCAGCCTCCCATGTAAAGCTGCGCGCCGCATCCTTGCTTGGCAAGCTGCTTCTCCGCTGCAGTAGCTCCGACTTGTCGGCGCATGGCGGGTATGCTATGTTGAACTGATCCGACCCTGACGAGTCTCCTTCTCGACTCTCCCAACCCGCCAACGAGTTGCGTTCACCATTTGCCTCTACCTCTGCCTCTGCCCCTACCCCTGCCTCTGCTCCTGCTCCTGCCCCTACCTCTGCCTCTGCCTCTGCCTCTGCCTCTTCCTCTTCCTCCACCTCTTGGCCTCGCACGGCCAGGTCCGCCAGCGAGTTGCACTGCTTGAGTCGGTTTGCCTGTCCAAGCCGACTACGGGATACCTTGAGCTTCAACTTCGGCTTCACTGCTGCGTTGCTGTTCCATTGCCCCTCCCTGTCACCGCTGCCAAATGCCGCCTTCAAGTCCGAGACGGCACCCGATGAAGACGCAGCCTTGACTCTGAGCTTGAGCTTCGGCGGGCTCGTCTCTGGCGCTTTCCACGAGGGGTGTATGCACGCGTCATCCGATTTTAGGCTATCGCGGACGCGGAAGTCCCTGGATTGCTTCCCCGTCTGGTGACCGCGTGTCCCCTCTCGGCCTGAAGTCCCGGTAGCCTCTCCCGGCAGCGGGGGCAACGCCTTCATGAGCTGGGGGACGCTCTTCGTCACCTTCAGCTGACGGGCGGGTGAGATTGGCTCAGGGCAGATCATCGTAAGTTCTTCCTTGGGTGGAGACAGCTGCTGCCGGCTTCCGGCCACGTCGCCCAGTCCAGCCGTGTTGATACGCAGGGCGGCGCCGTTGCGGCGGTGCCGTCGATTCCGTGCCTGGTCTTCTGCCGCGAAATCATCGAACAGCTGAAGCGACGGACGGCTGGTGAGGTGCTTCGGGACAAAGGCGTCCAGACTGACTTGATCGTCTTCCTCGTTCTTTTCGCCGTCGCCACAGTCGCCTTGGTCGTCGCTGTCGACGTAGTCATTGTCCAAGTCGTCAATGTTGGACGGAGGGCAGTAGACGATACGGGTGGTCGAAGTCTCCCCATCGCCGTGCGAGAGCGGACTCTTCGCCAAACGATCAAACGACGAGAACAGAGAGGCAAATTCGGACAGCGATGGGTCCAAAGTATTTCGCGGCTTGATCAGGCTGGACGGCTTGTTCTGTGGGAAATCTGCCTCAGCCGCAAACGGTTTGGGAAGAAGCCATACTCCGCGGCGTCCTGGCTGAAGTTTCACATCATCTTGCGCGCATTCGAGCACAGGCGGACAGGCCTGGGCTTCAGCGTCGTCGGTCACGCGCGGTTCGCTGGCCGACTCTTTCACAGCGGGGCCGTTGTCGCTGGCAGCCGCAATACCAGGTCGGCTGGGGCCGGCCAAGAGCTTGTCCATGCTGTCACCAGAATGTCCGAGATGATGATGCTCATCATGTGTCTCAGCCCGCGGCTCGTCGGCAGGAGTGGACAAACCTTTTTTTTTTTTTTTGACATTGCTTCAGCAGCCCTAACCAGCAAACTAGGGGGCAGACGACGTACCTCGGTCAGTCCGTGTAGCTGCCACATGCCCTCTTCCCCGACCGGACGAGATGGCGTCCAGACGAGCCTGTGAGTCTTCCCTCAATACCATGTGACGGCTGCCGTCGCCCGCTCTCTGGGGGACAGGGCATAGGGGCGCTTGGAACTCCGTCCTCGGCACCAGAGGGGCCGGTTTCTCAAACTCCTCGGTATAATCATAGTAAAAGGAGCCTCCAGGACGGAGAGCGGCAACGCCGCTACTGGCCGTCGCCGGCCGCTGGTACATCTCAACAATTGAAGTCAAGCTGGCCGACCGGGGACTGTGGTCGACCGAGCTGCCCCGGTGGCGGTCGTGTGGCCGTGATCTGCCCGAAATGGACGAGCTCGGCGAGCGTATGTGACCTGGCCCGAGGTTATATGGGCTCGGAGAGGCTCCCGACGGCAATGAGGCCGTTGATCGGTTGACGTCGGCACGTATAGACAGAGGAGGAGGACGTCTGGAGCCGTGTGGATACTTGTTGACCCCGTACGCCGCCCTCTGCCGAGGCCATGAGCTCGCATACGCCAACCAGAGGACAAGACTGTACTCACCTGAGAGACCCGATTAAGCTCACCCATCCTGCCATAGTCCATGCTCCCGTTGTCGACGAGGGCCTGCGAGGGGGTGCGGATTCCCGGACGTTTCAGTCTGGTTGGGTAGGGTAAGGGAGATCGAGAACGCCCCAGGCTGCCGTAGCCGCCGCTCGATTGGCTCTGAAGCGTGCCCGACGACTTCTGAGAGGGAATCTGGTGAGAACTGCACGTCGTCAATGAATAGGATCGGTGGCCGTCATCGGCGAAGGGGGAGGCCGACGACGACAGCCAATGCTGTTGGTTATTATCCGATCCGTACAACGAAATGATCTCCGAAGTGGTGTCTCGGTACGAGCGGAAATATCGTTGCTCGTCTTGGCCACGGCCGTCGTCCATCATCTTGGCCGGTGGCCCGGAGACCAGGCCAGCATCGGGGACATGAGACCGTGACCGTTGACGTGTAGGCGGAGGGATGCTGGCCCTGATGGTGAAGACGCCAATGTCACCCGTTTCAGTCGTCTTCTTGAGCATGCTCTCTAGGGGGCCTGGGGAACGGAGAAGTGCCGCGTTCTCGTTGACGCTGCGCAGCGGCCTTCGCTGCGATGACGGTTTGATAGTCGACGTGGTGCCCGCAGCGAGCCGGCCATGGGCTCTGCAAGTGTCTGTGTAGGCACTGTTAAGGGAGCCATGGCTGGCAGACCTCTGCCGCATATGTGCCGCGTTCATCATCCCGCCCAGTTACTTTGATGAATAAAGTTGGATAAAGGGGGTTTGTATAGATATGGGAACAGAAACTAATACGATGACGGTCCGAAGACAGAGGGCTCGCGAGATTTTGACAAGCCAAGAAGAGACGGGCAGGACGTGCGAGCAAGGCGACGATGGTGCGTCAAGGAGCCAGCTGGGAGAGTGAGGTTTGCGGCCAGCAGAAGGGAGCTGGACAGCAGCATCACTCATAGGTAGGCATGAATATTGCGAAGGGGGATGCCGGGATAGGATGCCAGCCAGAGTCGGAGAAGACGACATGGCAGGCGAGGCTAGAGGCGGGCGAGGCTAGAGGCAGGCGAGGTTAGAGGCAGGCGAGGCAGAGGCAGCCACGGCATGAGCAGCACGTTAGGCACGGAAGGGCCGAGCAGGCGGCTCACGAGACGGAGACGCAACCACGATGAGGGAGGAGGAAGTTGATGGCAGAAGCCGCCTTGAAGTTACTGGACTCGGCTAGCAGACGAGAGCAGTCTGCGACGCGGCTGGCAGGGACGAGGAGCTGGGGGCAGTTGCCTTCCGATGTGAGCTTCTCGATGCGATTGAAGCTCTCTCTCCTTCTTTGTTCGCTGCTTAAGGTAGGTAGGTAGTAGTAGGTAGGTAGTAGTAGGTAGGTATCGTAGGCAGGCAGGTGGCATAGGTAGGTAGATAGATAGATAGATGCTCCGTTGGCAAGACGACGACGACGACGACGACGACGACGACGACGACGACGCAGCGTATAGTAGGTACCTACTAGGCTTGTAGGCATCTATCTATCATTAGTACTATCCTCATCGTCATCATCGTCATCATCGTCATTAGGTAGGTAAGTATTCTCATCACAAGTTCAGGCCACGAGGCAGCAACGAGCCGCTTTCCCCCCTGCGGAAACAAGCTCCAGACTAGCAACGCCTAGGTTACAAACATCGGAACTACACGATTTTATTCCATCGCGCCTTACGGCGGCGCAGGCGGAGCCTTATCCGGGGGACGACAAAGGCTTGTTCTATTTGTTGATACTTCTTTGACTTCTTCCGAATGTCGCACACGCATTGTTTGATGGCGATGTGATGAGTAGCCGGATCATCTTTCATCCGATCTTTGTCATGCACGGCAAGTAAACCCCTTCCCTCCCGGATGCGGATCTGGCATCTGAATTGTGCCGCATGGGGTAAAAAGGATGGGGAAGAAGAAGCTTGACTTTGGATCAGCCCCCCGCCGGGCCGTCGCTCATCTGCCGCGCGGGAGAAGGGTGTTTTTTTTTTTTAAGACAATAGACATATGTACATACATATACATATATGTATGTATGCATAGGACGGACGGACGCATTATGCATTATGCGCGCGTGTCACATGCAGGCACTTCTCACACATTAGCCTCAAAGTCTCATAAGTACTAGGTAGGTAGGCAGTAGGCACAACGCATTACTGAACATACTACGTTCATATCTCAGTAGGGGTACGGATACCGTACAATAAGTTGAGAACACAAATACACCACATATCTGCACAGCATACATATATAATATGCATAGCCCTGATATTACATACATATGTAGGTCTACGGATATATATGACTTATAAAGTTATATCACTCCTCTCCTCTCAGGCTCTCAGTTATGCACTTGTACGTATGTGAACAATTCAGATGTGCATTTCACCTGCATAGAGTGAATAACGAAGGCCTCAACCTCACCATCTCATCCCATCCCATCCCATCCCATCTCATTCTCACAGGTGAAAACAAACAAAGAAACTACCTACGTACCTACCTATCAAGCTCAGCTGGCAAGCTCCAGCCTAAGCCTCCAACATAGCCATATTTACCTTCTGCGCTAATCCAGCAGCGGACCATTCCGTGATAGCTGAACTTGGAACACTCCTTGCTCACTCTCTTCTTAAGCTCTTCCTATCTCGTCAAGAAGCTTAAATTCCCCCTCCTTTCCAACTCTCGTATCTGCTCCTCCGCCCCAACCGATGCACCAAGCCAGGGGCGCATAGCCCACGCGTTCACTCCCCCTCCCCCCCCCCTGAACGCCCGTGTCTTCCCCCCCCCCCCAAACAAAGTTCAGATCTGTCTCTCCTCGTCTATTGTGCGAAAAAAAAAAAACCACAAGTCAATGTGTTTGTTATACATACATACTCCTATGCTCCTTCGCCGGCCGGGCCGCTGAAATGTGTCTCTGGAACTGGCTCCCTTTGTGCATCAACTGCCACACTATCCGTGTTATACACTATTCTATATCACACTGCCTTCCTACCTACTCCTGCCTGCCTACTTTTACCTTCCAGCATCTTCCTACACCTACTACTATGCCTCTATCCGTCCATCTCTTTGCTTTTCGTGCCTTCCCCCTCAGCCACCCAAAAAAGTCTTCGTGCCGGAGCAGGCCTCCCTTCTGGAAAGTCTCAACACCTTGACCTCTCTTCCTACTTCTCTCTTCAGCCCTTCTCACCACCGTCCATCTCTCCGCCATCTGCCGCTGCTCTAGCCATCCAGCTGCCTCGCCTTTATTCACCTATTCCCCTCCTACCGCCCATCCGAGTGCCTCCCTAGCTGTCTTAGCCACCGTCCCCGTTTCACTGCGCCGGTTGACAAGGTCAAAGGCGAGCCCCCGCCGCGAACCGGTATCAAGATCGACGTCCATCTCATACACAGCCCGTGGCGCCTGAATCATGGCATCCCGCAGGTGCGAATTCCGCCTCAGCTTGCCAGCCGATCACCGAATCTATTCCACCGGCTTTCTTCCCCGGAGCTCTTCCATCAGCCCTCGGAGCCCTCGCAGCCCTCGGTTCCATGAGGACTTCGACGCGCCCTTCTCCGAGGCTCTCCTCAACGCTTCGCAGACGACGTTTGCCAGCGATGCCAG
Source organism: Ophiocordyceps polyrhachis-furcata BCC 54312 (assembly GCA_001633055.2). NCBI lineage: Eukaryota > Fungi > Ascomycota > Sordariomycetes > Hypocreales > Ophiocordycipitaceae > Ophiocordyceps > Ophiocordyceps polyrhachis-furcata. The sequence goes on along the minus strand of LKCN02000002.1, from coordinate 750,298 downwards.
CGACAGCGTCCGCTTCCGTCACAGCATCGACGTTAATGCCAAGCAATCAACTCCCCCATCCACGGCGTACGGCGCGCAACAGACACCCCCGTCCACGGCGCACAGCACCCGGAGCCCGACGCGACAAGTCAGCTGGCAGGCGGCCGAACCCAACATGCGGTCCAGTCTCAATAGCAAGCTTCGCGGTTGGGCGAGGCGGTCACTGACCCTCGGACGTAAGAGGAATCACGACGTTGTCGACTTTTCTCACGTGCGCCATCCATCTTTCAAGGGACCAACCGACTAGCCTGCCTCCGCGCCGCCAGTTCGGTCCTGATGAAGGCCAAGTTCCGCAGCCGGCAAGGCTTGACTCCGGCGTGGCGGGAAAAAAAGAAGGAGATAAACTGGTGGCCGCGACTTGCCGCTGAGTTTCGATTGTGTTATTAACGACTGCAATGACGGCACTGACTGTGCCTTAGAATTGGGTAGGGGTCGGGGCAAAAAGAGGCGGGAAAGAAAAGGGGCGGCTAGAGGGCGTTTCGAGACGGAATGAATGGAATGTCTTTGACGAGCGCCGTAAGTACCTTACCTACCTAGGTAGTCGTATGAACAATGTCACAGATATCGATCAACCATGGTATTCCGGACCGAGACGTGCTCAGAAGACGCCGCCACCGATGATGAAGAGCCGCTGCTCCTCCTTCTTTGCCCACTGGATAATCTTATTGGCGCCCTGCAGCATCGACTCTCGCGATATGTGAGGCCCGCCAACGCAGTAGAACTCGAAGACGGACGTGACCCAAGCCAGCGATGTCGTGTCCGGACCGGCGCAGTGCAGCACCTTGAGGTGCGCATGCTTGGCGTGCGCCGCTGCATGTAGCTCGTGGTAGAGTTCCATCAGCCTCCGGCGCTTCACCAGGCCGGCGAACCAGGGCTTCAGCGAGGCCATGCAGAACTGCACGTTGGCCCGCGACTTGTACAGGAAATGGCTGATCTGGCTGCCCGGCGCCACCTGCGACACGCTGGGGCGACCCGCCCGCGCCGCCCTCATTATTGCGGACAGGCTGCCATTCTTCGCGAGCTGCCGTGCGACGTCGTCGCGCATCTGCTTGAGACTGAAGAAGCTCTCGCGATCGGCGCTAATGAGCACCATCGCTATCTCTTCCGCTGCCGATCGACCCTGGCTGGCGGCCGACGCCGTGGCCTGCTCCCCGGACACGCCCTCGAAAAAGCTGACGTACATGTAGAGGTACCCTTGGTTGTTAAAGGCCGGCAGACAGATGGGTATCCAGTTCTCGCCACCGCCGCCCTTGATTCCGTCCGACTCGAACAGCATGTTGAAGATGAGCTGTAGGTCGCTAGGGTGCAGTGAGTGGCGACGCGGCCGCACGACGCTGACGAGTCTTCCGCCGGAAACAATCAGCCCGTATAGAACGGCGGGCGACCTCAATTTAAGAAACGTGTTGTTGATAGAGTGCCTTTCTGACTTTGGAAGCTTCAGGCACTCGAGTGAGCCCAGCAGGGCCGACACGGAGCCCTTGGTGAAGCTATCTGCAAGCGAGGACAGCAGCGACTGGGTGCCTTGAAGCGGCTTTCGCAGGTCGGATGAGGGGCGGTTGACGAAGACGTTGGTGAGCGTTGGCAAGGTGAGCGTCGACAAGATCTGCATGTAGAGTGCCTCGAGCTGCGATCGCAGCTGTGAGTCGCTCTCCCCCAGCTTGCTAATGGCGACCAGGTAGAGAGGGCCTTGCGTCAACACGGCGAAGCGAGTGTCTCCTGCAGTGAAGCCGCGGAGGGGGTTCTGTGCATCCTCGTAGAAGGATATGATGGTCTGTACGACGCCAATCGAAGAGTTGATAAGGTTCAAATCGCCATGTCGACTCCACACGGGCTTTCCAGCAGACGAAAGAATCATGTAATGCTTCAGCTTCGACTTCCACAGCGCCAGCCGGTCTTCGTCGTTGAACTGCGGGTCATCGTCATCAGGCAGGGGTTCGAATTCGATATGAAACTGGGCGAGGCGATCGTTGGTCCGGGCCGGTCCGGACTCGAAGGGCCCGACCGAGGCCGCCTGAGCGTGAAGCATGGTCCAGGCCGGACTGGGTCGGTTCAGGCTCCCAGTGAGCAGGCTCGCAATGTCGGCGGCTGGGCGCATGGTGGGCGCAAAGCTCATGACGCTAGCAGCGTCGTCGGTACTAGCCTTGGGGTGGTTTGGCGAGATGTGACCGCTTCCGTCTGGAGACGACGCCGTGTTCGAAAAGGTTCCTCTAGAACCGTCGGGAAAGGAGAGCGTCTGGATGTCGACAGGCGTCACGGCGGTCGTGGCCAATGCAGCGGGCGCGCCGCCGGGCCGAGGTGGGAGCGGCGGCGGCGGCGGCGGCGGCGGCGGCGGCTGCTGCTGCTGCTGCTGCTGCTGCTCGTCTCTAGTCTCGTAGCCCATGGTGACGGTGTGTACCAACACTGGGGTCGCATTTCAGCGGGCTTTCGTGAAGAGGTTCTGCATTCTCGCCACCGTCGGTCGACGGCGGCCAGCATTTGTTTTCGAGGGCGGAGAGGAAATGAGATGTGAGAGCTGGTTCTTGTCACGCGATGCGGTACTTATCGGCACTTGGCCCTGCAGTGCAGCTTGCACCAATCACAGGCGCCTTGGCTTCCCTTTAGCCCCGGCCCGCAGCGCCCGGTACCCTGTAAGCTGCTGCAGATCGCGGCAAAACAGATACTTCAAGGTACAGACTACAGACACACAGCGCCCCTCGGCTGAAACGTAGCCTCATCATCGCGTAGGGCGAGCCTCGTCTGATGAGACGCTTGCACAAGCTTTTGCTCCAGCTAGGTATGCCCCGACAAAAGCTCACGTCTGCTTCGCGACATCTGCTGCTGCCATGGCGCTCGAGCCGGCATCTGGCGTCTACTCGGCGTCTCCCGAAAGCTCTGGACGCGACTCGCCCGTTCCTCGAGGCTGGAGAAACCAGCTCGGTCAAGGTGCGCACCTCTGCTTTGCCTCTGCGTCGCGTCGCGTGTTTTCCTCATCTAACCTGGGACTGGATTATACACACAAACAGACGAGCCGCCTGTCAGGGACAAGGCCTATCGAAAATATGTCGCCAACGTCGAAAAGGTCTTGTCACAGTTCGAGACGACCTTGGAGGAATGGGCCGACTACATCTCCTTTCTAAACAGGCTGCTCAAGGTATGTCGGCTTCGTCCCAGTTCGGTGCTCGCCGCGCTGATGACCCTGTCAGTCTCTTCAGGCTCGGCCCACGTCTGCCGCGGCGATCCCGGCCAAGGCCATTGTCGCCAAACGTCTTTCTCAATGCCTCAACCCTGCTCTGCCCTCGGGAGTTCATCAGAAGGCCCTCGAGGTCTACAACTATGTATTTTCAGTCATTGGGAAAGACGGCCTCTCCCAAAATATTCCTCTGTACCTTCCGGGCCTCGCACCAACCCTCTCCTTCGCCTCGCTTTCCGTGCGAGCGCCATTTCTCGACATCTTGGAGAACCACGTCCTTGGAGCCGACCCACGCTCCCTTCGACCGGCAACCAAGTCTATAATACTGGCACTGCTTCCGGGCTTGGAGGATGAGACAAGCGAGGACTTTGACCGCACTCTGAATCTCGTTACCAGCTTCAAAAAAGCCATCCGGCCCCCGGACAGCCAGCCCATCGACCAACATCATTCTTCCGGAGATGCCTTCTTTTGGCAATGCTTCTTCTTGGCCTCAATCACCGGCCACGGTCGTCGATCCGGAGCGTTGGCCTACTTGAATCAGAGCCTCCCCGTCCTGGCTCCAGTTCCTTCCATCGGCCCTGCCGTTGCCACGACTCAAGATGATGTTGATGAGGGCTCCAAGATGGCGCTCATCGTGACGTCTCCCGAGCCAGGACTTTTGGTGCGGTGCTTTGCCAGCGGTCTTACCGACGATCAGCTACTCATTCAGCGGGGCTTTCTTGACCTCTTGGTATCTCACTTACCCCTGAATTCGGCTGTGCTTCAGTCCCGCGTGAAGCCTGCCGACCTCAAGTTACTCGTCGAAGCTGCCGCCGGAGTGGTTACGCGGCGAGACATGAGCCTGAACAGGCGGTTATGGGCATGGCTTCTTGGGCCAGAGCCCGTTGCCAACGAAGCAGACAGCGTTGGCGACCCCGCTACGCCGTCTCGCGAGCAGCACCAGGCGTCCCTGTCGCCCAGGACCAGCTACTTTGAAGAGTTTGGGCTGCAGCCGCTGACGAAAGCCCTGCTCGACATGATCAGGGGGGCTGCTAGTGGCACCGCCGCGGAACGAGCTCGACCGTACCGAATGTGTCTCTCTCTTATGGATAAGTGGGAAATAGGAGGACTTGTTGTTCCTGAAGTCTTTCTGCCCGTCGTGGAGAGCGTTCGCCAGTACCAGAGCCGGGCCCCTGCGAAGGCTGATTTCGCCGAGGTTCTGCGCAGCGCAAGCGTCTTCTTCGACGGCATCGAGAGCGGGCTCATCTTCAGCGAGATCTTTCGGCTCTTGGCTCAGGCCCTCGGCGTCGAAGGTATCAACATGGACGATCGTGTCGACAAAATCTCTCTCGTTGGCTTCATCGTTGCCAATTTTAACGTCCGCGAAGAGGAAATGGTCACGATTCACGGGCCCCTCACCTGCCTGGCCGCCCTATCCATGCTGGAGCATCTACAGGCTCGCGCGGTCAGAACCGGCCTGACAGCCTCACAGCTTGTCAAGCTGTCGGAGAAGGCTCTGAACGTTATCGTATCGCTGGTTGAACTGGTGCCGGATCGCGCCTTTCCAGCCGTCCGGGCTGAAGCCGCGTCCCCTCCCTCCGACTCTAACGCCGATATACTGAAGAGAGTCAAGACTTTCTATTTGGATGAACATGGTAACCTTGACTCCTCCCAGCCGCCGTTTGACCCTGTTCAATGCGGAGAGTTGCTGTTGCAAAAGGCAGTCAAATATACGTGCGACGACAACGGCGAAGACAACAACTCGGGGTCTTACGAGGACCTGGGCCTGCGTGTGCGCATCTTCACGCTCATGCTTCTCAAGACGCCTACGAGCTACAAATTTGACGTAGACAGAACGATGGCACATCTCCAGGCACAGCTACAGCAGACTTGCCCCTTGCCTTTCTCCCACTTGTCGTCCGTCCTGCACCTTGCCACGCAGCTCTACTCGGCCGACAGAATCGACGCTACACAGCTCTCCGAGATGGTGAGCCCTCTCGTCTGCCATGCTTGGTCCTACCTGGCAGCGTCAGATCCGAAATACCACGTAGAGACGGTCCGTTGCTTGTGGCAGCTGCAGACGGCCCTGACGCCGTGGGATCGCGAGATCGAGGCCGCCCTCTCCGGCATTCTAGTAGAGAGCCAGTCAACAGGTCCCTGCGTCGGGACCTTTGCCGAAGCCGCCCGCACCTTTGGCGTGCTCTGGTCGCACACGCTCCAGGATACGGCAGGAGATCGGCGAGGGCCCAGAACCCCTATGCAGGAATATCGACCTACGCTCAGGCTGTCTGGCATGGAGCACTACCCAGTCATGCTGACGCAACCGCTTTTCCTCGTCTTGGACGCCCTGCTTGACGAGCGGACGCAAGCCTACATGGTGGTCAAGTCATGGCTCAACAACGCCATTGGGATGGACAGGTAATGAGGGACTCGACATTCGCGCACTACTCCTCACTGACGAACCATTTCGAAAAGACTTTTTTTGCTCTTCGTTGATAAACTGCACGAGATGCCTTTCCTGTCGTCAGTCGGCATCGCGGTAAGCGACGGCAACAAGGAGCCGGTGCTGTTCAACCAAGACGATGACTTGGACCTATGTTTGTACTACTTGCGAGTCCTTCACCTTGTTTTACGCTGCACAAGTGAAGTTTCCCGCTCTGTTCTCGCAACAAGATATCTCTCCTTCAGTGGCGAGCGGACGCAAATACGTGGTTTGTTGCCCCCCCCCCCCTTTCTTTTTTTTTGCCCGGTGCTAGCCAAAGGGGGCATGCGGCTGACGCTGTTGTAGGGAGCGCCGAGGAGGGCGAGATGACGCTCCAGGACTATTTCATCCGCGCATGCGCAGAATGCGTCACGGGAGAGATAGCGGCCGATGCCGATGAGGTCTTGGCCGGGCAAGTCTCCCAGCTACGTCGATACGCGTTGATTATCCTCCATCAGTTTCTGTCAAGCCGCCATGCTCCTCCCGTGGCTCAACACCAGCTCGACAAGGTCTTCTTAGACAGGCTCGCCAAGTCCATCAGCACTCCGGATCCATACGTTCAGGTCCTACTATTAGACGTCATCCTCGACACTCTCAAGCTACAGGACACGGCACAGGGTGAGCGGCCGGCGACTGCCACGTCCGAGAGGATGTCTTCCATGACGGATCGTGCTCGCGGCGGCCGGACATCGGTTTCCGTCAGCGAAAACTCACACTCCGGACCGCAGATGCCTCCGCAGCTTCTCAAATGCTTACAGGCCGGGCTCAGTTGCCCCAGCAGCCATTCGGTCTTGGACAGCTGGATAAGCTTTCTGGGGGATTGTCTGCCCTTCTTCTCCCATTCCATCTTTCAGGTCTTGATCCCGCTCGTGGAGACGCTCTGCAGGCAAATAGGGACTACGCTCTCGGATCTTCGGAACACGTTCCTGGCGGAGCCGCAGCCGACGGGCGGCGGCGGAAGCGCTCCCGAATCGGCCCTCTTCTACCTACTAAACGGCCTGGAGCGGGTGTTGGCCCTCGCCCACGATCAGCTTCTCACGCAGGAAACGCGAGCCCGACTGTTGAAGGGCCCGGAGCAGACGCAGTCTCTCTTGGGGAGCATGGTTTCCGGCGTTTTCCAGTCGGAAAACGCGCATTCACGAAGCGCCACGGCAAACGACCGGCTGACGGTTCACCTGGCTTTCCAGGACACGATGCGGACGTGCTACAAGATCTGGTCGTGGGGCCAGGGAGACGAAGCCAAGAAGCAGGACCCTGCCTCGTTGGCCTCTTTCAACTACACGTCTCTGCGGATGAGGAACCGAGCGCGGCGGCTGCTGGAGCATCTCTTTGCGGCGGAGACGCTCGAGTGTCTTGAGACGGTGATTGGCATATGGCGCTCAGCAGCAGCCAGTGCTGCCGAACGCGCCCAGGTCTTCCACTTCCTGTCGGCGCTGGATGCGTGCCGGCCGAGGCACTGCGTGCCGGCTCTCTTCAACTCCATCTACAGCCGGACCAACCCCAGCGCGTTGGATCCGTCGCGCAAGTCGGCCATGACCATCTCTCTGCAGGACCTCGACCTCGTCGTCTTCCTGGTGGAATACGCACGCTCTCTGGAGGACGACGCCATGGACGAGATCTGGGCCGACTGCATGACCTTTCTCCGAGATCTGCTGGGGAATCCGTTTCCTCACCGGCAAACGCTGCCGAGCCTGCTCGAGTTCGCCGGGATACTTGGCGAGAAGGTGGACAACACCAACTTTGGAGAGCAACGAAGGATGCGTCGCGAGCTCAGTGTCAGTTTGAGATCCTCTCTTCTTCTTATGTGCTATCCTTTGGTTGGCAGGCTGACAGAGGGAACAGGACATTTTCCTCCGGCTCCTCGCCGCGCTCTTCACGACACGGCCGATGACGTTTGCCGATGCCAATGGTTCGACTGAGAAGTTGAGCAACAGCAACCGCAGACGCACAATGAGCAGCAGCGGCGATGGATCAGAGGATGTGGTGCGCGTGCTGGCGTCGATCGTTCCGAAGCTGCCGCAGATACTGCTGGAAAACGACCGGGTGGTGTCGGCGGCGGCGACGATATCGACCAATGTCATCGGGCCGGCTCTGCGCTCCCGCGGATTCCCAGATACCTTCTCCCCGAGCGTGATTCGGCTGCTTCTCGAGCTGTCGCGTCTGCACAACGGACAGAAGGCGTGGAAGAAGGACGTGGCCGAGGCCTTTAACGACGGCAGGTTCTTGGGGACGAAGGCGCAGGTGGTCGAGGACGAGTGGCTGCCGCTGCTGAGGCAGTGGGTGCTGGCGGACAAGGAGAGGATGGGGGAGATTGTGGGACGGATCAGCGCGCCGACAACGGCGGGCATCGTCTTCGGCGTCGGGGCCACGTCGGCGCGGCTGGAGGCGGACCGCAGAACGCAGCTCAACCTCCGACGGATGGCGACTCTGGTGTTGGCTTCGGCGGACGACGCGTTCGTGGCGGACCTGACTGTCGTGATGGACAAGCTGGTGGAGCTGCTGGCGGCAACGGCGACGTCGTCCCCGTCATCGACGACGCGGGCCGACGTCTTCCAGGTGGTGCGGGCGCTGGTGCTGAAGACGAAGCCGGTGCACCTGGCGGCGCTGTGGCCGGTGATCAACGGCGAAATGCACGCGGCCATGTCGTCGGTGGCGGCGGCCGAGAACAGCGTGGCGGCAGAGACGTACGGCCCGACGGCGATACTACAGGCGTGCAAGCTGTTGGACCTGCTGGTGTGCGTGGCGCCGGACGACTTTCAGCTGCACGAGTGGCTGTTCGTGACGGACACGATCGACGCCGTCTACCGGCCTGCGACGTATCAGCCGGTGGCCCTGGTGGACGAGCTCGCCGACGAACTGGGCGGCGGCGGCGAGACGGAAGCGGCGTCGACGTCGGCGGACCCCTTGGCGGGCGAACGGCGTCGTCGACGGCCGCTCCTGGGCGAGACGAACGTTGTGGCGGAGGGCAAGGAGGACCTGGTGACGAGGGTGCTGAGACCGTTCTTCGGACAGCTGAGCATCTTTGCGTTTGAGTCTACGTATGCGATGGGGGTGGTGGACCGGGAGGCGTGCGTTAGGGGGCTACTGAGGGACGTGTTTGACGAGCGGACTGTGGTGAGGGCTATGTGATGATTTGTGAGGGAGGTCGGTATTTTGTCGAAAGGCAGTAAGTAAGCAAAGCAAATCAAATCATCACTTGGGCGTGGTTGCTGTTGAGAGAGCGCGGTTGTCTGTGGCTGAGGTTCGTCTGTTGTGACTTGTGAGTTGCGACTCGGTGAGCTGTATCGGTGTGTGCCAGTAGCAGTGCATACTACCTAGGTATGTGCCTTTAAGCTAACTGGTAGTGAGTCTTGGTCCCACTTATTCTCTTCATTGCTGAGTCACTAAACCAACTAACTACCGAAGTTGAACCCTAAGCTGACCGCCCTAACCCCCAACTCAACTCCTCCGACCACTGTCTATCACTAGTTCGAGTTGTATCCCTACGGCCTACATGCATACAAGCAGAAACCGACGGGTATCTATCCGTACCCAGGTATGTATGCATGTATGTACATACGTACGCAGTATGTTCTGGAATTCGGGGCGAGTGGAACGACGATCGGATGATAATTATAATATAAAGGTACGGACACGGATACGGCGTCGATGAAGGAATAACGCTGATACGAATAGAATCATTTCCTCTCCCCGTCTTTTCCCTTCGTCCTATGAAGCCAAGTCCCTCGCTCGTGTAGAGGCTCAGCTCGGCTTGGCGAAGCTTCCCATCTTGCATCTCTCCTCGCCCGGCTGTGGACTTCGGCAATGGCGGCGACGTCTAATTTAAGCTTTTCATCTTGATCTCGTTTTTTTTTTCTTCTCGAGAGATGAGGAAAAGCTTCTGATACACCGAATCCCCTTTTTTCCACGTGGCTCGCGAGCGTTCTCGTGGTTTGCTTGGTTCGCCCTTCCCGTCCGGGACGAGGATCGGGACACAACGATACAAGATGGGCTATATAATGTCATAGAGCTAGAAGGGTTGGGGGGAGTGGGCGAGATGAGGTAACTCCGTTTCATCACTTACGCCGTTATACATATATCGGACGGAAAAAGATGGTGAAGCGCTGTGGGATCTTGGTCACTCTGTTGCAGTCGCTGCTTCTATGGCAGGTTGCATTCGCAGTGGACGACCATGCTGGCGACAACGACGGCCGCCCTCACCGAGGCGACGACAACCCACTGATGTTTCAGGTCCTAGACGGCTCCGTCCGCCCGCTCTACGTCGTGCTCTACGGCCAACAGTTCGCGCCGTCCCGGATGAGAAGCCTCGGCAGACTCTGGTCCGGGATATTTGACTGGGACATCTGGAGCAGAGATCGCGATGGAGCAAGATACCTCCTGACGGAGCAACCGCTCATCAATCCGCGCCGCAACGAACAAAGCGGCGCCTGGGTCTATGTCGTCACCAGTTCGCCCAACCTGGGCTTGCTCAACAGGAATCCCACCGAGGGCTATGAAGGCGGCAGGTTTCTTCCCTTCGGTGGCGTGCCCTGGTCGCAGGTACGCAGCTATGCCTATCTGCCCGCCGGCTGGGTGGGACTGTTACCGCATGAATGGCTCGTCCCCTGGCTTGGAAACAACGACTGGGCGATGCATCCGGATAACATCGCCGAGCACATGGTAGAGAACGCTCAGTACGACGAGAGATGGGACCGCTTCGGCTTGGCCACCGTCAACATCGCTATAGCCGACAGGGCAGACCGACGCAATTACTTGAGACATGGACGCAATCAGAGGCGGCTTATAGACTCTCTGACCACCCACGGAAACCTGGTGCGCGAGTCGGACCCGGAGATCGAAGGCGAGGAACCTCGTATGGAGTCCATACCCGAGGACGAGGTCGCCGTGCTGCGGAACTTGTTTCACTGGGACCCGACCAATACATCTCGATCCTTTCCGCTGGGAGAGCCTGGACAGCGTAAGATATATTTGTTGCCCATGTCTGTTAGAATGCTAATCAAAACCACACAGCTGAGTCACTGCGCAGTCGGTCCCTGAGGAGCCTCTCCCTGGATAACTTGGATTTGGAACCGCCCGCCTTGCGCACGCGTCTGGCTTCGGGCATCGCTCAAGGCTTCCACTGCGAAGAGGTCTTTCGTGAAATCAACGCGGAGGAAGAACGGAGGAAGAGACGCAACAGATGCACTCTGCTGAGGAAAAGACAGGACCAGCCACAGCAGCACGATCGGTGCGATGACCTTGTCCAGTTGATGGAAAAGTGTCCCATCTTGCTCGACAAGATCGACGGCGGCGGCCGTCATAATGACACCGAGACCAAGTCGGTGTCGAAGCCGAAGCCAACCAAGGCCAAGAAGCCCAAGGCCAAGAAGCCCAAGGCCAAGAAGCCCAAGTCAAGGTCCAAGAAGACGTCAAAGTCAAAGCAACCTTCTCGTGCCGACGGCAACAAAATCCAACGGCCGGCGGTCAAGCCTGCCAGCCATCACAACAGCACGACGCCCAAGCCGACGGCAAAGAAGCAACGTCCTCCTCACGTCAACGGGACCCGAGTCCAAGTCGAAGCCGAGAGCCAGTGCAAAGGGGGCCACGACTATAAAGGCGTCCTGAAAGGCATGACCACGGCCGAGCTGGACGAGTTAGATGTCGTACTGCAGAGAAACCACCCCAGCGAGTTCAGGACCGTCGCGCTATTCGCCCTCTGCGGCCCCTTATTCGTCATCAACAGCAAGCCAAAGCTCGCGAAGCGGCATGCCAGTCTTCTTTCCACTGAGGAGCGCGCCATGTGCATCAAGGTCAAGAATAAGGCCTGTGTCAAGGACGAGAAGAAACAGAAACAGCAGCAGCCACTCAAGTACATCTTCTATGCCTCGCACGAGTGGCCGTCCGTGGTCGAGCAGATGGGCGGCTTCCTCCCGGAAGGGACAGACCGGCACCAGTTTTTCCTCGGAGACAACAACGCCTTTCTAGACTTCGGCGAGGCTGCCGAGCGAGCGGCCGCTCATCCGCCCAAGGACGAAAGCATGCCGGAGCAGGCCGGCGTCGTCTACTACGTCCACGCCACGCCCAACATGCTCATCCCTGACGACGGGCGGAACATCACCATCGTCGGTGGCATCGTCTGGAGCCAGGTAAGGGGCTGGCTGCAGATCAAAGCCGGCTACCGTAGGTCGCCGCCGCACCAAGAGGCGTCCGACAAGACGGCCGCGCTTCACGGCGTCCACAAGGCAGCTCAGGCGAACCTGACCATCTTGACTCCCAACAAGAAGTACGACGTCAGGTTCGATTCCTTGACGGCCACCCCTGACGTGATGCCGACGACGCTCCGCTTCATCCGCAGCAGCGCGTCGTTGCTGAGGGAGGAAGCCACGAGGTTCATGGACGAGAAGGGCAAGCCTGTTGGCTGGAAGGGGGATTTCCCTCTCTTCAAGAAGGGCCGGGTCGCAAAGGCCAGGGTGAAGCCTCCGCACCACGAGGGATTCTGGAGGAGCCTTTGGGATCTGATCGAGAAGCACCCTTACGTTGACGTCTTGATCACCGTTGGCGTCGGCGCCCTTGGCTTCTTGGTGATGGGGCCGGCTGGAGCGGTCGTTGCGGTGGAGGCGGTTGATGAAGCGATTCCGCTGCTGGCCATTGGTGCTGCTTCTGCTTGACTGTGTATGTAATCCGTACATATGTACATATGTACATGTGACTTGGAGGATTAGGTAATGCCGGCAAGTCGTTGGACGACTATTCGACGACGACGTCAAGGTTGTATGACATAACACTCGTGTATGCGCATATGCACTAAGACGTAAGAAGGAAGTCTGACATCAGTATCACCAACCTTCCCATCCCATCTCATTCCATCCCAAGTCTTTCTCTCCCCCTTACAACGACGCCAAGCAACATCCTCACCACCACCAAACAGCCAACGTAAAAAATCACCTCTCATTCTATCCAAAGTAAATTAAAAAGCCCACGATCGACATGTCACAACTTCACCTTCGTCCATCCCATAGCATAACAAAAACGCGGGACGCAAAAGCTCGAGGGGGAAGGGAAGATGAGCGAACCGGCCATTTCTATCATAGGATGGATATTCCCTCAAGGATGGAGAAGATGCCTCTTCTCCGGCGGGCCCAAGACGGCTGTAACGACACTCTCAAACACCAACCTCTCAACAGCAGCCCCGTACGCAACGCAATGAACGACACCGCAGAAGCGCCGCAGCAAGGCGTCAATGCTGTCCGGCCGCAACAACCGCTCAGGCCGATACCGAGCCGCAAGCTCGAACCAGATCTGGACGGGCGTGAGCTCCACGTCGCCGGCGTTGAGCGACTGAGCGAGCCCCCGAAGCGAATCGAGAGAGATGGTCGGCGCGGGCCATCGCATCACCGGCGCATCTTTACGTCGTTGCACCGCCGTGTCGGGGAGGCGGAGCAGGCGTCGCCAGGTCGGGTCCGGCGCGACGGCGGTGGCGATGGCGGGACAAGAGTCGTAGACGGATGATGGCGCAGTGGCCATGAGGTATGCGCTGGCCATGAGGGTGTGGCCGTGGGTCGGATCTATCGGTTGCGGGTCGTTAAAGTCGCGAGGATCAAAGTGATCCCAACACACGTGTTCGAGCCTATATCTCTGTAACGTCAGAAACGGTGAGGATTTTGGTCAGGAGGAAAAGACGAACGCGAGGATGAAGTTGACGGCTCGATGCTCGACAACTTCAGGCGGCATAGACGTTCCCTCTTCCAAGGACCAATCACCACCACCCTCAATCTGCAGACAAGGCGAGTTGACAGCATCATGAAAGCCGAGCGAGACGTCAGTTCCCGTCGGCGCATCCAGCCAAGCGACGACCTGGGTGGTCGTGTTCCCAGCCGCCATCTTCGCCTTTTCGGCCTCGCAAAGACACCGCCGCATCTCCTCGTTCCGCTTCTTCAACCCGTGGACCTCATCCTCGACGGCGGCGACGAGCTGCCGAAGCCGTACCGCGTCCAACTCAAGATGCTTCGTGTACTCGGCCTTGCGCTGCCGGTGTCGCACCTGGGCACTCTTCACCTGCTGTCTTCTTCGAGAAGCCTTTTCGGTGGTGTTTGTCGGCGTCATCATCGCAAGTCCATGTATCGCGATGTTCTTTTCCTCGTCCGTTCCAGTCAGAGAGAGCAGGAGAAAAGACGTTTGAAGAGAGAGGAAGAAAAAATCACGTCGGCTATTACGAATCCCGGATCCACCGTTTCGAACAAGGGAGGGGGGGGGGCCCGATTCGACAACACCCATGTCTTGGCGTCGACTGTGTATGGAATCAAGATGGCTGGCGACATGCCTTAGTTTCGCTTCATCATGCGCATCAAAAGGAGACAAGACAAAAGGAAAAAAAGGGAAACGACCAAAAAGCAAAACGTCGTCGACGGCTTCGCCAATGACTCGCTCGCCTTGATTGGCATCCGTAATCATGTATTGGCCCCTTCCGCTAGCATGACGTCTCTCCGCTTAGTCGGATTCGTCGCCGTCGCCGTCCGTCGCCGTCGCCTCTTCTATGTCGTCCTGCGCTTCGTTCCCCTCGAGCCTTGAGCTCTCGTCGCCATCACTGTCGTCTGCGTCGTCGTCGTCCTCCTCCTCCTCCTCCTCTTCATCCTCCTCCTCGTCGTCGTCGTCGTCTTCGTCGTCGTCGTCGTCGTCGGCGTTAAGCCCGCGCACCGCCTTCCACTGAACGTAGTCGTCGTCAAGCCAGCGCTTGCTCACCGGCAGCTGGTAGGGATCAAAGGGGAAGAAGGGGTCGAGCTGGTGAAAGCTCTCGCTCTGAGCATCGTAGCCAGCGTCGCGCAGAGCCCGTCCCGCCGCATACGTCGACGACAGGAACTGGCTCAGCCGCAGCCGCTTGTTGCTCTCTACGAGCGGGTAGACGTAGAGGAAGTTGAGCCGGTGGGCGAGCTTGGCGAAGACGTCGACGATGACCGGCGCGCACACCTTGAGAGGGTTGAGTTTCCCAAACACCTGGATCGAGAGCTCGCGCTTCGACGCGCCCACCCATTCGAGATCGTGACCCCGATACGACCTCGCATCGTCCGCGTCCACCAAGTCCGGCGCCGACGTCACCAGGTCCTGCCATCGGAAGCAAAAGATGTAGAGCGTCGCCTGAACGAGCGAGTAGTACGGGTGAAAGCGCTTCAGGTCCGGCCCGCGGCAGAGCGGTTCGTACTTTTGCCGATACCGCTCCAAGTGATGCAACAGCAGCAAAAAGATGGTTCGCACCAGGCTCCGCGGCACCAGCGCCCCCCGAGCGACGAAGCTGGCCAGGTAAGCCGCCGCCGCCTGTCGCTGCACGTTGGGCGCGTTGCCCTGGAAGGCCATCGCGATGAGCTGCCCGCAGAAGGCGTCCGACAGCCGCTCGTGCTGCTGCGCAAAGTGAAATATGAGAAACTGCGAGTGTCGCGACCGGTACGTCGGCAACACCGTTTGCTCGAACTCGCGGAGCAACACCGTAAACATGTCGAACGCCTCGTCCGATCCGGGTTGAGCGAAAAACGGCGAGTAAAAGTCGAAGAGGGTGTCGAGCATTGCATCCATCGTCTCCACCTTGGTTTTCGCCGTCTTGATCCTGAGGGCCTCGTCGTCATAATCGCCATCGTCGCTGTCAACCGATTCGTCGTCGCTGTCGTCCCAATCGTCGTCTTCCCAGTCGAGCGCCCGCTGCTTGCTCTCTTGCAACATGCGCACGGCGGCCACCGTCACGTTGTCGTCGAGGTCTTCCAGATCCATCTGCATCTGTGAGTCGATCGTGACCACTCGGTTGAGGATGATGTCGAGAACTTCATCCCGCAGTTCCGGCACGTAGTCCTTAACATGGAGCAAGTTCCGCACGTAAGCCATCTGAATCTTCATCGGCTCGTCCGGGAATGGGAATTTGGTGCTCAGTAGAGTCTCGAGTACGGCGACGGCCGAAGGAAAAACCTGGAGCAGATACTGCAGCGTCGAGTGCAGCCGCTCACGCATCACGTGCCGCTCAACCTCGGGGAAATCAGGGACGGACCAGGCCGACGGCCGGCTGAGACGAAAATTTTCCACCATCATTGACAGCACAGGCACCAGAAACGAGCCCTGGGCGCTCACCAAGGCGGCGAGAAAGTGGGCGAAGACACGGACGAAGCATTCGTCACGTCCCAGCCAAGCGCACCCGAGCACGACGTTGACCAGACCGTGGCACTCGCGAGCTTTGAGCACGGGGATGCAGCTGGTCAAGCCCTTGACGTAGACTTGCAGCTCGTGAGGCTTGGGTGTGTCCTCGTCCTCACCGACGACGGGAGGCAGATATCTCCGTTTGTTCTTGGCGAACATTTCTTGGAGCGTATCGTAGTGTCCGTCGTTTCCCCGCAAATGCTCTTCAAGAGCGAATCGCACCTCCCTCTTGACCTCATCCATGGTTCGGTCGCCCACTTCGTACGTCACATTGCGGATGTCGTCAAAGAAGACTTTTCGGCGTTTCGTCGGGCTCTCCGGTGGCTCGGGCGAGTCCCGAGAAGAGGGATGCATCTCCTTCCGTCTTCCCAGCATCGACGACGTCTTCAGGATGGACTTGACGGGCGTAGCGTTCCTCGAGGACAGGACCCTGCCGTTGGGCGTGAAGGGCCGCATCAAGATGGGCCCGGGGCGACGCAGGCGGTGATGTATAGATAACTCATGGGTAGGTGGTGCTGGGTGCACAGGGGTGGAAAGAAGCTAGGCTGCGCAAGAGGCCGACGGCGCACTTCTATTGATGTTATGGCCGGAATGATGTTTTGATTGCTGAGCGGGAGAGAGAGAGAGGAAGCGAGACAAGGCTTGTGTTTGTGTGGCCGATCAACTTTTTTTACCGCCTCCGCTGCTGATTGGTTGCCTCGGATCAACTGGCGGGCCTGCTTAGCACACCTACGTACCCACAACAAATACGAATACGATTCTCCGACTTCAACCCTCTTCGCTAACCTTGACCCTAGGTCCCCTGAAGGGCCGCCAGCGCAACTTTCAGCGTTAGGGTTGGTATAAAACCTTTCCCTGCGGCTACAGGAACTTCCTCCTGTTTATACATACATTACATGCCTAGTATATGTGTAGAAAGAAAAAACCGTGATATTGTTATAAACAGCTTCGTTTCTTATATCCTCCTTGTATATACAACTACTATCTCACTAGATACCTATCTAGGTAGGTATGTTATGAATGAAAAGACCCGTGCATAACAGCGGAGAGCTCCCACGAGCCACGTACTACGATACACCCGCTGCTTCGGCGACAAAACAACCTCATGGCCCCATCATCACCACTGCGGCTCCGACGACATGACACAGCACGCAGGGCACACGTTGCACAGGCCCGAGCCCCCTGTCGTACATGCATACCTACATACATACATACATACGTAGAAACTATGCCTAAACGCCTTTCACTGCACTCAATGCACGGCTGATCACGGGCCCGACCAATATACATACACTAACACACATACGCATGTACATATGTATGTATGTATGTATATGAAAAGAAAACCTGTCCCCGCATACCTATTATGCCAGGCCGTTCTATACAAACAGTAACGTGGCTGCTGGCTTGCTTGCTTCGGCTTGGGTATCCATTATCCCGTCCCTCTGCAATCCAACCGGTTCAGAGGTAAGCCCCTTTGTTTTTCTTCTCCTTTCTCCGATCCTGACATGCCCCCGTCGCACATCGTCATGTATCACCAAAGAGCGCCGTCTGTACTCTTACATGATGGTTTTTTTTTTTTTTGCCCCGTTCCCCTGATATCTTTCCATCCATCCAACGCCATTCGACTCGGACACCATCAGTAGGGCGCCGAGTCCTCATTCCGTACGCCGCTGAAGTGCGGGAGCATCTGTCTTGAGTTTCAGGTCAGTCTGCTGTTTTGATCAAAATGATGAGCAGAGGCTTTCGGCACCCAAGCCTCTGGCAGTCCTAGTAGCCTTCTCCGGCTCCGGCTCCATTGTGCGCGGCGTGTGAGCCGTACATGTAGCTGGCATCTGCGCCACCATCTGCTCCGGACGATGCTTCGCCCCCCGGCACGGCGTATTCTCCGCCGGCAGACGCCGGCTCGCCCTTTTCGCCGGGTATCATCGGCCCCATATAACCAGCGTCACCGCCCCGTTCCCTATTGGATTGGTTCTGCTGCTGTAGCGAGTGTCAGCAGCGCACGGAAAGACGACGGATACGGTTGCTTGGGTTTACCTCGCGATACTTGGAGAGATAGACCTTGAGAGCCTCGGAGTAATTTTCAAACCCTAGAGACGTCATCGCGAATAGGATATCCTCGCCATTGACTGTTTTTCGTTTTTCTTGCTGACATTTCTCCGAAGCTAGCGCGGGCCGAGATCAGCAAGGTGGGTGAGATCAAAGCTAACTTGCAAAAGGGAGACGTGAGGGGAAGTTGGTGAGATGACAGGCAGGGAAGATGAAGGGAAGAGGGAAGGGAGGATACTATAAGTCAAAGGGCCATGCCCGTGGAAACCAACTCACCTTCGCTAGTAACAAAGGATATGAATTCGCTGACACACTCTTGCATGCATTCCTTGGCCTCTTTGGCGATCTTGGCATTGTCGGGCAAAGCATTCTTCATGATGCGAGCGACTGGAGCAAAGTTGCGAATGTTAGCGTCGAGCTCGTCGGCCTTATCGGTCCTGGAAATGCGCGACGAATCGTGGGACATGGAGGCATGCGAGGCTGGCCTTGGGGTAGAAATGGGGGGGGGGGGGGGGGGGTAAACGAGAGCAAATCACGAGCGAGGGAAAAGGGAGGGGGGAAGAGAGGGGATCAGGGACTTACCATTGGCTATGGGAAGCCACCTGTCTTGCTCTTTAACACCGTCAAACTCGTAGCCACCAAGGCCGGCAGACTGCGGGTCTCGATTCTCGTTCATTTGTCCGTCCTCGTCGGGTGACTGTGCACCATGGTCGACATCCTTAGGAGGAGATTGGGGGGGAGTCCGACATATTTGGCTACCTGCAGCGGATGCTGGCGTCCGTGGGAAGAGGGCCTTCGGGCTGGCACAGCTGGCCGGGTCTTGGTGGCAATGATGTGTCGGCCGGCCACGTCGCAAAGGGTAGGAAACGATAGGGCTTGCAAGTATCCGGACCCGGGGTGGCTCTAGTTAGCGGCGCCGGCTGCAAGAGATGCGTCAATCGCACGTTGGTTGTGCCTGGCCCGGTGTTTTGGGGCAGAGCAAGGCCAGGCTCTTTGGGGGCGTAGGAGAAATCGAGGCGCGCAGACGTATGCGTGTGGGTGTTATCCTGCTGCCCTTGCACCGCGCGCCGGTTGGGACGGCTGGGAGACGAGGGCGATCACCGAGAGCTGGGAGGGGGGGCGCATGCATCAGAGAGAAGAGGCGCGACGCAAGCAACCGAAACCGCCGCCGCAGGCTCCCCTTGCTAGAGGCCAGGCGATGGATGGAGGGCTAGGCTGTAAGTAACGGAGCGACGTGGAGGGTGGCGCCGAGAGAGTGTGTGCGTTTGTGTGTGTGTGTGTGTGTGTGTGTGTGTGAGAAAGGGTGAGTAAGTGATATGTAGGTAGGTAGTGCGGTGTGTATCTCTCTCTCTCTCTCTCTCTCTCTATCTATATCTGTATCTTTTTTGGTGTGTGAATCCGTATGTGTGTCTTCGTATAGTGGTTCGTATGTAGCATATAGGCATGTAGGTGTGTATGGTATGTGTGCGTGGACGTGCGGCGCAGTTGCGGAGCGGTGCTGCGTCCACCACAGGTAAAGAGACGGAGGAGTCAGCCTAGTAGTCGAGGGCACACACAGCCGGGGCGATGGCTGTTACACGGAGGCGTACCGGTCGTTACCTCCGGGTCGAGAGAAGAAGAGGATGCGGACGGGATGGGAGGAACGGCCACGACGCGATGGCGATGACGATGAGGGCGACGGTGGCGCGAACTGGTAACTGACCGAGGGTCGGATGAAACGGACGATGAGAACAGAAAAGCAGAGAGAGAAGCGCCGACGTCGGAGAAGCGTGAGAAGCGCACTCCCCCCTCAGTCTGTCAGTTGAAGCGGCCGCATGAGGTCGTGAGCTCGTGGCGTAGAAGTCTCTGCGCGTGGCAGGGGAAAGAGGCTGAGCCAGTTTAAGGCATGTACGAGCGCGGTACTTTTGTTTTGCCCTAGATTCATGCTGGGAGTTAGGTAGAGGCAAGGTATATCGCTGTCAGGCCGCAACTCAATTATCGACGAAAAAAAGACTCGCAAGTATCTCGGTATCTAAAAGCCGCACATGAGTACCGCAATTCCAGATAGTACGCGACTTATCCCGCCCAACCGCCAACGTGGAAGCGAGCCGTCCTTTCGGCGCAACTCGTCGCTCCTGTTCAAGGACCTCGATTATACCGCCTCGACAGGTACGAATGGTATTCGTACTACGGCGTACTAACCCCAGGAACCATGAGACCGGCCTTGGCTCGACACCACCTCGTCGGCAGTAGTGGTGCATGTTGCAGACAGACCGACATAAAAACCACCCGGGGAGGCCTGCGTCTTTCCCCTAGAGGCCATCTCGGATCGGCTCAGGACGATACGTATGTATCCGGAAAAGGGGAAACAAAAACAGACGGTTGATGATCTCCTCCCCCCCTCCGTACTAAGCCCATCTCATCTGGCCGCATCTTCAGCTACTCTTCTGAGCCCGACACCGCTGCCCGAACTTGGCAGCCTCGCTCCCCGAGGCACCGTGAGAACTCACAGACGCCATCAAGACTGATCATTCCCGTCTGAAGATGATATGACAGTGATGCGGTTGCTTGTTGAAGCACTCTTCCAAGATGCCATGTACATATATCCCGGTCTGCGCTTCCAACGGTGCAGGATTCGCGCTGCGGCTCGACATGATAGAGCATCATCAAGCCACCGGACCTGCACCTCCAAGCGTTGTCCCGGCCTGTCACTCAGTTTCGATTTGAAAGCCCCCCCCCCCCCACTCCTTTCTCAGCCCGGCCATGACACTGCGTCAAAACCGAGGAAGATGGGGGGGGCATATATGAAAGAGGAAATAACTTCTGACAGTGGTTAACTTCAGACGACATGAGTTGTCTGCTCGCGAATCAACATCTACTCGCTGGCGTGGCTTGCCAAAGGGGGGGGGGGGGTGGGGTGTGTCATCCCGCCATGCATTGCTAGACTGCCATGCCTGCATGATGTGGTTGGTTCGGTTGATTCAACACGACTGGGCGGCCTATGAGGAGGAGGTTGATTGATCACATACCTCACGGAGGCAGCCCCGTCCATTCAAGCAAGATTTGCCGCAAGGCTCGGCTCACGCTACTACATGCAGTACGCAATGCTGCATCGGCTTTTCCAGATCGCAGCAACGCACCAAGTTCGATAAGCCGCTTGCTTGACCTTTGATACGACCGGTGAGCGCCATTGACGGCATGGCCTGCATACCGTTGGGCATCGTAACCTCCCTACCAACGGGCGCCGCTGCGTCCAAACGTACATACACACAGCGCACCGATGCCTCCATGGCTGCCCACAGGTGATATAGAGACGAGGGAGGGTGCTGCCCGCAGCCGCCCCTGGGGCGGGGAATGGAGACCGGAAACCTGCCCCGTTTACTGCAGGCTCTCGGGTCAGCTTGGCATGCACTAAAGGGGAGGGGGGGGGGGGTTCAGGATGAGATGGAAGTCAGAGAGGTGAGAGGTGAGCAACGAAATTGCGTCGTCGTAGCATGTATGTCACCGTCAGGCTTGGAGAGGGGCTAGTCCGACATCATAAGCATATCTAATATGGCGATGCGATGCAAGCTTTTGAACCTTTGTTCCGTCGGGCGGAAAAGCCTTCCGACCTCATTGCTGCACTACCTGTACATTGTTCGTTTTCTATTCTCACGAGTCAGCGGAAAGGTGCTCTGACAGAGCACAGGCGTCTGGGGTACTGACCTTCCACTTATCCAGCTCGTCCTGCTTCGTCTTGTACTGCTTGACGAGGTCATCGAGCACCTTTCTCAATCCCTCCTGGTTTGTCTTAAGAGCCGGCACTACATCCTTAACGGTCCTCTCCACCAGCACTCCATTGATCAATCGGAAGCACTTGCGATCCTCTGACAGCGGCTCAAGTGTTTCCAGAACAAGCCTGACACGTCGTTAGACCGGGAGTCGAATCCGAGTGGCCCGAACGGTTGGGCATCATCGCCAGTCAGACGACGCGCGGAGGGCGGGGGTAAAGAGACAGGACAAAAAGCCCGCGAAATTCATGGCGTCACCAACCTGTGCTCTTCAGCTTCCTGCTCGATGTCTCCGATCTTCTGAGCCATCTGCTGAAGCGTGTTCTTGTAACCCGAGTAGGTCGTCTGCAAGTCTGTTGAGTGGTCAGTTGCACGTAGAGCTGGTGACGCTGTTGAACCGCTCGGCAAGCACACCCTGCTGCTTCTTGGCCGGAGCCTGCTGCTGAGACGACATGGCTCTAGGCGTGAACGAAAGAGACGAAGAGGGGGTCGGTTGTGGTGACGGCTTCTAAGTCTCTCTCTAATGGGAATTTTGATCGCGGACAACGACGTCTGCTAGCAAAAGCAGTGTGTAGAAGTCGTACTAACACTGTGGCGATGCCGGTGCTTCGATCGTCTTACATAACCAATTAAAGAGGGCCCGCGACGAACGACGACGGCCTTGTTGGTAAAGCATAACATTTCCGACCCCGACCCTCAATCTGCGTGGAGAGGCGAGTGGTTGAACGAAGAACCACAATGCATCCCCACCTGCACACTAAGAATGCGTTGGGCGAGTAACTCACTTATCACCTGCCGTTCGCCTGTGTATCCCAACTGACTCGGCTCGCCACGCAGCCTGCGAGGAGATAATTGCCGCTCTCGAGGCGTGCCACGCCCAAGGATTCATGCACAAGGCCTCTGGAGGCTGCAACGATGTCAAGGCGCAGGTCAGCAAATGCCTGCGAGAGGAGCGAGCCAAGATGCAAGCCGACAACAGAGCAGCTGCCAAGGCCAAGCGGAAGCGGCTCGAAGAGGAACGGAAGAATCTAGGCCTCTGATGGCAGCGACTTTCGCGAAGAGGACTCATCGAAATCAATTCCCCACAAGGGCCGCGATGTCCGTCATATCGAGGTATGAGACATTCCAGCTTTTGGCTATACACAGATTGCAACAAATGTCCTTTTTCCACCATGCCAAGGGTCTCCTTCCAATATCCATCACAGCTTCTCTCGATACGCGTTGCCAAACGTGAGCATGCCAAAGGTCGACAAAATGCTGAGGACGATTGGCACAGGCTTCTTGAGTCGGACAGCTCGAGGGATCGAGGAGCCGCCGAGAATGACGGAAGCCAGAAGTCCCAGCTCGATACCGTAGGGCTGGTTGTTCTGCAGTCGATAGCCGCCGAGACCATCTAGGAAAATAGGTACTGTTAGATGAGTAGTGTCAGGGAGGAGAGAGCATCGGTCAAACGCACAGAGGAGGCCGACGGCGGAGCCAGCGATGAGCGAAGGCTTAGACTGTGTCCTCACAAAGCCCATGATGCCGCCACCGGCGGTCAGTGCCGCCAGCGCGTAGGCGGAGTATTCCAATTGCTGTGGCTGCGGCGCCGTTTGTTAGCTAGGTGCTTAGGTAGGTAGATCGATAGATCGGATGCACTCGGCTGAAGCGATAGCGTACCATGGCGATGAAGCTGCTGGTCTTATTTGCGCTCTTTCAGAATGTATTATCCGTATCAAGATGCAATTGGCGGCGCGACGTAGCGGTGATGAAAGGAACAGACGGAGTGTCGGACACATACAAGCAGCGGGCCGAGGTCGAGGCAGAGCTGTCTCCAGCCGTGGCTGTGCACCCCACCTTGCGCCACAACTCCATGACATGATCATGACAGCTACCGACGAAAACCCCCCCAAAACGCTTGCCCTCTTTCGCAAACCACCCCCCAAAAAAACCCCTTCCTTCTTTAGAAAATAGACTCCGTCGCCTCTCACGATGGCGCCCAAGAAGAACGCGCGCGATACCACAGCTTCACCGGCCAGAACCGTCTCCACCGGCACCGCGTCACCCGCTCCGACCACCAAGCAGTCGTCATCGGCCAGAAGCGGTGCCGCCGCCAACTGGGACGTCGTTCTGCACAACCTTCAGAAGCATTACATCAAAGAGACGCCCCAGCGCACCAAGCTCATCGATATCTTTCTGGCATATCTCGTCTTCGTCGGCGCCGTGCAGTTCTTCTACTGTGTCGTGGCTGGCAACTATGTACGTGGAGGCGACGAATTCGCTTCCTCTGATGCTGACCATCCCCAGCCCTTCAACGCTTTTCTCTCTGGCTTTGGCGCGACGGTCGGACAGTTCATCTTGACAGGTAGGTTTTCGCATATGGCTTTCGCTCATCAGCTGGCTCACACGCCATCACAGTTTCGTTGCGCATTCAAACGACTGAAGGCAACAAGGGCAACTTTTCTGCCGTATCACCGGAGAGGTTGGTCCAACGCTCATGTCTGCTTTTGACTTTCAATTCTGACTGGTGTCTTCACAGAGCATTCGCCGACTACGTGATTTGCAGCCTCTTCCTACATTTCTTCTGCGTCAACTTCATCAACTAGCCGAACCACACCAGTCGATGCGAGGGGGTTGCGGCTTGCGCCTCGCGGCAAAGATAGCCACATGAGTGTACATTAGAGGCCCGGAAAAATTTACACCTGGGGGTGGCGCTTTTTCGCTGCGTGAAGCTGAATCAGGGGGTTGATGCTCGGATCCGTGATTCTCCATACTCTCACTCCTCCCCGCCCTCTTGCACTGGTTCTGGTGGAGCTCGTGGTGTCTTGGGCGGCGGAGGCACCGAAGTGCCCTTCGACTTTGGTGCGTTGTCGAGTTCGCGGCTTTTTTCCTCCTCCTCTTTGAAGTAGTCGTCCATCAGTCTGTTGTGGCCCTGACCATGGCGCTCTTTTTTCTTCGCCGCGCCCTTTCTTTGGGGAGCGCCCGCGGATGATGAGTCGACCATCTGAGCTGGTATGAGATAGTCACCTCCTGCTGGCGGAGGCGGGACGGTCGACTCGACGACCTTGGTCTTTTCCGAAACGTCGCCGTCGAACAAGGTCTCCCCTGGGGCATGGACGGGTTCGCTAAGAGGCGCTGGCAGACGATGCAGCGCGCCGTAGCCCAGGACGCATCCCAGCGCACCCTCGCCGCCCCAGTCGCGGCTGGGCTGTATCGTCACCTCTCTCGTCACATCATACTCGTTGTTGTAGACGTAAAGGCGCAACGGCCTGGCGATGTGGTCCTCGACGAGCTCGCCCAAAGCGGCCTCGCCATGCAGAGCTCCCTCGGGGCTCCCCAAGATGTAGTCGCTGTAGGGCAGGAGAGCGGCGTGGTCGGCGGGCGAGTTCGCGGCGACGTCGAGAACGTGCCACACGTTGGCGGCGAGGGCGAGAGGCGCGTACTGCAGGGACAGGCCGATGGAGGCAGATTCTGCGGGAACAGCGATGTGCATTTCTCTCGTCCGTTGGCCCTGAGAAGCTGTCAGCGGAGCGGAAAGTTGGCGAGACCGGAAACAGATCAACCTTGGCGTTCCAGAGGCCGAGCGTGACGGTGGCGCCGGCGCAGTTTTGAATCTCGCGAGCAAATAGACTCGGATTAGGATCATCCTGCGTCCCATTTGATTTGGTAAGTTGAAGGCGGCCTAATGCGCGGGAGTTTGCTTCGCACCAGTGGTCTTCCATTGATGCCGACGATGAAGTCGAACCAAGGCTCAACGGAAAGATCCAGGTTGGTGTTTCTCAGAACCTGGAAACCGAAGGATCCCCGTTCATGCTGTCGAGCGTTGGAGTCGCCGCCGTCTAGGCGGGACATGAAACGATTGAGGGCGTTGAACATGGTTGCTGTGCGTTGTTGTGAAGCCATCACCATCTGTCAAGCCACATGAGGGCGGGGGGGGGGGGGAGTCTCGTATTAGTCAGGGAGGTGTAAGTCTAACCCTACGGATAACCCTACTAACCCTAGGTAGATGGCGTCTATTGCATTTGAAGCTATCACCAAGACGTTGGTGCGAATCGCCTTCTCCAGTGAGGAAGCCACCTCTGAAACATATCGATACATAAACGTAAGTGTAACACTGAGTCCGAAGAAAATGCATTCGGTTTTGTACATACATATATGTATGCAGTAGTATCTAGTAGGATAGGGCTGAAAAGCATGACTTTGCATCACGAATGGCCCGTAAGTTTTGTCAGACACAGATGACAGCTGTCAACCCCTTACAATCAGAAGACGCCTATTATTGGCTTTGCCGTTCTCGCATTGCTCGTCAGTCCAACTTCGGGTCGCCTCAAAAAGATCTCACGTGACGTCGCGACCTCGAGATAAAGGATAAAGGATAAAGCTGCTTTTCATCTCCGTAACTCTCACTCATCAAAACCTTCGACAAGCAATCTCATCCGACAATATGGCGCCCGAAAGCCATAGTGAAGCTCATCATGCCCCGGAAATCTTCACTTTCAAGCCAGCCGCGCAGCTGCCACTCGCTCACAATTGCAAACATTACCGCGCCCTATCCGAGGTTCCATGGGATATCCAAAAGTGCAAACGCCCATCGACGCCCATCATCAACTTGCGTCTGACCCTCGTATTTTAGATACTTTTCCCAGCGATACTCGATATTCACTCGTTACGACGAAGGCATCCGCCTGACTGACGAGGCCTGGTTTGGCGTCACTCCAGAGCCAGTTGCGAGGTAGTCCTCTTATTTTGCCGCCGTGAATCACGCCTCAGCAGCTGACGCCGTCTCAGCAAGATTGCAAGCAGGACGTACGACCTCTATGGGGATAACTCGGTGCTCATCGACGTCTTTGCCGGCGCTGGTGGAAACGCTATTGCTTTTGCACGCAGCCAGTGCTGGAAACGCATAATCGCCATCGAGCGAGATGCCGCGACGCTCGCGTGCGCCCAGCACAACGCTACCATCTACTGTGAAGACCCTTCTCTCATAACCTGGGTCCTGGGCGATAGCTTCGAATTCTTGGACGCACTCGTTCGAACCAAAGCCAAGCTGCATCCTGACTTGCGCGTCAACCTCGGTCGGACTGTCATATTTGCGAGTCCTCCATGGGGCGGGCCTGGATATCGGACCGACGAGATTTTCGATCTCGCAATGATGCAGCCGTATAACCTTGCAACGCTCCACTCCGCCTATGAGGCCATGGACCATGTTCTTTACCTACCACGCACCAGTGACGTTCGACAGATTGCGGAACTGGTAGGGGATGATGATAAGCGTATCGAGGTGGTGCAGTATTGCATGGAAGGGGCCAGCAAAGGCATGGCCGTCTACATTCCGCTCGACAGGTCGAAGCGGAAACTCCTTTTGACATGATGAGCTCTCGTTCTGTTACGAGACTCGGAGAAGCTTGTCGTTACAAGGATGCTCATTGCATTCTTTGCTTACTCGTTGAGCCTCGACGTGATACGTTTTGCCCAGGTGAGTCGCCGTCAGCATGCGAAGTGACTCTGGCTCGAAACTGATGCGTCTTTACACAGGCCAAGCGATAAAGGCGGCAATGAGTCAGAACTGGGATATCAGATGGCAGTAACGAGGCTCATCATGGGGTGTTTGGAGGGTGCCAGACATGAGCTTGGCGGCGGGAATGGGGGGGGGTAAATCGACGAGACGACGACTAGACACTACATACGTTTAATCAGATAAACTTCTTTAGAGGTTTATACAGACGTGAATTTGAAGCGAATTCAAAGCAAGCAAGATAGGTGGCCTGGAAGAGTCGGATTCGAGAGACCTACCCTAGAGCCATTGTTGCAAGCCCTCTGAAGCTCCCAACTCCCCCTTTCCCCCACCTGTCCAGCCGCCTGGTCCTGGGAAAAGACGGTCGGTCGAACGATGGCCAAGGACAAGAAAAAGCCATCAGAGTCCAAGAAGGCCAAGAAGGTGAGAAATGAGAGCTTCATCAACAAGAAGCGCCATCACTGACGCGGACCCCTTCTGGGGGGCCTTTTGAGGCGGCAGGCCGAAAAGGCAGCCAAGCAGGCCAGTAAGGGCGAGAAGAAGGCCAAGACAAAGGCGGCGCGGCTCGACGGAAGCGACGGCGAGGACGTCGACCTGGACGAGGTTCTCGAGGCCTACCGGCGCCAGCAGGAGCAGTTCCACAAGGTGACGGAGACGATATGCGACGGTCCGCCCCGGCCTCGAGCGGCGTCCACATTACTGGCGGCGCCGCACGACAGCAACAGCCTGCTCCTCTTCGGCGGCGAATACTTCAACGGTTCGCTGGCAAACTTCTTCAATGACCTGCACATCTACAACATCGCGCGCGACGAGTGGCGCAGCGTGTCGTCGCCGAATGCGCCTTTGCCGCGCTCCGGCCACGCTTGGACTCGTGCCAGCAACCCGAGCTTCGTCTACCTCTTCGGCGGCGAGTTCTCTTCGCCTAAGCAGGGCACCTTTCATCACTACTCGGACTTCTGGCGCCTAGAGCCCGCCACCCGCGAGTGGACCAAGATCGAGTCCCGGGCGCGCGACAAGAGCCCGCCAGCGCGAAGCGGCCATCGCATGACTTATTGGAAGCAGTACATCATCCTCTTCGGCGGCTTCCAGGATACCTCCAACCAGACGAAATACCTGGCTGACCTCTGGATCTTCGACACGGTTCATTACCTCTGGCACTGCGCCGTCCTGCCACCGGCCCAGCTCAAGCCCGACGCCCGGTCTTCGTTTACCCTGTTGCCTTGCGAACAGGGGGCCGTGCTCTACGGTGGCTACTCGCGCGTCAAGGCCAATGTGACTATTAAGAAGAAAGGCTCCAAAACGCAGTCCTCGGGCAACAAGAACGTGCTGGTCCCCAGGGTTCACGACGACTGCTTCTTCCTACGCATGGCCCTGCCGCCGGTGGGCGCGAGCCCAGAGACGCCGCCGACCGTCCGCTGGGAGAGGCGCAAGAAGCCGGCGAACGCTCCGAACCCGTCCCGCGCCGGCGCCACCATGACATGGCACAAGGGCCGTGGCATCATGTTTGGCGGCGTTCATGATGTCGAGCAGAGCGAAGAGGGCATGGACAGCGAATTCTTCAACCAGCTGTTCGCATGGAACATCGAGCGCAACAGGTTCATGCCCCTGAGCCTGCGCAAGCCACGGCAGCAGAAGAAGGCGGTGACGGAGCAGCGTCTCGGCCGTCGCGGCCGGGCCCAGGCCAACGAGGAGGAGCTACTGCGGCAGCTTGCCGCTCTCGAGACGGGGGCATCGCTGGACGACGCCGACGACATGGAGTTGGACTGGAGGCCGGAACAGGGTGCGGCCGAGGACGAGAAGCCGGTGCGGGAGATGCCCGTGTCCATGGAACCGCCACACATGAGGTTCAACGCGCAGCTGGCCGTACAAGACGATGTGCTCTACATTTACGGCGGCACGTTTGAGAAGGGAGATCGGGAGTTTACGTTTGACGATCTGTTCGCCATCGACCTGAGCAAGCTGGACGGGTGCAAGGAGGTTTTCAGCAGACCGGTCGAAGACTGGGTGGTGAGTTCCCTCGTCGACGCACGCGAGACAGCGCTACGAGACAGGCTGACGGGCGATTTTTCTCTCGCAGGAATCCGAGGACGAGGACGAGGATGAGGACTCGGAGGGAGACGAGGGCGATGATGAAGAGGATGACGAAGAGGATGATCAGACGGACGACGAAGGCGAGGCGATGCATACGCCCAGCAAGCGGAAGAAGCATGAGCGGGAAGTGTCCTCTCCGGACACGGCATCGGAAGCGTCGTCTTGGTCAGCGACACGGGAAGACGAGGAGACGGAAACGACGGCTACCTCGGTGGACGATGGACTGCCGCACCCACGAGTGAGTCAGAATTTTCTTTCTTTCTCCTTCTCTTCCCGAGAAGACAAGAATGCTAATGATTTTGGGTGGAAACAAGCCGTTCGAGTCTCGACGCGAGTTCTTCGCGCGGACATCGGCCGAGTGGCAGGAGGTGCTGATGACGAGCCTACGATGGAAGGGTACCCAACCCGAGACGATGTCCATCAAGGAGATCAAGACCAAGGCGTTTGAGCTCAGCGAGGAGAAGTGGTGGGATTGCCGCGAGGAGATGACTGCTCTCGAGGAAGAGCACGATGCGGCTGGTATACAAGAGGTTGTCAGTTTATCGGAGAGGGGCGATGGCAGCACTGGCGGTGCGAAGAGGAGGTGAGGGAGATTTCACCTGGAGGGGGGGAAGAGAAATTAAATGACAGAGAAGCAAAACAAAACAAAAAAAACCGTCATTATTGTTGGGAATTCCTAGCTAAGAAGCCGGCTTGCTGCCCATGGGGGGATACAGGGTGCCGTCGCGTTCGACCTTGGGGTTGCATGAGCAGCGCTGATCGACCGGGATGTCTTTCATGACGGCGACGATGTGTTTCCCGCAGCCCCACCAGGTTGTCTTTTCTGTTTCGTTTTTTTTTGTTTGAGTGGGAAAGGGTTCGTAGTGGTGATGATGATGACGGCTGCTGAACGATGAACTCACGGCAGGAGGCGCACTTCGTTTGCATGCACATGGCCGGGGGTTGTTTTTCTTGAAGACTTGAACACGGTGTCGCGTCGGAGGGAGAGCTGGATGGAAGGCGGCGGTTGTGGTGAGTGTTGTTGATGTTGGGCATGGAGAGGAGGATCCTTCGATGTAGGAGGTAGGTCGTTGTCTAGCAGTGCTTCTAGAAGCATACACTGTGCAATACACACTGTATGCCGGAATCAACCAACCCCCTCTGTCTGGTAGCCAGCCTCTGGTAGGTAGGCATGAACGAGGGATGAATGAATTATGTATGTCCCTGCACGGCCAAAAGGATTACATATAGGAAGAAAGAGTAGAGGGCAAAAAAAAAAAAAAAAAAAAAAGAAGAACAAGGACACGAATCAACGAGCCCCATCATCTCTCTCCCCCTTCCACGATGGCTCATCCCACCCACCTCCTCAACCAACAACAACAGTCTCCGGCCCCCTCCCGGCAGCAACCAAGCTATCAGCAAGGGCGCGCACAAGGCTCAGGGCCAACTCGTGCCCCTGAGCGATGTAGCGCTCGGTAGCGTGGCAGGGGACGTGGAAGAAGACGACGTGCCGGCGTCGGTTGCGGGCCGCTAGCTCGGAGAGGCTGGCGTAGTAGATGAATTCGCAGAGGAAGCGGCCTGCGTCGTCGGAGAGGCGGAGGTCCATGTCTGGGTCGGTTAGGTTCCGCCATCGGGCGAGGATGTCTTCGAGACGGAGGTCTGTTGTTAGCTCGGCTGGTCGTCTTTTGTCGTCGTCGTCGTCGTCGTCGTCGTCGTCTTCTTCTTGTTGTTCGACGTCGTTGTCGTTGTCGTCGTCGTCTTCGGGTAATGCCCCGTCTACGTCGGGAGTTGGGTATCCGCTTCGATGAGCCCTTCGCTCTAGCTGGTATATGGCTCGAGGTCCGGCCATGCCGATGTGGATGGCTGCATCGATATGACGTCGTCGACGATTCTTGCCCCCGTCGTCACCCTCCTCCTCCTCCTCCTCCTTCTTCTTATCGTCATCGTCCCAGAGAGTGGGAACGAGATTCCGAACGGTCCGATAGCTGACGCGGATCGGCTCCGGGTAGACGATGATGCGCACCCGTGGACCGCCGCCTTGTGTTGGGGGGAGTTCGGCTGGTAGTCTCTTGGCTATCTCCCACGACGGGTTGACGGCCTGATGATCTCCGAACGGCTATCGTCGAGGACAAGACGAGAAAAGGGGCAAAATAAAAAATTGGCAGTCAAGAGAGGGAGTTAGCGATCGGGGTCTTTTTTTCTTTTGATGTTTTCTGTTTACTTCCTTGCGCGCTGACGTTGGAGGGAAGAGCAGAACAGGGAGAGAGAGAGAGAGAGAGAGAGAGAGAGAGAGAGAGAGAGAGAGAGAGAGAGAGAGAGAGAGAGAGAG